>SJYX01021308.1:439713-481181 GCA_006410675.1 Oreotragus oreotragus | reverse complement strand
CACTGGCAGGACACCCCCTCCATGATATTCTGGGATGACAGAGGAAGGTGGCAGGGGACAGAGCTCAGAGTCCCAGGTCGGTATCACAGAGAAGCCACAAAAATCTCAGAGAGATCCACGGGATGGTAGTCAGCACCCCTGAATATTCACTGGAAGGACTGATGCTGAAGCTGAAGCTCCAATACTTTGCCACCTGATGCGAAGAGCAGACTCATTGGATAAGACCCTGATGCAGGGAAAGATTGAAGGAGGGAGAAGGGGATGACAGAGGATGAGATGGTTGGATGGCATCACCGACTCAACGTCCATGAGTTTGAGCAAGCTCCAAGAGATGGTGAAGGACAGGGAAGCCTGATGTGCTGCAGTCCAAGGGGTCACAGAGTGTCAGGAATGACTGAGTGGCTAGCAATAGCAACCCATGACCTCCCACTCCTCACGGTGTCTGTGAGGCCCTGTGTCATCCCCATGTGTCCTCCTCCCCAACCTCTGACCTCGTCTTGTGCCACTGTGTCCAGATACACAGACCTTTCTGTTCTTCCCCCCTCAGGGCCTTTGTACTGTGGCTGGTTCTGGCTGGAATGCTTCTCACCCAGACCTTCCCATGGCCTCCTCCTCATTATCTGATCGCTTGGCTCAGAAAGGCCTTCCCAGAACACCTGTGCTGAAAGAGTCAGAAACTCCACCCTACAGAATCATCCACCCTGCTTTTCATTTGCTTCTTAGCTCTTAGCAATGGTAAGCTTTGTTATCTTACACTGTTTGCTATTTATCAGTGTAATATTCTGAGAGCCTAGAACAGTGTCTCATACTAAACAGGTCCTCAGCAAATGCCAAATGAAGGACAGAGACATAGCTTCTGATGGCAGGGTCCCGAGTCTGAGGGGAGACACAGCCCCATCCTCAGGGAGCCCCAGTCTGAGGGACCACAGCCCTGCCTCAGGGAGCCCCAGTCTGAGGGGACACACAGCTGCTTTTTTTGAGGCAGTGCAACAGTTACCAGCAAGTACTGTCCAAACACGTGAGCCCTGGAGGAAGTGTGGCCGAGGAGCCATAGGAAGCCACCTCTGAAAACTGGAGGCCCCACATGTCAGACCACTAGTGGACCAACTCCATCCTTTCAAATCAGAGCCAAATAAAAGTGGCTGTACTCAGGGCAACTCCCTGGAGGTCCAGTGGTTGGAACTCCGGGCTCTCACTGCTGGGGGCCCAGGTTTGATCCCTGGTCAGGAAACTAAAATCCTACAGGCCACATGGTGCAGTCGGAAAATAAAAAGCCAAGCCCAGCGTGGTCATGCTTAGATGCAGGCCGTGAGTGTGACTAGTGACAGACCCCACGGATCTCTCACCACAGGTCCTGACACGCCTACCTGACTAGTCCTTTTTGTGGTATAAATACTTGTCTGCATCTTGATCGGAGAAAACGTGGTCACAGGCCGCCATCTGCTTGGAACTTCTCCCCTCTTCTCTGCCCTCTGGCCCTTTCAGTCTATAGATTCATAGATTCCAGGACCACAGAACGGGATGCGGCGCCCAGCTTACACTGCAGTCTGCAAGTGGCACCTGTATGGTGTTGTGCAGTTCACAACCTGTTTAGCTGTGTGTAGCAGCCTGGTAAATTCCCAGTCTCAGGGCTGAAGGGAACCTCAGAAAGCCTAGAGTGCAATCAATCAACTTTAAAATGAAGAAACCAAGGCTCCTGGTAGAGACAAGGCTTTTCCAGGGCCATGCAGCAGTGCCTCAGTGAAATGGCTGGGCTGTGTGCACCCACAGCTCTTGGCTCTGAGAGCAGCACCATGAGATGTCCTTTCCTCAAGGACTGTCAGAGTGCCCCCTTTCCTCTCCTGCAGCACACCCTTGAGCCTGCCCTGTGCTTTCATTCAGACTCAGTACATGCCATGCTTGGGGTCTTGCTCCGTGAACCACACCACCAACCTGTGACCCCCACCACTGGTCCACTCAGAGAGGGGGCTCCCTGACAGAGTGGGATCCTTATCTGTATCCAGGGTGAAGGGAGCAACAGGGATGTGGAGAGGACCCCAGACTTCCTGGCAGAGTAAAAACACAGAGTCAGACACACTTGGGTAGAAACTGCTCTGCACCACCCCTAACTGCCCCTGCCAGGGGTAGAAATCTGGGCTCCAGATTTCTTGAGTATAAAGGGGGGTAAAAATAACCCTGGTTTCTCCTCTCTCACCCCAGTGCAGTGAGGAAATTACACAAGGCAAATGATGTATGGGCCCGCACCACGGCTCTGCCTACCCCTTAGAAATAAGCCCTCCTTCTGGACGACTTTCTCAGCCTCTGTTCTGCACGTGTGTGTTACGGCTCTTTCCCGCAGAAGCTGTTTAAAGGCAGGAACTGTTACTGGGAAGAGATAAAATCCTTGGCACAGCTCAACCATTACCAGAGATGTTTAACCAGCCTGTGTTCAAGGCAGGAGGACACGCATGGAAGCATTTTATCTTCCTCCCACAAAGGGAGAGCAGAGCCCCGCGCCAAGCTGAGATGAAGGCTTGATTTCTTTTTAAAATAGACGTTTAGGATTCTACTGATGCTTTGCTAACTCCCAGTCAAATCACGACATCAAGGAAAGAAAAACTCCATTTTCTGTTAAGATGTGGAAATGGCCCTTTCTAATTAGGCAGTGGGCTCCGGGAGGGAGAGCCCAGGAAGGTGGCCCAGAGCTGGGTCTGCTCGCCATACATTTCTGGGTCTGTGAGCCCCTTGGAGCTGAGCCTGCAAGTGCTGAATGAGGGGACTGGCCTCCTAGCCATCCCGCCCTCTGAGTCTCCCACCAGGCTAGGCTCCTGGTTGTCCCCCGGGATGTGAAGTCTGTTAATTACTAATCAGATACATGTTTTGCATATGTCAGTTGGTCTGATCATCTACTTTGAATTAGCAAAGACAAAACTGCCTGCAAAATGCAATTATGTGCAAAGAACACCATCCATCTGGCCCACTGCTCCCGAGCTCCTCATCTACCCAGAGGACGTGGACTCTTCTATTAAAGCTCAGCTCAACAGTGGTGGTAACAGCTACAATGAGCACTTGCAGGCCCCTTTTGCCGTCAGTCACCACGCTAGCTGCTTTCCACGTGTTAACTCGTTTCATCGTCACGTAACTGTGATGCTTAAAGAATGGCCACAAATTCTTCCCACTGGAGAGTTTTGAGTCTAAGTCTTTTCACCTTCAATCTGGACAGGCCCTGGGTCCGTGTGACCAGTCCAATGTCGGGGAAGTGATACTGTGCCGGTTTCTAGACCCAGTCTAAAGACACTGGCAGCCTTCACCAACATCTCTAGGCACGCTTTCTTCGGCAGCCTCAGGCTGTGGCGGCGGCAGTCTGAGTAGCCCAAGACCGCCACCCTGGAGGGGCCACATCCGTGCACTCTCGTCAACAGCTCCAGGTGGACCCAATCTTTCGGCCATCCTGGCCAAGGTGCCGGGCATGAGACGCTTGAGCTGAATAACCCCTGAGTGACCTCAGATGGTGCCACGTGGGGCAAAAGCACCAAGCAGCCAAGCCATGAGTAACTGACCACCAAATTGTGAGCTATAATAAAATGGCAGGAGAACTTTGTTATACAACAGTACATAACGGAACAACCTTCTGAGATAGGTTCAATGGCATACCATTTGACAATGGAGAAAATTGTCAGACACAGGGAAGTTACGTAGTTTGTCCAAGGTCACACAGCTCATAAGTGCTGGAGCCAGGATATAAAACCCAGACACCCTGGTACCAAAGCCCAGGCTCCCTTTTCTCTGAACCTTGAATGGACTACTGCTCCACTGTCTGAGCATCTCTTGACCTTCCGCACTGGCAGGTCTTCTCCCCTACTGGATACAAGGCTGCTGGCAGGCAGATACCAGCTCCGAGTCAATGCCCAGCTCTGTCCTGGCACCGAGGAAGAACACTCAGTGTTTGCTGAGAGTGGAGGCTGTAGCAGGGAGGATGGATGGATGGATGGACCGATGGACCGATGAACAGGTGAATGGACCTGAATGGGATAGAGCCCAGAGAATGTGGAGCTAGAATTGTTTGGGATTTGGGTTTCTTAGAGGTGCTACGTGAGAATCAGCATGAGAAGGGCAGAGAGAAGCTAATTGTGTGGTTCTTCACACATTCTTCTCTGGGGTCTCATCAAGAGTCACTCTTTGAGGCTAAAGATTAATTTTTAAAAAACACTTCTACTCTAGTGTTGCCTCCGTTCTTTTTTCTTTCTTTTTCTGGCACAGTTTTAACAAGGACCAAAACCAGATTCACCAAGAACTAGATGTCAGGAGCCTGAAATGTCTAGTCACTATCTGCACACTAATTTTGCTTCGGAATGTCCTGGTAGCCCAGGTTAAAGGGAAAATACATTGAGTTCTCATCTGGGGGAGATTGGCTGGTCTCTTAGTTCCAGAATCAGCAGCCCCAATAACTGCCTTGCAGAAGGCTCACCTCCAACCCTCAGGCAGGGAGCCCCTCCACACTCAGCCTCCAGACACATGCACCCCATGTGTTGACTGCCAGTCCACCATGAATGCAGTGGTGCTTATTCCTAACTCTTCCTCTGCTGCTCTCATAGACACTGGCTGGAGTCCATTCATCTCTCAACCATGAATCCTCAGTACTCCAGGTCCTGTGCTTATTGCCAGAGTAGTCCATGACCTACAGATCTTCCAGACCTTCTGGAGAAACAAGAGTCCCTGGGGTCCTTCCACCAGCACTCTTTTAAGATTCCAGGCAAATAGGCAGATTTCTATTATAGTGTCCAAGAGTACTTTTTCAGGAAGAATGGTTACTCTGAACCTCAATGGAAATTTCCACTGGGGCTTTTCTGTTTTCTAAAGCCCATTACATACACAGAGCAGCATGAAATTTACAGGATGCAATCTCTTAGATATTGATGGTGAGGTTATATAGTTCACACGAACAGATAAAAGGAGGCCGAGATTCATCTGGTGAGATGAAATCTCTCCTGCAAAGAGGGTGGTCTCTGCTCAGAGTTCAGAAAGAGACGTCTGCACTTCCTGGAAGGATCTATTGCATAAATGGCTCTTACAAAGGATAACTGGATAACAGAACAGTTGACATCAGAATGAGGACAACCACGCACAGTCCTCGTCCCTCCTGCCCTGCCGCCAGCAGCCTCCACCACGTGGCCTTGCTCAAGGCAGATAATTAACAGACCCCAGGAAAATGCTCAATCCTAGACCCAAGTCTCTCTACCCAGTCTTCTGTCTGCCACCTCCCTCCCCAACACACACACACACCTTCCCCAGTCTCTGAGTTCATGGAACTAATCCATTGTACTACCACCTTGAGGAATATGTGAATCACCGAGCAAAGACAAACACAAAGCTGAAGTTATTTTTGAAAACTCATTTTGAGGCCCCCAAAGCAGGCTTCTCCAGGGTCAGGGAGGCTGTGGAAGATGACAGCCAGACGGGGGCCATTGGCCGTTTGCTGCACGCATCCCTTTCTCCCCAACTCTCTGGGCCTTTGCGCTGTCTGTTCTCTACACTTGGGATGCCCTTTTCAATTCCATCTCTTTCAGGCAAAATGCCATCTGTCCCTCAAAGTCCAGACATTCTCAATCTCTCCACCCCAGCATAAGCTCTCTGAGCTTAGGGCCTTCTCCTCTCACGTCACAGAGTTGCTTCATGGTAAGAAGTGTGGACTCTAGAACCCGTAGCCGGGGCTCCACTCAAGGCTGCCACTTAGCTGTGTCATAGGGAAGGACAAACCTGACTCCACATTGGGTTTCTTTCTTTTACTTTAACCTTTGTATTCTATTGCTTTGGCTATAAGAATGTTGCCCCAGCCTGAAATACACAGGACAACCCTCTCTCAAGGCTCTGACCTTTAAAGGTATGTAACACTTTGCCATTCGCATAGAGATAAAAAGTTGCAGAACAAACATTCACGCTGTTGTAGGTGTATAGCAACATAGCGACCAGACCTACAGGGATAGCTGCAGGAACAAAGGATTTTGACACCAAGAAGTCTGCAATAGCTAACCACACCCCTCGCCTTTTACTATAAAAGAAGCCTGAATTCCAACTGGGGTAAGATGGTTCTTTGCAATACTAGTCCACCGTCTTTTCCATCTGCTGGCTGTTCCTTGCCCCAACACTTCATCACTCAATTTACTGGCTTGCCATGCAGTGAGTGGTACTAGCTTGGATTTGGTAACAGCTGTGCAACTTTGCACAAGTTACTAAATCTCTCTGTGCTTTAGACTCCCTTTCCATGAGATGAGGAAGATGACCATGATCAAGGTTGTTGAGAGAATTTAAAAAGCAACGAATGTAAATTGCTAGCATTATCATCGTCCCTGGGAGGCTGCAGGCATGGGGCTAGGCTCTCCAAGGAGTTGAGACTGCCTCCTGAGCTGCAGTGTGGGATAACGAGTTGGCTTCTGTTCACCCTGGAGGGTGCCAAGCACGCAGTCAGGGCGGCTCCAGGGAGGAGGCGGGGCTGGAGGCCCTGCCCAGCGTACCCTGACTGCCACTGCCAGGCCCTGCCATTGTCCTCAGCACCAACTCCCATCTCCCCCTCCTCCAGACTCAGGGGCCTTCTGAGAGCAGATTTGAAAGGGAGCGCCTGCCTCAGATTCACTCTGCAGGGAGCTTCCAGCATTGCTAGGCTGGCAGTCCACTCTCTGGAGGAGGGGAGGACCAATTGTGATTTACAGTGTTTGTCAATTTCCAAGGCAGAAATATTCCCAGCGGGGCCAGTTTCAAGCTCCTGGTATGATGCCGTTGACTGCAGGGTTGGAGAAGAGGCAGTTGCCCTCTATCATATGGCAGTTTCAGTCTGTGCCTATAGTAGAGGTAAACAACTGGCAGAGCATGGATCAGAGTGAAACTCACAGAATTAGCTGAATAATTAGAAAGGGTAAAGTGTTAAAGTGAAACTTCCCTGGTGGCTCAGATGGTAAAGAATCTGCCTTCAATGCAGGAGATCCAGGTTTGATCCCTGGGTCAGGAAGATCTCCTGGAGAAGGAAATGGCCACCCAATCCAGTGTTCTTGCCTGGAGTATCCCACAGACGGAGGAGCCTGGTGCGCTCTAGTCCACAGAGTCGCAAAGAGTTGGACACAACTGAGCGGCTGAGCAGGCACACACGCAAAGGAAGTATCTACAGCTGTTTCTAGTCTGCAAGGTGCAGCCATAGTGATCTCATTGGAAGGGTGTTTATGATGACCCCTAGTTTACAGAGAACTCCCGCCCCCACACACCTCAGAAGGTATGAGGCTTCGGGATAAAGTAGCTCCTCCAAGATCGCAGCTAATCAGACCACCCTGCCAGACTAGTATTCCATTCCTTTGATGACAAACCTGGGTTTCACCCTCAACCCTGCAGGAACCTCCCTTCCCTGTCAGTCCTGAGTTAATGGGTCTCCTTCAGAATTTAAAAACAAGTTGAAAGGGGAGCAGAGGGAGCGGTTCACTTTTCTGATGACTGGTGGGCCCAGAGCGTGCTCAGCTTTCCTTGTTATTCTTAGCGGGGATGCTCGCACCTGGCAGGGGGAAAGCAGGAGAGCCGGAGCTGGTGGGGAGGGGCGGGGGAGCCGGGCTCCACGGGTCGGCTTCCAGAAAATGAGATGTCAGCCAGCAGGAAAGAATTAATAAAAGGAAGTAGCCCCTGCTGACCCAGGCTCATTCATAGTAAATCTTGGATTCTGGAAGTTTCTCCGTGGCCTCTGCTGCTTCTTAGGGGAGCACTGGCAGTCAGGTATGGAAGAGCGGTTGCTGTGAGCAGGTTGTGAGGTGGGGGTTTCAATTACTGGGTCCCCAGCTCTTTTGAAAATTACTTGCTTGTAAAGGGGAAAGCAGTGACTGTTTCCTGGATACCCTTTTTCTGGAGAAGACCAAAGACAAGCTGGGGTAGCCAGGCCTTTCGGGAAACTTGGGCAACAGGAGCTGCATGAACCTCGATGATTGCAAGGCTTCCCAACCCTGTCCAATGCTACCAACCACCTGCCGTCGTCATTAAGCAATTCAAATCCTGGGCCACAGCTGTCATGTCAGCAGCCATCAGACTCACCTGGAGAGCTTGTTCAAGCAAATGAGCACCCTGGTCCTGGAGACTGAGCCTCAGGAGCCAAGTGTGGGACCTGGCATTGTGCAAGTGTAACAAATCCCCAGGTGTGCCAGCTGCTGTTGTCCTGGGACTCCACTTTGAGAATCACTGCCCTAGGCCTGCTCCCCAGACCTGAGCCTCCAGGGAAGAGATCTGTGCTCTTTACAACTCCCCAGGTGGTTCTTCACATCAAGACAGCTCAGGAAGCTGCTAACATGAGGGCCACTTGTGGCTGAAGCCACCGGGACCCTTGTTATGTGGCAGGTTCCCAGGCTCTGCCTTGACTCTGAGGACTTAGAACCTCTGGGGCTTGGGCCCAGGAATCAGCATTTAACCATCTCTCTGTGTGATTCTGAACTAATTACAGCTGAAGAGTCCTGACCCTGTATGCAGAGGAGTAAACTGAGGCCCAGAGGGGTGAACCGGCTGGGCAAAGCCCTTGCTACCACTTAGGAATCAAAGTGAACCCCAAACCAGGTTGTTTTCCAATAAAAGAACAACAATTCAAGGTTCAGGCAAGTTTGAGTTGCTCTGGAAATCTCAGTGTCTGCCCCTGAAGCCTGGGCAGGTTGGCCAGAGCCCTCCGGATCCTGGAGTTCTCTCTCTTGTTAGGAGCGGGAGTCACTGGCACCAGCCCCCAAACACACCACCAGCCCTCACGTTGCCAAGCACTGTGACCATGCCTTTATACCTTTGCACAACCTGAGGTCTCAGCCTTAGGTTCCCTCCCCGCCTGGCATCTCTCACCTCTCAGCCCTCACTCACCGCTCCATAAAGCTCCAGGACGCCCAGCCAGCAGTAATGCCCTCCCCTGGACTCACACTGAGTTTGCACAAGTGTCCCCTGCTGCTCCTGCTGCGATGGCAGGGCCAGCCTACTGAAGGGCCACAGCTGTCCCCACCTTCCAGAGGTTCGTCCTGCTTGCTGACGGCTCTGGCGTTATGGCCATAGTAACAGGTGGAGAGGAATATTGGAATGGTGCTACCGCTCTGGTAGTTAAATCCCCTTCATCTGCCTTCACTTATCCAGGTTGTTTTAAGACTTACCTGTCCTCCAAGTAGCAGGTATCCTAAACGATAAGATGTTCACCAAACTGTTTCCCAGGAACTTGGAATCAGTTGCCTAGCTCAAGTGGAACAGGTTAAGATCAAATGGGATCCCTGACCCTTCAACTGGGCATGCTCTAGCATCCTTAGAGCACTTAGACCACGTGTGAAGCCCTGTTCTTTAGTTACACCTGCACAGAAGGTAATTACTGCACCTTTCCCCAATCACTGGGCCCCAAGGGCCCCACGTCCACAGGCCTGAGACTGCCCTGCTTATTTATTCTTTATCCCATAAACACCTGAGGCCCTTGCCTTCAGAGAGGAGGATTTGAGATTTCTCCTCCTGTCTCCTTGAATGGCTGACTTGCAAATAAACCCTCTATTTGCTGCAAATCCTGGTGTCTCAGCGTTTTGGTTTGCTGCGCATTTGACAAAACAAACGTGGCTTAGTAGCGCTACCCATGGAAGCAGCGTGGAGGCGTGACATGTGGCTAGAGCTCTGGAAAAAGCAGAGACATCTAGAGAGCACTTTTTAGAAGGAAGAGGAGATTAAGGAGCTTTTTAGTTTAGGTCTGTGTGCTAAGTTGCTTCAGTCATGTCCCACTCTTTGTGACCCCATGGACTGTAGCCCACCGGGGTCCTCTATCCATGGGATTCTCCAGGCAAGAATACTGGAGTGGGTTGCCATGCCCCCCTCCAGGGGATCTTCCCAACCCAGGGATTGGACCTGCATCTCCACCGTTGGCAGGCGGGTTCTTTACTACTGGCACCACCTGGAAAGCCCTTGGGCCTCTTCTGTGAGATGCAATTCTTACCTTACTCCTCTCCCTTCCAGGGAATTTTCAGCAAAACTGTCCAGTATTTGCAAAAACTTCTGGATACAATTTATTCTGTATCATCAGTGTGGTGCTGATGTGGTTCCTTAAGACCTGCATCTCCACCGTTGGCAGGCGGGTTCTTTACTACTGGCACCACCTGGAAAGCCCTTGGGCCTCTTCTGTGAGATGCAATTCTTACCTTACTCCTCTCCCTTCCAGGGAATTTTCAGCAAAACTGTCCAGTATTTGCAAAAACTTCTGGATACAATTTATTCTGTATCATCAGTGTGGTGCTGATGTGGTTCCTTAGATGGAAAAAAGAAGGCCCATTTTCAATAGGTCCTGACACTCTGTCCTGACCTGTATTATTCGTTATTGCTGCTTGATGAGTTACCTGAAGACTTGGTGGCTTAAAACAATAGGGGCTTCCCTAGTGGTCCACTAGCTAAGACTCTACACTCCCAAGTTCAGTCCCTGGTCAGGGAACTAGGTCCCACATGCCACAAATAAAAGATCAAAGATCCTACATGCCACAATTAAATAAATAAGTGAAAATAAATTAAAAATAAAGCAACAGAGTATCTACGGTTTCTGGGTCAGAAACTCGGCTGCAGCTTAGCTGGGTAGTACTGGCTAGAGATCTCCCACGAGGCTGTCTGTAAGACATCGACCAAGGATGTTTTCATTGAGAGGGGCTGGGGCTGGAGGAGCCTGGGAGGAGAAGCAGCAGCTTCCAGCATGGCTCCCTCCGAGGCTGCGCTAATGCTGTGTTTGGCAGGAGGCGTCGTTCTTCCTCAGGGCAGCCTCTTCCTGGCCGCATGAGTGCCTCGAAGCTGGCTGGCTTTCCCTAGAGTGAGCAGCTCTAGACAGTGGGGCAGACAGAACTAGCAATATCTTTATTAGCTTCGGAAATTATAAAGTTATTGGCTCTTCCACTACAGTTCTACTGACCAAGAAAGAAGAATCCCGAAGTACAACCCCCCCTTCAAGGGAATTCAGCTCCTCCTTTTGAAAGCAGGAGTGCTAATGATTACTTGGGCAGATATAAAAAAATCCCCTGGTTGTAGTGTACGGGACACTGGGTGGCTGTGTCTGGTACTTAGGAGATGCTAACTAAATGTCTGGTGAACTGGACAGACAGTCGCTCTTCCTCTGATGCCACTCTGAAGCTGAGATGGGACAGGAGGCAGCAGTGACTGGTGTGGGGCGTCTCTAGCTGTCTGATGCCGCTCTTGGCTGCTGACCTATGCTGACCTATGGAGCCACCCTTCTTGGTCTGGGTCTCTGACCAACAGTGTCCTTCCTGCCCTGTGCACCCTTCTGGCTCCCAGCCTCCTGTGTATTGCCTCCTACGTGACTCCTGTTGACTCTAAAAAGCCAATACGGGCAGTCACTTCCACATGGGCTTGCTGCTAGGCCTGGATTCCCTCCTTCTAGAGGGAGACTCAAGAATTCCCCTGTGACGTCGGGTGGGAAGGACCTTCCTCCAAGGCTACAATAACATGGCTGTTAATCAAACCAGCTCCTTCCCTCATCATCTTGACATGCCCATTTCAGCCTCCAAGCTTGTTGCTCCTCTCCCACCCGGAATGCCCTTCAGAGTCCCCCCTGCCCTGCTAGCTCCTACCCCCTGGGAGTCAGTGTGGTGTCATGGAGAACACAGGCATTAAAATCTAAAGCCAGCAACTCAAGACTCCGCTTCTCTACATGGAACTTGAGCACCTTGGACAAGTCAGCCCATGACCTTTCTGAGCCTCAATTTTTCTCATTTATAAAATGGGTATATATATTATACCACCTTAGGGTGTCATTTTAAGGCTTAAATGAGAAAACAGATGGGAGTCTGGTTTTAGTGCAGCACTATAGGGAAGGAATCTTTATTTTTTCTTCTCATCTTCTTGAGCCCAAGTCACTTTTCTCTCTCCCAGGAGACATCCTTCACATTTAGGAACCTTTCCAGTCATCACAGTAAAGAATCTGCCTGCATTGTGGGAGACACAGGTTCGATCCTTGGGTCTGGAAGATCCTTTGGAGAAGGGAATGGCTACACACCCCAGTATTCTTGCTTGGAGAATCCCAAGGATCCGTCCTTGGGATTCTAGCCTGGTGGGCTAGAGTGCATGGGGTCACAAAGAGTCAGACACGACTGAATGACTTTCACTTCTTCCAGTCATCACATTGCCACCACTCAATTCTGCATTTAATCTGGGCACCCTCCCATTTTTCTTTTCACTTACTTTAGGCCAGTTTTTGACACGGAGTGTTGATTCCTGTGTCTCTCCCACAGCAGGGGATACAGTGCTGGGTCTACATGGGTGCTTGGAGAATCCGCGCCCACAGACCACACACGGGCATGCTGACTTCTGGGAGCTCCGTTTTCTATTCTGTTGATCCCCATTTAGTGGAGATTCTGTGCAGCCAGTCTCCAGCTTCTATTTATTTATTTATTTTTTAATTAATGTATCTGTGTTTGGCTGTGCCGGGTCTCTGTTGCTGCATGCTGGCTTTCTCAAGTTGCAGCAGCCTGGGGCTCCTCTCCAGATGTGGTGCCCAGCCTTCTAATGGCAGTGCTTCTGCTGCAGAGCACCGGCTCTGGGCACACGGGCTTAGCTGCCCCACAGCATGTAGCATCTTCCCCCAGCAGGGCTCGATCCGTGTCCCCTGCACTGGCAGGCGGATTCTCAACCACTGGACCAACAGCAACGTCCAACGTAGCTTCTAATGGCCCACGTCTGCTATTCTCATCAAAGACCTTCCTTTGGGAACTGCTTGGTCCACCCTTCCAGTCAGCAGTCAAGTGCCTGGGAGTTTACAGCCTCTGGCTCCCAGCAGTCCTTAGCCAATGACTGGCCCATGCAGAAGTCTGAAAACCCACCTGCCTTGCCTTACAAGAGTGAAGGTGTCTCTTGTTCTTTAGAGCTCCTGGTGGGATCGGGCTGAGGCTGGGATGTGCCCCGAAACTGCACCTTGCCTCGCCTTCCTTGTCCTGTTTCCCTGATTCCCTTCTAGGTTCCTAATTACATCTTTTGCATCTGAATCCTCAGTTCCGGATCTACTTCTAAGGAACCCACCTAAGAGATCCCCATCCATAAGGATGAGCAAGGCAGCACAGATAAGCCACATGCACCAAGCTCTGCAGAGAGGAAAGGGAGGGAAGAAAAACACATCCCCTTTCCTGCGTTTGGTTGCTTCTTGATCCCTACCACCACCACAACGGGGGGAATAAAGAGTGAGTCCTTTTCAGTTTACCTTTTCTTTAACATAACAAACTTCCATGTTTGGAGGCTTAATTGGATCTATTCTTGGATGTGACAAAAAGTTAGTGGGAGATGAAAGAGGCACATCAAGAAAAAAAAAAAATTCCAAGTGCATAATTTAAGATCACATCCGTAATTAATGGCATTTGGCATGTTTCCCCTGGAAGCCTAATCACAGCGTGGAAGTGCTAATTAGAGTGGTTTGGTGCAAATCAGTCATTGCAGGTGTGGAGAAGCTGCCTCTGTTCTTTCCAGCACCAGTGGAGGCTGAGGTGCTGGCTCCTCAATAGGGCGGGGCTTGCATAAACGATAGGCCTCCAGGATGGACGAGCTTCAGCAAATGATGGCGCTCCATTTGGAAGCATTTAATGGTGTGAAATTAGCTTCTCTCCTTGTTGAGGAGAGGGACACATACATGGTGCGTGTGTGTGATGGCGGTACACAGTGGGCTGGAGCTGGAAAGACCTTTTCAGTGGCCCCTTTCCTTCTCTTGTCTTTGGGGAAGACAAGGGGATGAAACAGGGCTGGAGCTGGAAGGAGGGGAGTGAGGAGGGCAGGCAACCTCTCCGCCAGCCCCTGCACCCACCCAACACCCAGCAGGATGGGCGAGGCGACCTGTCGCAGAGACAGGAGTGTCTGGGAAAGGTAAGGCCCCAGAGCGTCTTCAGTTTACCCTTCTATGTCCTCTCTCCTCCCCAGGAGGGTGAAACCATGCACTCAGCCGTCCGTGGTGTGGGTTCTGGTTGGATTCAGCATATGGGGAGCGCCTATTAGAGACTGGCAGGGAGGAGGGAAGAGAGAGCAAGCTCAGGTGACTTACTTCCCCTCTCCTTCTTCCCCTTTGCAGGGGTCTCTCTGGCCCACTAGCACTGAGATTCCACTTCTTGTAGGGCAGCGCTCTACTCACAGCCCTCTGATCTCAGGGCCCAGCTGACCTGGGGCTTCAGGGCCTGGGGCACCCCCCCCACCACACCCTCCCTCTGCCTGGGCTAGTGTTCCCCCTTGTGGTTCCCCCTCTGCCTGCACCTTTGTAAAGTGAAGCGAAGGGAAGTGAAGTTGCTCAGTTGTGTCCAACTCTTTGTGACCCCATGGACTGTAGCCTGTCAGGATCCTCAGTCCATGGGATTTTCCAGGCAAGAATATGGGAGTGATTGCCATTTGCTTCTCCAGGGGATCTTCCTGACCCAGGGATCGAACCCATGTAACACTCCTTTGTTAAAGTTGACTCAAATCATCTTAATTTGAGTGATATTGCTTAACCGCTCTGTCAAGACTCTGAAAAAGAATACTTCACAAGAGTGACATTCTTTTAAAAGGGAACTCTCTCCCTGAAAAGACAACAGTTTTGCCAATATTCTTTGGCAGTCTTTATAAAATGTATCCATCATTTCCCTGCCATCTTAAAGAGAAGTAACTTCACATGATTGAAAATCCACTCTTGCTAACTCTTTATGAACATCAACTGTTGTCCTGTGCTGGGCACTGCAGACTTGGATGACTGTTATGGGCTGAATAGTGTCCCCCACCCAAATTCATATGTTGGAGCCCTAATCCCAACTCACCAGATCCGAATCTAGAACCTTTAAGGAGGCAACTAAGGTTAACGATGTCATCAGAGTGGGTCCCTAATGCGCTGTTCTTCTTACAGACGGAAGGAAAGGGCACCAGAGCTTTCTCTCTCCTCCTGCGCCCACAGAGGAAAGGCCACATGAAGACACGGCACTGGGACTTCCCTGGCGGCCCAGTGGCTGAGGTGCTGTGCTCCCCACGCAGGGGGCCCAGGGAACTAGATCCCACGTGCCACAACTAAGGGTTCACATGCAGCAATGAAAGACCCTGCAGGCCCCAACTAAAGCAGATGTGATGCAGCTGTTGCAGGGGGGAGGCCAGCTCTGAGTCCATGTTGGAATCTGTTTCTCTGACTTGTTTTTGTTGCTTTTGCTATTATAATCATAATTACTGCCATGCCTGGAGGACCCCGCCCTCTGCTTGACTGTAAACTAAAACACCTTTGTTCAGCTCTTAGAGAGACAGTTTCTCCCTGCCCACCTGTGATCAGGACACAAGTCTGGGTGAACTCCGGGAGTTGGTGATGGACAGGGAGGCCTGGCGTGCTGCAGTCCATGGGGCAGCAGAGGGTCAGACACGACTAAGCGACTGAACTGAACTGAATTGAACTTGTAAAGGAGAGGCTAACACAGCCCTTCCAAAGGCTGGCCATTCCCTTGGAGATGTTCACAAGACTGAAGACCCGTTCACTTTACTTCCCACTGCCCCTCCCTCTCTATTCTGTCTTCTGACTTTAGTTACTCATTGCTTCTTTCTCTCTTATCTATAAAAGAACCTTGTATCCAGACCCCAATACGTTGGCTATTTTGAGGTGCTAGCCTTCCATCTTCTCAGTCTGCGGGCTCCCCAGGTAAAGTCTCTTCCTTGCTTCCACACGTCTGTCGGACTCACTGGCCTGTCGTCCGGTGGGCAGAGTGAGCTTGGACTTTGTAACACAGCCAAATAAATAAAGAGATAAATACACACACACAAAAAAAGAAAGTGTGGAGACTCCAATCTATAAGCCAAGAAGAGAATCCTCACCAGAAGCCAGTCCTCCCCACACCCTGATCTTGGACTTCCAGCTTCCAAACTTGTGAGAAAGTCAATGTCAGCTGAAGTCACCCAGTCTGCCGTGCTTTGCTTTAGCAGCCCGAGCACAGGCTCACACAGAGACTCCAGAATGTAGAGAGGCTTGCCCTTACCCTGCTGACTCCAAATTCCAGTGTCCACTCCACTCTGGTTTTATAGCTTCTTTGCCTCAGCTCTGAGCTTTTACCTCTTGCCGCCAATAAGGTCACTCCCTTTAGCACAAGAGCCACTCCTTCCTCACTTAAATCTTACTCGTTTTCTAGTACTGAACTGTCCTGTGCAATCAGAAAGAGAAAGCTTGTCAGAAGTGTGCATAAAGCGAGAGTTCATAGGTTCCGAGTGGGTCTGAATTCCTCTCCCTGAAAAGCACACGTGTTTTAATGCAGAGACTTTTATCGTGAGGACTTTTTAGATGCCCAGAAGCCATCGTTTTCTTACTCTGGAGTCCTTGTTATATTCTTGTAAAGCTGAGGTTGCCAAACGTTGGCCTAAGGAAAAACGCGGCATCACAGTAATGTCTCGCTTTCCTGAACTGGATAGAACTCAGTGAAACTTCGGGTCTTGTAAGAGCAGGTCTTCACCTCACACCTGAGGATCCTCTGGCTTGAAATTATTAGAAACTTAGCTTCTGGGCCCTGCTACAGTCCCCCTGGCAGGAGAGAGGCCTCCGGATTCATTTGGCCCAGTGGGTTCCTGGGGTGTTTGATTAGCCCGCAGGCCCCACAGTAGTCATGCTTCGTCCGGGCCAGGACGGCCCCGCAGCCATCAATGGGCCGATTTTACGAGGGGCCGCCTGTGGAACAGCGTGTACGACTCCCCTCCAAGCTCCTCGGCTTGTAATGCTCATTGACCGAGACAGCTAATCGATTGTGGCTCCTTGCTGGCCCCCAAGATATCGACCGGGGGCTCAGGAAGACTTTATAAGGCGTCATCGGGGGGATTCTTTCAGTTCAAATTGAATTGTGGGCCATTAAATCTCTTTAGTTGAAGACGGTGCCTCATATCGTATGCCAATGTGCCTTCTGAATTTTTAACCAGCATAGGAGAACCACCACCTTTCCTACAGACTTCTCAAGCAGGTCCTGGGTTTCTTTTTTTTCTTTCCCTCCAGCAGATCTGGCTAATTGTTATGGATTTTTCCAGCAAGTAAAAGCCTTTGAGTTTGGAAAGAGCAGGCTTTGTTTTTTCTCCTAAAGAAAACCAGCTCCGGTGCTTCTGCCTAGAGACACAGGTAGGAGGGAAGAAGGACAGAAAAGGAGAGAAGGTGGGACCTGGGAAGCCCGCCATCCAGGGCATCGCAGAGGAAACTGACTATCGACCAGATGTCACAGGTGTACACACAAGCAGACTCACATGCACAAACACACAGTCACACCACCAGGCACATACATGTACACAGGTACACACATAAACGGGCTTCCCAGTAGCTCTGCAGTAAAGAAAGTGCCTGCAAAGCAGGAGACGTGGTTTTGATCCCTGGGTCGGGAAGATCCCCTGGAGGAGGGCATGGCAACCCACTCCAATTCTTGCCTGGAGAATCCCATGGACAGAGGAGCCTGGTGGGTTACAGTCCATGGGGTCACAAAGAATCAGACATGACTGAAGCGACTGAGAACACACACATAAAAACACAGTTATGTGTGTACACACACATTTGTGCATGTACACATGCCCATACACACACAGGTGCATGTACACACACCAGCTCCATCACTGTTGGCATGTGACATTAGGTGAGTTATGTCAATTCTCCCAATCTTGATGTTCTCATCTAGAAATCTGGAAGCAATCCAGGTCACGGTGCAGAATGGATTAGTCCATGGAGGAGGATCCTCAGGCACGTAACAGGTATTAAATGTCTGGCCCTCTGCCTGCAATCCTTGGTAAGGTCTACTGTGGAATCAGAGATGGGAGGAACCTATAAACATCCTTGTTGTATCCATGAGGACACTGAGGCTGCACAGAAGGCATGCTTCATCCAAGGTCACCCAGCGAGTCAGTGCAACCGTGTAAGAGAAAGCCCCTGTCTTTTTGGTTCCTTGTCTCTTGAAGTAAAATGCTGACTCAAGAATTAATGATTGCGAAACGTGAAGATGTAGAAACGAATAGCTGCTGGGCTAAGGTACTGGTAACAATTTAGACTATAATTCTGCCACGTAACAGAATCACCAAACTCCCACTTCCCTGCAAGGTATAGATAAAAGCCTGACACACATTCTGAAGTTGTTTTCACAGGAAGAGGGAAACTGCTGACCCCAAAAACATAGACCCTAGACTGGTAGAAACCCGAAGGTTGATGATGCTTGAAACTTCACCTTGATGCCAAACAATCCCTGAATTGTCCATGAGCTGATCACGCCCTGCTCCTTGAGCACTATAAAACTCCTCCCTACCCGCTCCAGGCGGGGTCACACGGTCTTCAGGGAGTTAGCCCACTGTGCCCCCCTTTGACTAGCAAAGCAATAAAAGCTACTCTTTCCTGTTTCACCCAAAACTCTCTGCTTCTATTTGGCACCGGTGAACAGAGGCTGAGTTTTGGCAGCATTAGTCCTAGGTGGGAAAACTCCTGGGCTGCTTTCTTCCAGGACTGTTTTCTATTACTCTGCATCCATTAAGGAGAAGGAAAAGGCTCCGTCGGCCACATGCTCAACCCCAACAAGATTAATAGTTCTTATTAACAACTCACATTTGTGTAGCATTTTACTCTTTTCAGAGAGCAGAGGCTAATTAGAAACTGCAGTCCTAAGAGAGGCTGCCCTGGGCCTCTGGTGGGCACCCCTGGCCAGGGTGAAGGAAGGGAAGGGGAGCCAGAAAATAGGTCTCATTGAATACAAAGACGTCACCCCAAGTCTGAGCTCCTGGGCCTGTGTGCCTGCCTCGAAAGGGCAGGGTCGCCCGGGAACAGCCTCGGGCTCCCCTGCCCAGCGACGCCACTGATTTCAGCACAGTGGCCAGGCATCATGGGGACAGAGGCTGGGCTGGGAACCAGAGCTCAGACGCACAACACAGCATGCAGTCAGGAGCAGAGGAGGCGCCAAGGTCAGGGGCACTGGGGTCAGAATCAGGACAAGAACTCCATTCAGTAGACATCGCCAAGCACTGTGCCGGTCTGGGAACGGCTGGCAACACGCACAAGGTGAGCGAGGCTGGAGACACCCCTGACCTTGTGGTTTAGTAGCATTTGAGCACTCACCACATGCCGGGTGCTACTGTCAGGCTCTCAGTGTAACCTCCCGGCTAATCCTCAGAACAAGTTGATGAGGTAGGGTCTGTCATTATGCCCATTCTACACAAGGAGGCAAAGAGAGCTTAAGTCTCTCGCCCAAGGTCTAAGTGGAGGAAATGGCGTCTATACCCATATACTCATGATGCCACTGTTGACTTGGGTTCCCCTACACAGGCCTGACCCGAGTCAAGGACTTGTGTGCAAGTAGCTTAGTTAGGAGCGGGTCCTGGAAAACTCAGGCAGAGGAGTGGAGAGGTAGCAGGGAAGGGAAGGAAGCCAGGGCCGTGTGCACTGACAGGCAGATCCCCAGCTGATCCTGCCTCATCCTGTTAGGGGTCCAGGAGCCAGTGCGGAACCTGTGCTTTGGGCTTGTATGCCCCTAGAGATGAGGGAGCTGGGGCATTTAGACACCTGCTCCTGTCAATCACGGCTGCACTGCTCCCGGGCTGGTTATCCCCAGCTCTTCCAGCCTGTAATGTGGGGACACAAAAGCCTCCCAAGTTTAAGACAAGCCCTCAGCCAAAGAAACTGACACAAGCATTTGGAAGTGGGCCGGCGTGCACCAGAGGGGACAAGGGAGGGGACACTGACAGTGCTCGGTGCGGCCACTGCGACGCTCTAGGTGGCGGAGGAGGACAGGGATCCCCACCTCTAGCTCAGAAATGGAAGCAGGTAGACCCTGAGGGGTGAGCGTTTGAAGATCTGAAATAGCTGATACATTGGATGATGTCCCCACCCAGTCTCATCCAGGTTAACAGATAAGCCCCTGCAGCCCCGTTCCATGAACATCCCCAAGTCCTGACACAGAACATGCCTATCAGGCCCGAACATGGGGCACTTTAAGCTCAAGGGTGAGACCAAGACCTTGCTTGACCCAGCAGCTTCACCCAGCCTGCCCACACCCTTTGACACTGAGTCCTGTTTAGGTCCCTAACTCTCTGACCCTGGTGGGGAGCTCCCACGAGGCGAGGCGTGCAGGCTGGAGAAGGAAGGGACTGGATGGCCCGCTGCACAGGGCCACCCACCCCTGAAGTTGTGAGCCCTGATGCGCTGGGAGCAGCAGCCCAGCTCGGGAGCCGAGGGCCGGTGGCGATGAATATATACATCCCCGTTTGCTGCGAGTTGGTGTAACTGGGCGGAGTATTGGAGAAGGCCAGCGGAACATGGAGAAAAGTCAATAGACACATGTAAAAAGAAATCATTACATTTAAAATGATTTCTCCCCTAAAGGCCTTGGGAAACTGTCGCTATCAAGGAGAGAAGTGGGCCTCTGCTGAGCCTGGAAATGCTTCTGGGCTTGGGTGGCTGTGTGGTCCTGCAGACAAGACCGGCCTTCCTTATCTGCTCAGGAATGAGTTGTCAGGCACCACCCAGGGTGACATTGTTACTGGGCTGTGGATGAAGGAGGAGCCTGTTCACAGTGTCTCCCAGCCCAGGGAAGGGTCAGAGTTATTCTTGATCTTGCTGGAATTTACATATATACAACTTCCAAGTACTCAGGGCATCACTGAATTTCAAAAGTCTGTGGCCTCATACACACAACAGCTTCTTCATTTGCAGGCTGGAGATAAAAACGACCCCCAGAACTGCCATCAGGAATAGCCTACGAAGTGTCTAAAACACGAAGCCTGGCACTGGGTGTTATCATAACTACACTGTCTGGGCTGTTTCAGCTCTTTCCATCTGGAAAGTGGGCTCCTTGAGGGAAGAGGGGTGATTTTGACTTCCTCTTCACCAAGGCCACAAGCTTGGCAAACTGATTTTTGGTAAGGAGTGAATGAATGAATGAGTCAATGAGCAGAACTGTGACAGCTGCTGATGCATAGTAACCTCAAGCTTTACTGTGTAAGATTTTAACCCCTGATTAGGTAAATCTCCCTGAACTTTTCTCTCAGATACCCATCTCAACCCTATTTGCTAATATTTTCTATTGTCATTTGCTTACTGTCTGTCTCTTTTGTTACAATCAAACTTGGTCGGGGTGGGGCCAGGTCTCCCTCTTCACAGTGCATCCCCAGGGCTGAGCATGGTCCCAAAGCTGGTGCCCAGTGGTTGATGGCAGAGAGGAGGGGCAGAGGGGAGGGAGACAACGAATACGAAAAGTGTGAGAGTGACTTGGAGAGCCGCAGGCACTGAGGCCCCAGGGGCTCTCGCTGCCCTTGTGATGGCAAGGCAGGGTCCTTGGCTGGGACTCGGGGTGGGGATGGACAGATCAGCAGGAATGAGTCTGAGATGAGGAGGCCTTGACTGCCCTGCTCGGGCTCCGTGCCTGTCTCCCCTAGCCCCAGCCCCCGACCTGGCACGCGGTTCCTGCCGCGGCCTCTGTGTTTTTGCAGGGAAGAGAGTTGGTTTGGGGTCATGGATGTCTGTTAATGATCCTGGCCTGTGGAGGGATTTCATTTCCTCCCTGCAAAGGTCACTCTCTCCCTCGTCACAAGGTGGAAGGTGGGCAAACCAGAGAGGGGACCGGGCGGCTTCTCGGGGGAGCCCCCCTACCCAACGCCCTGGAGCCTGCGCCGGCGCTGCACCCCCCGGCTGTGCTCGGGAAAGGCAGAGGGTCCCTGGTAGCAAAGAGCTGTCCCGTGGTGAAAAGCTGTGCTTTCCACCTGGCAATTAGGATGGCCCTGCCTGCAGCATGAAGTTCCTTCTAATCACCGAAGGATAAGCCAGGAGTTAGCACAATGCAGCGTGTTCCTCCTCGCACACAGGCAGAAGGACAGAGAGAGAGAAAAAGAGAGAGGGGTCGGTGGTGGAGGGCGGGGCAGGGGATGAGCAGCAGATCCAGAGGCGGCAGGCTTGCCTGGGAGAGAACAGACATCTTCTGGAGCAGAAAGAAGACTAGAGCATCACCAGGGCTGGGGGTGGAGACAGCTACTGAGCTGGAGGAAGGCAGGACACTCCTGGCCCTGCTCTCAGG
The DNA here is from genome assembly GCA_006410675.1 of Oreotragus oreotragus. Taxonomy (NCBI): domain Eukaryota; kingdom Metazoa; phylum Chordata; class Mammalia; order Artiodactyla; family Bovidae; genus Oreotragus; species Oreotragus oreotragus. Next base: position 459,201 of record SJYX01021308.1, on the reverse strand, counting down.
AGCCCCCATCTGAGGGGACACACAGCCCTGCCCCCTCAGGAGATCCTCAGACTTACGGCAGAAGGGAGAGAAGTGAGCTCCACGAAGCTCCTACCTTGCGCCAAGGGCAGGAGCACCCCACGCCTCACATCGCCCTGTGGGGTAAGCAGGGCCGCATGTCCTGCACCAAGGGCACCCCTGGTGAGGGCGGTGCCCTGAGGGAGGCTCGAGGCGTGCCTTTTGCCAGCTTACAGACAGGGGTGGGGGGAGGCTGAGGCTACGCCCAAGGACCCACGGCTCAAAGTACAGACCCAGGATTTGGTCTCCGCATTCAGGTCAAGGGACCCCTGGACAGTGGCTGGTGTGTGAGGGAAAGTGGGACAGAGAGAGTGAGGCCTCCCTGCAGAGCCCACATCTCGGGTGACCTGCCTGAGGACTAAGGCTCGCAGACCTTCCCTTTCCTGGGAAGTGGTCCCTGTGACTGGAGAAGGGGAAACAGAAGGGAAAGAGCAAAGCCAAGTTTGCACTGCTGTCCCAGCCCTGGGGGTGAACATCTGGTGCTTGACTCCGTGGGTCATCTCACGAGGCCTGGGACAGATATTTCAGGGGTGGACACCAGGCGATGAGAGGGAGGAAAGTTCACAGTCACCACCATCCCCTCTTGACCAAGGATAGCTGGTGCTTGTTGGTTGCAGGCACCTGAGCGCCAAGTAGGTACTCCTGATATAATAGGGACAAAACCTACTCCATGTTGGATCTGTTTCTTTAACTTTTGTACTCTAGTGCTTTTGCTACAAGTGAAAAATGTTGCCCATAGCTTGGAACACACAGGATACTTCCCCCCACCCCCCCACCCACCATCCAGGCTGCCACATAACACTGAGCAGAGTTCCCTGTGCTACGCAGCAGGTCCTTGTTGGTTATCCACTGTAAATGTAGCAGTGTGTACATGTTGATCTCAAACTCCCAACTATCTCAGAAGGGCTGGGAGCTCTTGAAACTGCCCTGCTCTCTCTTGCCTCCTGGACTTTGCACCTGCCAGTCCCTCTGCCAGTCCCTCTGCTGGGCATGCTTTGCCCCTTCCCCATTTTGCTTTTCTAGATGACTTCTAGATCTGAACAAAGACGACATGTCTTCCTGAAAACCTTTCTGGAAGCACTCCCTCAGCCCGTGTGGCCTCATCTAGAAGTGCCTTCCACACTGACCTCTGTGAGGTCGTGGACTGCATGCCCTTTACTGTGGAACCTGGTGCAGGCGGGTACTCAGGGGGTGTGGGAGCTTCTTGCACTGCCTCGGAGCCTCCCACAGGAGTGGATCTGGGAAGTCAGGGAGTTTTGAAAGGATCAGACAGCTCAGGGCTAGCCACGGATCCCAGCCTCCGTGCCTCCAGCCCATCTGCCAGCCCATCAGCGGTCTTCTGCTCTCTCTCCCCTGGCCCCCAGCTGACTCAGCAATGCCCTGGCAGGACTGTTTTTCTGCTCTCAGTGACCTGTGACCAAAGCCACTTGCAGCTAATTAGCACCGGCTGTGTGTCTGACCCCTGCCCTCCGCTGGCGCTCACCACCCCAGCTCATTCCCATTTAATGGGCTTAGCACCCGCCTGGCAACCTCCATCCTCTCTCCCTTCACATGACTGAGCTTCCAGCCTGAGGGTTTGTTCATTATTTCTTTCTGGCTTGCTTCATTTTAAAATTAACACTTTCTTCTTGCTGTTCTCTTCCCTCCTCCACTCACTGTCCATGTGATGCCAGCCTGGGTCCCCCAGAGACAGGCTGAGGAAGTCGTGGGCCCCACGCCTGGGGCACCTTCAGTTGGGGCTGACACGGTGATGTGGTGGGACAAGGACAGGGCACAGGAGTGCACAGAGGGAGGGACCCTGGAGAGCATGCGGTCCCAGGTCTACCCACTGTGCAGAGGAGAAAACTGAGGTCCAGAGAGGGTGAGGATGCTGACCAATGCAGCAATCTAAAATGTCTTAGGCCTGGGTCCCCCTAACCCCCAAAGCAAAGTCTGAAACAGGGTCTAGGGGTAAGGGAAAGAACAGAAGTAGAGGTCTGGGAGGAACAAAATAGGCAGGTGAATAAGCTGATTTGAATACCATCAAGCTGGGGGCCTCTATGTGCTTCTAGAATGTCTGCTCACGGTTGGGGTCGGGGTGGAGGGAGTGCACGGCTTATCCTTCAGTTCCTGACCATCACTGCACGATGGCTGTGTCATGCCACAGCAGTACCGAGACCTTTTCACTTTTCAAGGCTGTTTGTACATCTGCATGGCTGGGCAGGTTCGAGGTGGGGAGAGGGGTGGAACTGAGCAGACAGGGTGCTGTGGGAGGATGCTGTGAGGTGCTGGTTCCCACAACAGCAGCCTTGATGAAAAGTTGGAATGAGAGGCTGGGCGCATGATGGGCTTGACACATGACAAAGCCATGCCAGGGTGAGACAGCGTGGCCAACGGCCTCCGTCAGGGATGTGCTGGGCAGCAGTGATCAGAAAACCCAACTTCAGTGTCCAAAAGAGAAAGAAGTTCATTTTTCCTCCCATAATAAGAACAGGCTACAAGTTCAAGGATGTCAGCACCAAAGTCTGAGATTTCTTCAGTTCAGTTCACTCAGTCGTGTCCAACTCTTTGCAACCCCATGAATACAGCATGCCAGGCCTCCCTGTCCATCACCATCTCCCAGAGTTCACTCAGATTCATGACCATCGAGTTGGTGATGCCATCCAGCCCTCTCATCCTCGGTCGTCCCCTCTCCTCCTGCCCCCAACCCCTCCCAGCATCAGAGTCTTTTCCAATGAGTCAACTCTTCACATCAGGTTTTCTTAGTCTTTCCTTTATGAGCTCAGGATGATTGCTGCAGCTCCAGCCATCACATTTGCATTTCCAGCAGGAAGAAAGTGGAAGTATGGTGGAAAGGAGAAGGGCAGCATCTCTATTAGGTCAGCAAGAGCTGTCCCCATGGTCCCCTCAGTACACAATGATTGGCTAGAAGGGTTGTCACTCATGATCCCCTCAGTACACATTGATTGGCCAGAAGGGTTGTCACTCAGCACTCTTGGTGGAAGGGGAGGGGTTGGATTGAGGGCTGGGGCACTCAACCAGTGCTTTCTGCCACCCAGACATGGCCCCTTTTCCTTTTCTTTGTGGGGCAGCTGGCCGATTCCATTTCACTACCCATGTCCTTTGTTATTTGTAACTCATGGCTAGACCTGAGTGGCTCCAGTCTTTGGGACCATTTAGGCCACATGTTGCATTTTTTTTTTTTCATTGAGGCTGGTCAGAGAAGAGATAGAAAATGACCATGGGTTGCTCCTGTTTTTTTTCCTTCCCCCACTTTTATCTCCCTTTGGAAAAAGACGCCCCTGGGAGGGATGAAGTGGCCGTCATCTTACTCCTTCAGTGGCTGAGCACCGGCCATGGCGAGCAGGATGTGATTTGATGTGTCTGCTCTCCTCTCCTGGCCAGTTGGTGATCTCATCCAGCGATGCACCTAAGGGCGGATGCTGAGGAGAGAAACGGGATCCGGGTCCCCACGCTGTCCCTGTGTCCACTCAGGACACCCACGAGCAGGATGTGATTTGATGTGTCTGCTCTCCTCTCCTGGCCAGTTGGTGATCTCATCCAGCGATGCACCTAAGGGCGGATGCTGAGGAGAGAAACGGGATCCGGGTCCCCACGCTGTCCCTGTGTCCACTCAGGACACCCTGGGCAGCGTGGGGCACCTGCCATCTGCACTCTCGACCCAGCCACCTCCTCCTGTTAAGTTCAAGTCCCAAGCAGTTATTCAGACTCCCTCCAAACTCCAGGTGGGCAGGGGCACTCATCTTATGAAGGCAAGTGACTTGCCCAGTGGCACACAGCTAGTTCTGAGAGGCCTAGACGAGTGTGGAGGGCAGGTTTCCTGAGCCGTGAACTGGCTTGTCCGAAAACCACTTGGGCGGTTCAGCCCTTACTTGCTTGTGCATGCCTTAATGACAAATGATTGCGATGTTCTCTGAGCCCAGGCCCCAGTGTCCCCTCCCTAACCTGGTACCCTCCTGCTGGGACCCAGGCCCCTCCTGCTTGTTCCAGCCTCCCTGGAGGGGGCTGTGTGCCCTGTGGCCGATGGGCTCTGTGTGAGGACGGGGCCTAGCATGGGCTGTCACTGGACAGGAAATTCACTCTTGAACAAGGCTTCCCCGATGCCCTTTCTTGCTGCTAACAAGGCCCCGCAGCTGCAGTGACGGCAACAAGGCCCTTGACTAGGAAGAGAACGCTCTGGGGATGCTACCCAGCAGACCCCTCATCCCTGCCTCCAGACCATCCATCTGCCGTCAGCCCCGGCACCTGCATCTGGGCCCCTGGCTCCTCTGTGATTGGCAGCCCTGCTCGGGCCTGGCGCTGGCTCCTGGCACGGGTGCCTGCGGGCGCGGCACCAGCCTTGGAAATGATGGCTCATCCCTGGCTGCCACATTGAGGGGCCCAGTTACCCTCCCCGCCTCCAGCCAGGATCCGCCTGGCCTGGCTCCTTCTCTTCTGTGAAGGGCCCGGACCAGATGGAAAATTATCAGAGCTGATTTACAGCCACAACGAAGTCAGCTGAGGGTGAGGCGTGGATGCAAGCGGGCCCTGCCCTGCAGGAGGGGCCTGCAGGGTAGCGACGGGGGGATACTATGGGGAGAGACAGGACGTGCTCTATGGAGAGAAAGCTGGACCAAGAATGAAGGAGGAGCGTGGGGCTGGGGGAGGAGAGAGAGGAGACGGAGGACAGAGGCTGGGGGATGAGAGCAGGGGGCAGCCCGTGTTTATGGAGGCCTTGCCATATGTCAGGCCTGCGCTTTTTCGTGGGCTTTGCTTTACCGCCGGGCTGTCCAATCTGGTAGCCACCAGTCTCGGGTGGCATTTTAAATTAAAATTGAGATTAATTATAATTAACTATAATTGAAAATTCAGTTCCTTAGTCACCCGAGCCATGTATCAAATGCTCCATAGGCACACGTGACTGGCGGCGGCTGTGCCACATGGTGTGGATACAGAGCGTTTCCACCGTGGCAGAAAGTTCTACTGCACAGGCTGGCACAGGGAAGGCCAATATTAAACAACAGTGGACACCTTCATGTTGTTGAGATGCACCTGTTTCTCTCTCTATCCATCTGTCCATCCATCCATCTACCCCCCATCTACCTATCTACCTAACATCTACAGCTAATCTATATATATATGTAGATAAGCACAACATGTAATAAATCATTTATATCAAACCTAGATGGTATTTATCCAAAAGGTCAGCAAATATTTGCTGTTAAGAACCAACAGTAGATACTTCAGGTTTAATATTTTAGGCTTTATGGACCCTGCAGTCTTGCAATGTCTCCATTCTGCTATGGAAACAAGGAAGCGGTGGTATGGGGGTAGCTGTGTTCCAATAAAATTGACTTTATAGTCACTAAAACTTTAAATTTCATGTAGTCACAGAATATCCTTTTGACTTTTTTCAACCATTTAAAAATGTAAAACCCTTCTTAACTTGTGGGTGACTAAAAAACAGGTGATGCACGGGATTCAGCTTGGGGCAGGGTTTAGATCATCCCCATTTCACAGATGTGGAAACTGAGGCACAGGCACACCATCTAGGTTTTCTGAGGTCACACAGCTAGAAATGGCAGAGCTGAGATTTGCACCCAGGTAGTTGGGCTCCAGAACCTCACTTCTTAACCTCTTGACACATTAATGAACGATGTCATTTTAGGGAGGGGAGATTGCTTGGAAAACAACAAGCGCGATACGGTAGCAAACTGGCAGTGGGTGAGTGGAGTGGTCACCTGGAATTGATGAACATGGAAGACCTTACTGAGAAGATGCTTTTTGACCTAAGACAGGGATGACTAGAAGGATCCAGCCAAGAGGTGGGCCAGGAGAGCATCCTCGGCGTGGTGGGGACAAGTGTGATGTCCTATAGCAGGACCACAGGCCAGTGTAGCCGGAGCACAGAGGCACAGACAATGCAGGCAGAGATGGGTGTGGCCACAAAATTCATGAACCATGATAAGAAGCAGCACTATCTTAAGTGGGATGAGTCACCTTCGAATTTAATATTTTAGGCTTTATGGACCCTGCAGTCTTGCAATGTCTCCATTCTGCTATGGAAACAAGGAAGCGGTGGTATGGGGGTAGCTGTGTTCCAATAAAATTTACTTTATAGTCACTAAAACTTTAAATTTCATGTAGTCACAGAATATCCTTTTGACTTTTTTCAACCATTTAAAAATGTAAAACCCTTCTTAACTTGTGGGTGACTAAAAAACAGGTGATGCACGGGATTCAGCTTGGGGCAGGGTTTAGATCATCCCCATTTCACAGATGTGGAAACTGAGGCACAGGCACACCATCTAGGTTTTCTGAGGTCACACAGCTAGAAATGGCAGAGCTGAGATTTGCACCCAGGTAGTTGGGCTCCAGAACCTCACTTCTTAACCTCTTGACACATTAATGAACGATGTCATTTTAGGGAGGGGAGATTGCTTGGAAAACAACAAGCGCGATACGGTAGCAAACTGGCAGTGGGTGAGTGGAGTGGTCACCTGGAATTGATGAACATGGAAGACCTTACTGAGAAGATGCTTTTTGACCTAAGACAGGGATGACTAGAAGGATCCAGCCAAGAGGTGGGCCAGGAGAGCATCCTCGGCGTGGTGGGGACAAGTGTGATGTCCTATAGCAGGACCACAGGCCAGTGTAGCCGGAGCACAGAGGCACAGACAATGCAGGCAGAGATGGGTGTGGCCACAAAATTCATGAACCATGATAAGAAGCAGCACTATCTTAAGTGGGATGAGTCACCTTCGACGTTTTAGCAGGAGGAAGACTGACACGACTCACATATAAGATAAGAAACAGCCTTGGGTGCATAAAAGACTAGGGCAGCTCGTTAGGAGGCTATCGCAACCACAGGCGCCAGCAAACGAGGGGTTTGTGGAGGTGCAGGGGCCGTGGAAATGTAGGTGCAAGGATAGTTATGGGTAGTGCCTTAAATTGGAACCAACAGGATGTATTATTCATGTAGAGGTAAGGGGAGAGGGGAAAGTCTGGAATAGAGATAAAAACCAGTCAATCCTAAAGGAAATTAATCCTGAATATTCATTGGAAGGACTGATGCTGAAATGCCAATACTTTGGCCATCTGACACAAAAAACTGACTCATTTTCAGACCCTGATGCTGGGGAAGATTGAGGGCAGGAGGAGAAGGGGATGACATAGGATGAGATGATTGGATGGCATCACCAACTCAATGGACAGGAGTTTGAGCATGCTCTGGGAGCTGGTGATGGAAGGCCTGACAGGCTGCAGTCTATGGGGTTGCAAAGAGTTGGACACAACTGAGTGACTGAACTCAGGGGGTTTGAGTGATGTGTGGCAGGTACTGCCATTAAGAGCCTGGAAGAACAGGAGAGGACCAGGGCTCGGGTGGGGAAATCAGGACTTCTGCTTTGGGACATGCTAAGGTGGAGATGTCCTTGAGGATCCGAGCAGTGATGTTAAGTCGCTGGCTCTGAATCGGGGTCTGGAGCCCCGTGGAGAGGCCAGGGCAGGGGTTCTACACCTGGGACTAAAGAAGATGGGTCCCAGTGGGTCCCAGACCTGCACGCAGCATCTAGGGGAGGGCCAATGGAAGCTCCAGCAAAGGAGGGCGAAAAGGAGCAGGAAGCTGAGCACAAGTGTGAGGTCACGGAAGCTAAGAGAAGAGAGTTTGAAAGATCTAAGAGAACTTAAGAACATGTCAGAGGATGCAGGATGGTCCAGCAGGATGGGGTCAGGTGACCAACCGATGGGATTCAGCCACATGGCAGGCAAAGGTGACCTTCACAGAGCAGCAGGTGTTAGAACTAGAAGTTTCCAAAGCATTGCCTCCTGGTTATGTGGGGGCCAGAGCAGGGCAACAGTGGAGGCAGCAGCGTGGGGGAACCCTGTGGGTGGCTGAGGGTGGCAGGGATCATGTTCAGGCCAGTCTTGTGATGCTCTGACCCCTCCTGAAATGAGCTCCAGGTTCCCCAAATTGCCGGAGCCGCGGCTTCTAGAAACCTCCACCGCCCCTTGCCTTGCTCACTCCACATCCACCCCATGCCCTAGGAACCAGGGCACAGCTGGCAAGTGCCCTTCCACAACAGACCTGCATTGCTTTCCCTGCTCACCAGCGCCCCCTCCAGGTGATACTTCTCACCTCTAGAAGCGTGCGGGTGGAGGGGTTCACGCCTTCCTCTGTCAGCCCGGTGACCCAGGGTGTGTGCTGGCCTCCAGCCATGGGGTACGCTCCCCGCCCCGAGGCCAGGTAACCATGGAACCTGTGCAAGGCTGCAGGTCACTGCAACCATCAGGGGGAGGGGACAAGAGTCACCTATGCTTCCTCCTGGAGGAGCCACTGACCGCGTCGCAAGGTCCAGAGGATGAGAGGGCCTGGGAAGCACCTCAAACTGGGCGCTCGAGGTGGGGAATCAGAATGCCAGCCGGGTGTTGGCCAGGGCCCTCAGGGGGAGGTGATGTGGTGGACAGTCTGGTGCTGACTTCCAAGCTTAACTGCTTTTCGGCAGGCGTCAGAGAATCTAACCTGCAGGTACAGGAGAGACGGAGGGCAGGGAGGGTGGGCGTGGGCCCATGTGTCAGGGGAGGGCTAGCAGGAAGGGCTAGGGGTCGATCAAGGCTGGAGGAGACATGGGCTGCCCATCAAGCCACCTCCCTGGGAACTAAATTGTTTCCTGTGATACAAGTCATCGCAGGCTTTCTGCACAGGACAAACATATCTCTTACCCCTTCCTATTGAAACAGCAGCAAAGATGGTCCAAAGGGAGAGTTTCCAACACCTGCAGGACAGGAGGGACCAGAGGTCTCAGCGGAGAGCAAGGGTGAGATTGAGTCAGATCAGGGGAATCCAGAGCAGAAGGGCCACCGCCCAAACTCACCAGGACTTGGAGGGCAGCAGGGAGGAAGAGACTCCTTCCCTTGCAGCTGACAAACGTGGGGCCAAATGAGGACGGCAGGTCAAAGTCGAGGTGATTAGCTGGGAGCCTGTCTGGAGAAGGGCTGTGCTGTGGGCTGCTCGCAGGCTCCGGTGTGGAGAGTGGCTGCAGGGGCGGTGTTTACCCTGGGCTGGAACCAGAACGGTGCTAGCCACAGAATGACCTCCTACACATTAAATTTTTTTAAGATGAGCTATTGTATTTAATTAAATTCTAATGTTTATACTATTTGAAGAGTTTTTATAAATAATCATAAAGGTAATGCTATGAAAATGATCAAGGAAGATGAATAGGTGATTTATAACAAGCAAAAGGCTGGTGTGTCAGAGCCCAGACAAGACACAAGAGTTCACCCCCAGAGGGTTCAAATGATGCTAAGGCCAGGTGGTGCAAGAGGTGAAGAACCTGCCTACCAGCGCAGGAGATGTCAGAGATGGGACTTCGATCCCTGGGTCAGGAAGACCCCTGGAGGAGGAGGGCACAGCAACCCACTGCCGTATTCGTGCCTGGAGAATCCCATGGACAGAGGAGCCTGGCAGGCTACAGTCCACAGGGTCACAGGGAGCCAGACATGACTGGGTAACTAACACTTTCACTTTTCACTAAAGGATCGGCTTATGGGGGGTGAACAGGGTTAAGGGAATAAGCAAGGGGTGGGGAGGCCCCCAGAGGCTGTCACCACTCAAGGCTAAAGGGATTTAAGTCCCACAAGAGGCAGCCCCTCTGCATGCTGCCCTGTGGGAGCTATGGTCTCAGAGAAAGAAAATGCCAGGGACATGGGGCTGAACCAGGGGAGAAATTCCCCACTCTCTCTCCTGCACCCTCCAGACTCCTCAGCCAGTATTTCAGAAAAATACTCCATAGGCAAACTCACACACAATATCTTCATTGTAGCATTCTTCATAACAAGAGACTGGAAATAATGTTAATGCCTATCAAGAACAGTGATAGTACTGCTGGTAAAGATCTTGAGAGATAACGCGTGTCTGTACACGCACATACGTGCCAGGATTGATTCCAAGCCATTTGCATGTATTATCTCATCTAATCTCCCAATAATCCTGTGTGGCAGGTACTATTACTATCTACATTTTACAGAGACTAACCTGAATATTAATAGAGCTGAAGTGGAATTACAATACAGCCACACTGCAGAACATGGTACAGCCATTTAAAAAGAGGAAATAGGTCTAAATACGTGAATCTGAAAAGAAACACACTGAAGAAGAAAAGGTCATAGACATATTTGTATACAGTAATCTCTATTTTTAAAGTAGCAGCTGTGTGCATGTGTATGCATGTGTGTAGAAAAAAGGTCTGGAAGGACACACTTGAAAAATAATGGTGGTTACCAGTGGGGAGGGGGGCTACCAGGGGTTTGAAAGAGCTTTATTTTTATCTTATGTATAATCAGAATGTACTCACATACTCCCTGTGCAAAAAAAAATGAAGGAATAAACAAGTGAAAGAAAATAGAACAAGCCCTCCTGTCGACACTGGGGTTTCAATCCAGCAACCCTGTTCCAATGCTGACTGGTTCCCAGTCTCTGTGTTCTTAACCCTTTGCTTCTCTAGAAGTTTGTCTGTGAAGCGGGGTACTAGTGGTACTAGCGGGCGACGGTACCCTTACAGCTGGCCTCATGAGGAGTGGATGGGTAGCCTGTGAGGAGCGCCCTGCAGGCCTGCCCAGGAAGCACTGTGCTCCCAGCCCAGGGACAGCTGGGGAAGGTGGGGGCCTGATTCTGGCCTTAAGGCTCCCTTGTGTCCACGGCACACTGTCCTCCTTGCCCAGACAGACCTCAAAACCCAGACCCAGACTTCTCTGGTGGTCCAGCGGTTGAGAATCCGCCTGCCAATGCAGGTGGTGTGGGTTCAATCCCTGGCCCGGGAGGATCCCACACACCACCAGTGCCTAAGCCCGCGTGCCTGGCCCGGGAGGATTTCACACACCACCAGCGACTAAGGCCGCGTGCCTGGCCCGGGGGGATCCCACACACCACCAGCAACTAAGCCGTGTGCCTGGTCCGGCAGGATTTCACACAACACCAGTGCCTAAGCCTGCGTGCCTGGCCCGGGAGGATTTCACACACCACCAGCGACTAAGCCGCGTGCCTGGCCCGGGGTGATCCCACACACCACCAGCGCCTAAGCCCGCGTGCCTGGCCCGGGAGGATCCCACACACCACCAGCGCCTAAGCCCGCGTGCCTGGCCCGGGAGGATCCCACACACCACCAGCGCCTAAGCCCGCGTGCCTGGCCCGGGAGGATCCCACACACCACCAGCGCCTAAGCCCGCGTGCCTGGCCCGGGAGGATCCCACACACCACCAGCGCCTAAGCCCGCGTGCCTGGCCCGGGAGGATCCCACACACCACCAGCGCCTAAGCCCGCGTGCCTGGCCCGGGAGGATCCCACACACCACCAGCGCCTAAGCCCGCGTGCCTGGCCCGGGAGGATCCCACACACCACCAGCGCCTAAGCCCGCGTGCCTGGCCCGGGAGGATCCCACACACCACCAGCGCCTAAGCCCGCGTGCCTGGCCCGGGAGGATCCCACACACCACCAGCGCCTAAGCCCGCGTGCCTGGCCCGGGAGGATCCCACACACCACCAGCGCCTAAGCCCGCGTGCCTGGCCCGGGAGGATCCCACACACCACCAGCGCCTAAGCCCGCGTGCCTGGCCCGGGAGGATCCCACACACCACCAGCGCCTAAGCCCGCGTGCCTGGCCCGGGAGGATCCCACACACCACCAGCGCCTAAGCCCGCGTGCCTGGCCCGGGAGGATCCCACACACCACCAGCGCCTAAGCCCGCGTGCCTGGCCCGGGAGGATCCCACACACCACCAGCGCCTAAGCCCGCGTGCCTGGCCCGGGAGGATCCCACACACCACCAGCGCCTAAGCCCGCGTGCCTGGCCCGGGAGGATCCCACACACCACCAGCGCCTAAGCCCGCGTGCCTGGCCCGGGAGGATCCCACACACCACCAGCGCCTAAGCCCGCGTGCCTGGCCCGGGAGGATCCCACACACCACCAGCGCCTAAGCCCGCGTGCCTGGCCCGGGAGGATCCCACACACCACCAGCGCCTAAGCCCGCGTGCCTGGCCCGGGAGGATCCCACACACCACCAGCGCCTAAGCCCGCGTGCCTGGCCCGGGAGGATCCCACACACCACCAGCGCCTAAGCCCGCGTGCCTGGCCCGGGAGGATCCCACACACCACCAGCGCCTAAGCCCGCGTGCCTGGCCCGGGAGGATCCCACACACCACCAGCGCCTAAGCCCGCGTGCCTGGCCCGGGAGGATCCCACACACCACCAGCGCCTAAGCCCGCGTGCCTGGCCCGGGAGGATCCCACACACCACCAGCGCCTAAGCCCGCGTGCCTGGCCCGGGAGGATCCCACACACCACCAGCGCCTAAGCCCGCGTGCCTGGCCCGGGAGGATCCCACACACCACCAGCGCCTAAGCCCGCGTGCCTGGCCCGGGAGGATCCCACACACCACCAGCGCCTAAGCCCGCGTGCCTGGCCCGGGAGGATCCCACACACCACCAGCGCCTAAGCCCGCGTGCCTGGCCCGGGAGGATCCCACACACCACCAGCGCCTAAGCCCGCGTGCCTGGCCCGGGAGGATCCCACACACCACCAGCGCCTAAGCCTGCGTGCCTGGCCCGGGAGGATCCCACACACCACCAGCGACTAAGCCTGCGTGCCTGGCCCGGGAGGATCCCACACACCACCAGCGCCTAAGCCGCGTGCCTGGAGCCAGTGCTCCACAGCAAGAGGAGCCGCTGCACGGGAAGCCTGTGCTCCGCAACTAGAGAAAGACCGTGTGCAGCAAGGAAGACAGCAAAAACCCAGAGCCAAGGTCTGACCCGCCCCAGCGGAGCCAGGCATGGCCTCTGTCCTTGGCTCCTCGGTTTGGCAGAAAATGCCCGGAAGAGTCACCTCCTGGGAATCAGCAGCTATATCCCGATGAGAGCCTGAAACAGAGGCCAAGGTCATTTAGTGGGAAGTGGACCCCACGCATTCACCTCTGTGACTTTCTAGACCTCAATGGTAATTATTTACAGAGTGCTGCCAGTCCCTCTGAAGGCCTGCTTTACTAAAGCTGGCGTGCTCTGAGCACTCTGATGAGTGTTGACAGGAAAGTAAACACCGCCTGGGAGAAACAGCTGGTCTGCACCTTCTCCGGAAGCGGATTCTAACACGAATGTTCACCTAATGCTGACAAGGATCTGAATTTTGCGTCTCCATGGACTACCCTATAAACACACGAGTGTGTAAAGTCTGGAAAGGCAAACGCTAAGCTTGCGCAGAAGTTGCCTCTAATGAATGCTGTGTGTGGGCTGGCTGGGGTTGAGGGGTAGGGGGTCCACAAAGCAGGTGGTCAGGAAAGATATTTGTTCTCTACTTTAGATATTGAAGCAGTGCATGACTCTGCTGCAATGAGAATGTTTGCAAATATTTCTTGCAGAAAAAAAATTAATAAGAAAGTAAAGGAGGAATGCACCAAATAGGATTTTTCTGTGGAATAAATAAGATCACGGAGAAGAATACATGGTGGCCCTTAATAGTCATAAAGAACTGTTTCAGGCTGTGTGTGTGCTCAGTTGCCTCAGTCGTGTCTGACTCTGCAACCCTATGGTCTGTGGCCCGTCAGGCTTCTCTGTCCATGGGATTCTCCAGGCAAGAGTACTGGACTGCGTTGCCATTTCCTTCTCCAAGTTTTAGGCTCTTCAGACATAAAACATACACTGTTTATTGAACTCTGATGGGGTGCCAGCTGCTGTTAGACATATTATCCTGTGTTGACCAGATGACCCTACCAAGTAAGTATTATTTGCCCCATTTGCAGATGGAGAGAGTCAGGGCACAGGTGGAGATACACCCAGGGCCCTCAGCTGCACATATATAGGTTAGTGAAATCCCGGAGTCATGGGAAATGGATTTTCTTCTCCCAGAGAAAAGCAAAGAACCTCGTGGAGAAGATACCACTCTCCCCACCTGGGAGTCCTTGGAGAGAGCCGTGCACATCTGTTCGCATGCTATTGAGAGCAAAGTGCTAGGGACACTGGAAATCCTGCAACTCTGCCTGGCTGGAAAGCATCTGGGAGCGCAGTCAGGCCCCCTGCTGGGGAGGAAGGGGGAGGTCCTGGCAGAGGACCACCCAGAGACGCGTGCCAGCTTGCCCCTTTCAGCGGGCACTGAGAGAAGACTCCAAACAGGGGGTCGTGGCAGCTTTGCCCTCTGGGATGATCCAGCAGCTACTGCCCAGGGGATGATGAGCAGGGTTGGGGTCTAAGCGAGTCCCCTTCTCCCCATAAACCGGGGCCGGCAGCCAGCTAGCTCACAGCTGCCCTCTCCCAATGCGAAGATGGATTAGTAAGTTTGTGCAGCTAAATGGGCACAAACCACACACAGATAGGCTGTTACACTCTCTCCAGACTGGCTGTGCTGAACACAGGGCTCAGCTTTCAGAGCCAACTTCCTGCGTCCTCCCCTGCCTTCCTCACAGCAAGAGGCAGATGGAGCCTTAAATCCCCCACCGCTGTGCCTCACCGCGCAGAGGAAGCCCCAGCTGGAACTGCTCTCCTGGTGGCCGTGCCAACCGCAGCCCTGGGATTCCCTGGAGCCCGCGACGGGGGCCTCTCACCGCTCCCCCCACCCTCACTCAGCTGCCCTCCAAGTTCCTGGGGGCTTTCCTTTCCCTCCCCAAAGCCTCTAGTCACTAGGGGGCAGATCGCCAGAGACTCACCACACCGTGAGTCACGCTTAGCACTGTGGACAGTGTGTGTGTGCTCAGCTGCGTTCGACTCTTTGCGACCCCATGGACTGTCGCCTGCCAGGATCCTCTGTCCATGGGATGTCCCAGGCAAGAATCCTGGAGTGGGTTATTTCCTCTTTCAGAAGATATCCCCAGCCCAGGGATGGGACCTGTGTCCTGTGTCTCCTCCATTGGCAGGTGGATTCTTTACCTCTGCGCCACCTGGGAAGCCCTTCGGTCAAGTTTACAACCCAATTATGTGGACTTCCCGTGGCTGCAGACAGCCCTATAGTTGGAACTACTCTCAACCTTGACTGGATCCTTTGGTGGGGGGCTCTGCCTGCTAATACAGATGTGGGTTCAATCCCTGGGTCAGGAATATCCCCTGGAGGAGGAAATGGCAACCCACTCCAGTACTGTTGCTGGAAAAATCCCATGAACAGAGGAGCTTGGCAGACTACTCATGGGATGGCAAAGAATCAGACGCGACTGAGCAACTGAGCACATACCTTCTGGATTCATCTATGAATTCACAGTCCCTGGAGCGGGTTAGTGTCACTACTCCACCTTGTGGACATTATTAGAACTGCACCCTGAGGAGGCAATCAGAGGGACTGAGAGCGTGGAAGAATTGATGCTATTGAACTGTGGTGTTGGAGAGGACTCTTGAGAGTCACTTGGACTGCAAGGAGATCAAACCAGTCCATCCTAAAGGTGATCAGTCCTGAATACTCACTGGAAGGACTCAAGCTGAAGCTGAAACTCCAATACTTTGGCCACCTGATGTGAAGAACTGACTCATTGGAAAAGACCCTGATGCTGGGAAAGACTGAAGGCAGGAGGAGAAGGGGATGACAGAGGATGAGATGGTTGGATGGCATCACCGACTCGATGGACATGAGTTTGAGCAAGCTCCAGGAATTGATGGATAGAGAGGCCTGGTGTGCTGCAGTCCATGGGGTCGCAAAGAGTCAGACACGACTGGGCGACTGAACTGAACTGCAACCAACCAATGAAGATAAGATGATGGGTGGGCAACTTGGCATGATGGTGTTGCTGATGACCACAGAGATGGTGATGAGTCAGTGAGTTTGAAATCACTTGCTTCTTTCCACTTTCTTCGCATATCACCTCCTCACAGAGGCTTTCTCTGACCACCTTAAAATAAGACCCATCCATCTTTCTACACCTCCACGTTGCCTTATTTTTTGTAGCACTTATCATCACCTAAAATATTATTAGTCTGCTTATTGGCTGACAGCGTGAGTTCCAGGAGGGCAGGAACTGTGTTTTGTTAACTGACATATCCTCTCTGGCTAAGAGTGCTTGGTATATATCCAATAGGTGCTCAATAAAAATTTGGGGAATGAAGGCATTAACCAATGATTCACTAACCCACCCAGTAGTCCCCCGAGCCCCAAGCAAGCCCGCATACACCTCTCCTGCAAACCTAGCTGTGCCCCTCGTGCTAGGAACAATTCCCCTGCTGGACCCCTAGGCTCAGCTCCAGCCAGCCTGTGCTGGTCTGGCCCGTCATGGTCAAGCCCCTGCCTCAGTTCCCACCTTTAGTATCTGCATCCCTCAGTATCATTCCCTGTGCCTGTGGCCCAAGCCAGAGTGGCTTCAACTCATTGCTCATCCACTGTGTGCCTGGCCCTGGGCTAGGAGTTTTGTGTACGCTGCCTCTAATCTTCATAGCAACCTGAAAGGTGGGTGTTAATTACCTTCATTTTTCAGATGAGAAATGACTTGAGAGAAATTAAGGATTTTCCACACGTGATTTCTGCCACCCTGGTGTTTCCTAGAGACTGCTCTGTGATGATAATGGGCGAAACGAGTAAAGAAAAATTTGTATGAAACAGAGTTTCCATGGTGAGAAATTTCAGAAAACATGACACATGGCAGGACTGCTTACACCAGGACTTCTCAGAACCTAGACAATACCCACAGGCACTACACCCCTGCCAGTGGGGAGGAGCATATGGACGACACAGCTTTCCAAACTTATTTGACTTCAGAATCCCCTAATCAAGGAGCACCTCACCGGGACATGGCTCAGGATTCGACACCCGTAACCTTGAAATCATCAAGATCCATCTCAATTGCTCTGACCAGGGATGCCCACAGGGTGGGAGTGGACAGTGCCCAGCATTTCTGCACATACTTTGCTTGATCTAGTGACAGGCTCGTGAGGAGGACTCATTTATCCTCACCACTTTCTAGGTGGGGAAACCGAGGCTTAGAGATGGAATCTGCTCTGTTTGCTCCACGGATATTTGAAGCAGGTAGAGCATGACTCTTCACTGGGATGATGAGGGTGAAAATAATCATGAGGGCCCATGAGGAACCTGAAGGCCGCCACGGGGCCTGCATGAAAGGAGCTGGGGGTAGGGGTGTGGCTGCACCCAGCTCTGAGGGCACCCCCCTCACCAGCCCTGACAAAGGCCTACAGCCACAGCCCTCCACAGTCCTTGGGTCCACGTTCCTGCATGCTCCTGCAGTTTTAATTAAACACCGCGTATGGCGGCTCATTAAAGAGAAAACAGTTGTTCTGTCTCTAAGTAGCCTCAGGACTCCCTACTATTTTTACTGTTCGAACAACATTGCAGAGAATTTTACACTGTTTGAACGTGGCATTACCTCTGAGCCCAGCAAGACCTCCACGCCAGGGCTGAGAGAGCATTGTCTCCGCTCCAGGACTCCTCCCTCACGGCACCAAGGACCCACCACAGGCCCCTCCTCCCACCAGCAGCACCCTTCTCATTACTGGTGGTCCCGTAATTACTGGAAGTCCGCCTCCCTTTGGAGCTCCGATACACACCACTTGGCTGTTTGGTTCCCTGTTTTGTTCTTAGTGCTTTTCTGGGAAGCAGCCTATTAACAGTATTAGTTTATCCTTAGATAGCACTTCCTGGGCTCCAGGTACTGTTCTAAGCTCTTTGACTGCATAAACTCACTGAAGTCTCACAACACACCTGTCAGCTAAGTAGTGTCATTCTCCCTGAAACCGATGGGGAAACTGAGGCGAAGAGGGGTTGGGTTCCTTGGCCAAGATTATAAACTCCTAGTTGGTGAAGCCAGGGCTCAGACACAGGCTTTAGAATTGGTGCCCTTAACCACTATATTATGCCATCTGCCAGTAATCTCCCAGGTTTGGCCCTGCTGTGTCTACGGCCTGCTTCAGGGCTGTAAGTCTGCCACCAGATCCCAGTCCAGCAACGGCAGCAGGCTGGGTCAGCTGCCTAGGTCTCCAACCACCACCTGATCCTGGGCTGGCCTCGCCTGTGGCAGACTGCATTTCCCGAAGATGCTGCAATGGCACCTCTCATTCCACATGCTCCTGGAGAACCTCCCCACTACCCCCCTCCTTGAACCAGGGCAGGCCTTTGTGACGGCCTCAGTGAATACAATGTAGCTGAAGTGACACCGTCTGGCTTCAGAAGCAGCCTGATAACAAAAACGCCACGCACATCTGCCTTCTCTGCGGGGACTCAGCCACCAAGGTGTGAGCAAACCCACATGACTGTCAGAGAGACCCATGTCTCCGAGCTGACAGTCAACACCAACTAGCCAGCCAGCGGCCGGGGCGCGGGCACTCTGAAAGCTAATTATTAGCCCCCACTTGAGTAACTTAGTAGACGCTACGGGAAGTAGAGGCCAACTTCCCCACCCAGCCCTGCCCAAGTAGTTGAGTCCTGAGCAAAATCAATGGTATTACTGTTTCAAGTCCCTAAATTTTTGGGTGGTTTGCTACATAGCACTAGACAACCAGAACACCTGCCGTGACTGTCTTCTGAAGCATTCTGCGACTCTGGGTGGTCCTCCCTGATGTACTGTGTTCTGTCTACCAGAGCAGACATCCCCGTTTTTCTGTCTCCATGACTCCTGTCCTCCCTAATAGAGAAAGTGAAGGCTGATGCTCTTCCATCTGCCCATCTCACTTAGGGAACAGGGCACCATCAGGCTGGGTCCAGACACCACCCTTCCTCCCAGGAACTGAGACCCATCCTCTTCATGACAAAGACTAAGTCTCCTAGGCAGTGGGGTCAATTCCCATCTACTTTCTAGATCACAAATTCTCACTGCCGCAATGCCTCATTCTGCCGTGTGCCCCTTCTTTTGAGTTTTACATTTCATTTATGGAAGTTGTATTTAGCTGTTTTGCAAACTGGCCAATTTTGGTGGCTGTTCTTTGACACCATACTGTCAATCCTTTCGTTCTTCAAACCTGTTAAACTTCCTACTTTTGCACTTGGCATCATGATTACAATAGTTCCCATTTGGGGGAATCTGATCCTTCAGTTTGCTGTTTCTAACAACTCTTGCTCATGGTGGCTTGTTTCCTTGTGTGTTTGGTGGTTTTAGATTGTGAGCTTAGTTAGTTCAGTTCAGTCGCTCAGTCATGTCCAACTCTTTGCGACCCCATGAATCGCAGCACGCCAGGCCTCCCTGTCCATGACCAACTCTCGGAGTTCACTCAGACTCGCGTCCATCGAGTCAGTGATGCCATCCAGCCAACTCATCCTCTGTCGTCCCCTTCTTCTCCTGCCCCCAATCCCTCCCAGCATCAGAGTCTTTTCCAATGAGTCAACTCTTCGCATGAGGTGGCCAAAGTACTGGAGTTTCAGCTTTAGCATCATTCCTTCCAAAGAAATCCCAGGGCTGATCTCCTTCAGAATGGACTGGTTGGATCTCCTTGCAGTCCAAGGGACTCTCAAGAGTCTTCTCCAACACCACAGTTCAAAAGCATCAATTCTT
>SJYX01021308.1:397519-409750 GCA_006410675.1 Oreotragus oreotragus | reverse complement strand
CTTCTCCTCCTGCCCCCAATCCCTACCAGCATCAGAGTTTTTTCCAATGAGTCAACTCTCCGCATGAGGTGGCCAAAGTACTGGAATTTCAGCTTTAGCATCATTCCTTCCAAAGAAATCCCAGGGCTGATCTCCTTCAGAACGGACTGGTTGGATCTCCTTGCAGTCCAAGGGACTCTCAAGAGTCCTCTCCAACACCACAGTTCAAAAGCATCAATTCTTCGGCGCTTAGCCTTCTTCACAGTCCAACTCTCACATCCATACACGACCACTGGAAAAACCATAGCCTTGACTAGACGGACCTTAGTCGGCAAAGTAATGTCTCTGCTTTCCAATATGCTATCTAGGTTGGTCATAACTCTTCTTCCAAGGAGTAAGAGTCTTTTAGTTTCATGGCTGCAGTCACCATCTGCAGTGATTTTGGAGCCCCCCCAAAATAAAATCTGACACTGTTTCCACTGTTTATCCATCTATTTCCCATGGAGTGATGGGACCGGATGCCATGATCTTCATTTAATTTAGCTACTATTATTTTGTATCTTTCAGATATAGATAGTTGAATTGATTCCTAATTAATGAAGATACAGCCATTTGATATGTGTGATGGGAACTGCTTAACTGCCAGGCCCAGTGCCTAAACCAGTTTCTGATACAACACCAGTGGATGTGATGTCTGATAGGATTGAAGAACAGGAGAGAGACAGTGGCAGGGAAAAGGAGTCTGGGACGCAGAATGAAGAGTATGTGAATACAATTCAATCTGCTCACTTTACAGATGAGAAGACTGAGTTTCAAGGAGTATGAATCATTAATTCACAGTCACAGACTCCATCTACCCCTCCACTACCACTTAGAGATGCTTGGAAAACATCAGAGAAAAACTGACATGCTTTCCGATTCTGCCATGGGCTGGGCCTGTTTGGGCAAGGCTCTATTCTTTTTCTCTTGTGAAGTGCATTTATTTATAAGACACCCATCTTCCCCTTATTATCACACAAAGCAGATGCAGGGGAAAGAATGGATCCTTCTTGGGATGAAGCTGCCTGGTAGGAAGTGAGTTGCCTCCACCTGCCTGGAGGTGGAGGAAACTGCCTGGAGGAAGGCAATTTCTGTTTTCCCATACTGAGCTTTCGAGTCTGTCTGCAGAGGCTGACCATAAAGCACAGGCTGGGAGAACAGGCTGTCCTGGTTTGAATCCTGGCTGTACCACTTAGTGACCGCACGAACTTGGGACAACTGTTTAACCTCTCTGAGCCTCAGCTCCTTCACCTAGAAAAGGAGGTTAGTTTATATCTCCTCAGAAGGTTATAGTGAAGATCGAGTTAGTCAGTAAGGACCCAGAGTAAGGGGCGGCTAGTACTATTGTCCATGAATTGCCGATTACGATCCCCCTGCAAAAGAGACCCTGACATGGTTGACATTTGCTCACTTTTCAAATTATCATATGCTCCTGGATGGTTCTTCAATATGCGGAGGGTGACTGTTAATAAAACAGTACTTAGAATGGTACCTGGCGGGTTTCATGATCACACGGCCAGTTAGTCCCAGAGCTAGCAATTGACCCTGGGCTTCCCAACTCTCCGCCCAGTGTCCTTTTCCTTAGAACATCTCCTGCGGCAGACTGGTGGACACATAGCGGAACTACGGGGAGCGTTTAATAACGAATGAATGAATCATGTCAGGAGGGAAGAGCTGCTCCAACGCTGCCACCTCTCTCTAGAGCCCCTCCTGAGCTCTGGCCCCGGCCCCAGCAATGTAAGAACAGACGCAGTGGGGAGGAAGGCTGACCCTTAGTGTCGGTCCCCAGACCGGTTCCGTCCCCACCGCTCATGTGGGCCAGGGTCCCTCTCCCCCACCCGCATTCTCTCCTCCACTGGCTCCCACGTGCCCGAAGGCTGTTTTCATTGTTCTCCCTGGAGTGATCTTCAGAGGTCCCAGGGGCTTCTCTGAGCCTCAGCCTCACTCCAGGAGTCACGGCCCGGGCCCTTGTCTCTGGGGCTCACTCTCCGCTCAGAGTCGCCTGTTCTGGCCTCAGCACTGACAACAGAATGACTCCTGTCGGAACCCTGTAGCCTGGTGCTGGCTTGCCCTGGTTTTGTGTGTTTGTCTGGCTGCACTGGGTCTTGATGCTGACTGCAGGCTTTCTCTAGTTGTGGCGTGTGGGCTCTGGGTGTGTGAGCTCCGTAGTTGCAGGCCTGGGCATAGTTGCTCGGTGGCCTGTGGGATCATCCCAGAACGGGGATTGAACTCAGGCTCCCGACAGTGGAAGTGCGAGGTCTTAACCACTGGACCCCCGGAAAGTAGTCCTCTTTTTTTTTCTTTAAACTGCAAAGGTGGCACCTCGCTTCCTCTCAAGGAGAAGAGGGGAATGACTTGATGCTCTTTTCCACAAAGCCCTCCCTGCAGGCCCAGCCACACCCCCCCACAACATCTTCCCCGCCAGCCCTCCCCCCACATTTCCTGAATGCTACCTGGCTCTCCAGTTCCTCCTTTAACTGTTCTTGTCTTAATTCCATCCCCTGCAATTGGAGCCTGAATAATGAGTTATTTTACGGGAAGATGGATCTGGGTATTAGGGCACCGTTTAGCTTGCCATTACAACAGCCAATTTTGGTTACATGCTCAGCTGTGAAGGGGGAAATGGGCCAGGTGGCTGGAGCTTTCTAAAGCCGGGTGCTCGTGGGTGGGCGGAGGGGGTGCGGAGCCGAGGGGCAGAGGAGGCGGGAGGGCAGAGGGTATGGAAACCTGTCCTGTTTTCGCCCACAGTCCTTATTCTTAGACTGTGACGCGGGGGAAGAAACTGCAGGACTGAAAAGTAATGGAACCCTTTTGGAAAGGGCAGGAAAGATCAGGGTTGTGAGGCTGCAGAGGCCAGGCTCAGTTCAGTTCAGTTCAGTTCAGTCGCTCAGTCATGTCCGACTCTTTGCGACCCCATGAATCGCAGCACACCAGGCCTCCCTGTCCATCACCAGCTCCCAGAGTTCACTCAGATTCATGTTCATCGAGTCAGTGATGCCATCCAGCCATCTCATCTTCTGTCATCCCCTTCTCCTCTTGCCCCCAATCCCTCCCAGCATCAGAGTCTTTTCCAATGAGTCAACTCTTCGCATGAGGTGGCCAAAGTACTGGAGTTTCAGCTTTAGCATCATTCCTTCCAAAGAAAGCCCAGGGCTGATCTCCTTTAGAATGGACTGGTTGAATCTCCTTGCAGTCCAAGGGACTCTCAAGAGTCTTCTCCAACATCACATTTCAAAAGCATCAGGAGTGGAAAGGCTGATAACTGAGTGAAGGACCACCCCCCCCCACCTCCCCAAATTAAAGAACTTTTCCGACTCCTCAATATTTCAAGGCAACAGAGGGGCTGAATGTGCCTTCCCTCCATGGCACATACTGGAGCCAGTGGAGGGCTTATGGTTTCTTGCCTGCTGGGTCTCCAAGTCTGACAGGGGAGACGCGGCACCTGCCCTTGGGGAGCTCCCAGGGGGACCTCCTCACCACCCACCTGTCTCTCAGTGTCCCGTCATCCTCTTTATTCTCTCACGTCACTTCTCACAACCAAGCAGTCCCCTTTTATTTTATTTTGACTCACTTGCCTGTCTCTTCCTCAACTGGAACAAAGCCTCCCTGAGGGCAGCGACCTTGTCTATCCCGCTCACCTGTTTCCCTAGTGCTGAAAACAGTGCCTGAACCTCAGGGTGCTCGATAAATACTTACCAAGTGAATGAATGAGCCCCAGGGAAGGCCTGGTTCAGGGGGCTGGCCATGGGAGACAAGATGTGGTCCTAATGCTCCTGCACCCCTCGAACCCCTCCTGAAGGTGAGAGACCCTCACCCCAGGAGGAACGGCCCACACATCCTCATCAACGGTCTGAAAATAACCTCGGGGCATTCACTGAGAGGAGCTGCAGTCCTCCTTGGAAGCAGGTTAAACAGAGCCCCACACCCGCCCCAGCACTGAGTGTGGAGCCCGCAGACTTGAGGTCTGCGCTTCGGAGAAGTCACCACACGTCTCTGAAGTTCATGGTTCTCCCCTGTTCCCTGGGCATCCGGTGCAGTCGTGTTTGTGATAATGCTGTTCCTGCCCAGGCTTGCATGGGTGCTGTTCTTAGTGGCATCACTCATCAGCATGGTGGCAATTTCAGGATCTGTCTGTGACCAGTGAGCCCATGGGCATTGAGAGGAACCAAGTGAAGGTTACCCCATCAGGAGGCTCAGCTCAGACATAACTGAACAAAGCGATCTCTCTGACTCTGGGCACAGAGGGGCCATCCTCTGAGCCTGAGGACCTCAAATATCCCAGTGACCAGTGTGCTTCCATTCTGGTCCATCCGGGAGATAACCCGAAGACCAGGGCATGGTTTGCCTGAAGTGTTTGGGTACCAATAGCAACATAAGTTGAACAGGCTTTAGCTACATTACCAAAGCTATTAAAGTTAAAAACCACTAAACAACCACAGCTTGCTTCCCATCATCCACCCCACAGGCATCCAAAACAAAACCAACAAGAATGTGTTAGAAGAAAGCTGACACTGAGATTCATTAATACCTTGTGTTTGCCCTGAGCTTTAAAAGCCAGCCCCCGGGCACTGCGAAGAAGCACCCACCAGGCACCGCTGAGCAACACAGTGTCCTCTCCCAGGGTACCCTCAGCTCCTCCACCCTACAAGTCTCAAGGTCTGAAGTCTGTTGTGAAGACCATTATCAGAGGAGTTTCTGAGCATAGCTGTGACCTGGGGGAAGAGTGGGTGGGGGAATACCTTTGACGTGAGTGGTCCATGGGTCAGAGTTGAAGACTGCAGGGGCGGGCAGAGCCGTCAGAGCGGGGACGCACAGTGGGAACTGGGATCTGGGGATGAGGGAGATCCTCTGTGTGGGAGCGGAGGCACTGACTGTGAATCCCGGGGGCAGAAGGAAGCCAACGGCATCGGTCTGCAAACAGCCCTCATCCTGCAGTTGTCGGCAGGCTCTACAAACAGAGGGAGGTTCTGCAAATAGCACGAGTGTGGCAAGTGTGTCAAATAGCTTTGGACTTTCTAAACAGCAGCTTGCTCTTACACAGAGAAGGATGCAGTCATCAGGGGCCTGGTGAGCAGACGGCAGGATTCATACCTCAGGACTAAAGTCACAGACAGAAAGACCATCTGCCGGTGCCCATGGGAGACAGACGGGGGGGGGGGGGCAGTGTCAGTGTCCCAGTGATGCCGTCATAAACAGGACAGTCTGAAGACCCACGCCACCCATCTCTCTCTGCAGGATACTCGTTGCCCTCACCTGGTAACAATCGGATGGGGGGTAATTTTCCAATCCTTCTCCACAGTTCCACCTCGGTCCACAGAGTAACACAACTCCTCGTTGGGAATCTCTGGGTGTTTGACTGTGGCAGGCTGGGACCATACTTTTAATAATGTATGGTCATAGTAGAGGGAGGTTGAGCTCCTCGCAGAAGGCAGAGCCTGGTGGTGATCCCATCATGCGGCATCGTTGAGTCCTGGTTTACAGTCCATTTGGACATCCATTATTTATAGCAGCAGAGTGGCTGTGAACAAGCTGAGACCCAGTTAAGATAACGTCTTCCCACACAGAACCAGCGGTTAATGCTGAGGAGTTACTCCAACTCACCCTCTGCACGGCACAGAGCCAGAGATGCGAGAGGCCAAGAGAGACTCAGAGACAGAGACGGGAGCAGAGAGCGGAGAGACAGGAAGAGAGGGAGGGCAGCAGGCACGTGCTGAGCCAAGAGCGGGCGCCTCGCCCCCCAGCGCTTCTCAGCCCTCGTCCTCTGGCCTCCACACTGAAACCCCTGCTCCCTGTCCAGGAGGAGAGAGTGGGTTTCCTGGAATTGACTCCCCACAGTCCACTGTTGCCCTCTCCTCCTTCCCTTGAACTGTTCATTTAGCAGTCGGCTTTTCCAGCACGTGGGAGAATTTGATTTGTCCCTTGAGAACTGTGACGCATCTCCAGCAAGGAGAGGGGACGCCAATACCACATGCTGTGCCTGTCTGCCTGGAGTTTCTGAGCTAGAAGACAGGGGAGGCGGGTGGCAAGTGAGGCCAGCAGGGGTCCTGGGAAAGAATGGCTGGCGGGAAAGGGGAGGAGGGGCTGGGGGCCAAGGTGGAGAGAAAGTAGGTGGCCCACAAGAGATGTGTATAAGAGACAGGAAAATAACCTTGGGGCATCGATGGAGAGCCCTGAGGAAGCTGCAGTCCTCCTTGGAAGCAGGTTAAACAGAGCCCCCCACCCGCCCCAGCACTGAGTGTGGAGCCCGCAGACTTGAGGTCTGCGCTTCGGAGAAGTCACCACACGTCTCTGAAGTTCATGGTNCACAAGTGGCTAAGAGGGTGGGGGAAGGGGGAGGGGAAGAGGGGAGAAAGGGGAGGGAGTAAGGGGGCTGTGAGCGACCTGCAAGGGAGGCAGGTAAGGGGACTCAGGCAAACAGTGAGATGAGGAGGGGAGGAGCAGGGCGGGGCCTCCCCAGGCTGCATTTCAGAGCAGGATGGGCAATGAAAGCCCAGGATGGGCAATGATGGCACTTCGCTGAGAGGCTGCCAAGGGCACACAGAGTTGAGCATGCAGAGGGCAACGGCAGCCTGGGCCCCACATGCCTGCTCGGCTCACAAAAGAGGACAGAGGCCTGGCTGAGCATTTGGGGCAGCAGGTCTGTGGGTGGCAGGGGCCGCTGCAGCTGCCAGAGGGTCCAGACCTGGGAACTGGAAAGGAGTTTTCTGCGGGGCCCGCACCCTGCTCAAGGGAGCAGCCCGAGGCCCCATCTGCTGCCGCAGGTGCAGACGCTGAGGCATCTCCTTCCCGCTCACCCCTCCTCCTGTGCATTTCTGGGGGTTCCGGAGGGGCAGTCCTCTGGGATGCCCTGCAGAGTCCCGCTGAGCCTTGGCCACAGTCACCCACCTCCTCCTGCTCAGACTGTGCCCGCTTCCCATCAACACAGCTTTACTGTCATCACCAGCACTACCTCTTAGCTTAGGACCTCCCTGGGGGTCCAGTGGTTGAAAACCCACCTGCCGGTACAGGGGACTCGGGTTTGACCCCTGGTCCAGGAAGATCCCACAGGCTGAGGGGCCGCTAAGCCAGCACCACAACTGCGCTGGTGCGCCCTGGGGCCCGTGCTCCACAACAAGAAAAGCACCGCGATGGGGACCTGCCCACTGCCACTAGCGAGGGGCCCCCACTCGCCGCAACTGGAGAAAAGCCGGCAGACAGCAACAGAGACCCAGCGCGGCCATGAATGAGGGGATAGAATTTAATCTGTAAGCCTAAGGGCAGGACTTGTATGCCACTCACTGCTGTGCATGCCCATGTGGACACCCCCCGCCCCAACACACACACACACACAAAACACACACACACAAAACACACACACACAAAACACACACACACAAAACACACACACACAAAACACACACACACAAAACACACACACACAAAACACACACACAATCGACAAGACTCCAGACCTACTCCAGGGAGTGCAGTGTCAGTCGGGGTGTTTGCAACTCAACTCTGGGTAGTTTAATCAGAAGAAGACATCAGCCCTTTGTGGGAGCCAGACTCTGACGTCAGGAATGATGCCCAGCCCACACGTCGGCTCTTCTCCCACCAAGACCCCATGGCTGCTTGGTCAGGCACATCTGTCACGGCTCCCACTGCTGGAATGCAGGGTACTGGAACTCCGCCACTGGCCCCCCGCCACTGGCCCCCTGAAGACAGACGCCTCCACCACGGCTCTGACCAGGAAGCAGACCCTGCCTGGCACCTGCGCCTGCACACCTGTCTCAAGCCCAAGCCTCCTGCCAGGGAGTCCCTGTGGCAGAGTCCTGGTCTACCCCTGTGCCTCAGCTATCATGGGGGCTGGGAGGAAAGTCTGGTCTCTCACTGCAAGAGCAGGACTCCCAGACGGGGAAATTTTCAAACAGGACAAGATCTGCAGATGACTAGGAAAGTCCCCTAGAGGCTCTGAGGGGTGGCTAAGTACAGGAGTAGAGGGGGAGGAGCCTTGAGCAGAGGGACCACTCACTGAATTAATCCCCCACATTTATTCCAGTGCTCCATGTGTGGAAAGCCAACATGCTTCCTGCACTCAGCAAGGTACAGCCGCGGAGATAGGATGGACAGAGCCCATCATCAGCTGTCATGGAAGCCATGGGAAGGTACTGCTATAGCACCTGTGATTAGACAGGGCTGGAGGAACCAGCAAGGATGAGGCGGCCGAATCCAGCAGAGTCCTTCTGGGAAGCAGGTGAGGTGTATCCCTGATGTCTTTCCACCTGTAGGTCCTGTGCCTGGGAGCTATCCAGTCGAGGTGGAGAAGGGCAGATGGATGGGAGCGGCAGGGGTGCCCCCTCACCTAGGTGTGTTTACTGGTAAAAAAAAAAAAAAAAAAAGTTACCCAGGGAACCGGACCAGCAGGCACGGAGCAGGGCGGCCTGACTGTGCACACATCACTCTGTCGACCTGCTGTCAGGCTACTTCTGCCTGCCAGCTGCCTGTGTTCCCTCCCCACCCAGCCTGGAGCAGGGCCATAGAAGACAAGAACACTCCCCGCTGGACGCTCCAGAGGTGGAAGACACTTGTGCTGGATAGGGACCAGGGACTGGTGGGCACGGGACCCCTTGCCTTGCACCAGGCAGACTCTCACCCTGCCAGCCATCACGCAGGTGGTTGCTGCTGCTGCTGCTGCCAAGTCGCTTCAGTCGCATCCAACTCTGTGTGACCCCATACACGGCAGCCCCGGCTCTCCCGTCCCTGGGATTCTCCAGGCAAGAATACTGGAGTGGGTTGCCATTTCCTTCTTCAATGCATGAAAGTGAAAAGTGAAAGTGAAGTTGTGTCTGACTCCTAGCGATCCCTTGGACTGCAGCCTACCAGGCTCCTCCATCCATGGGACCTTCCCGGCAAGAGTACTGGAGTGGGTTGTCATTGCCTTCTCCATCCAGGTGGCAGGAACTATCATCTGCCCACTCTTTCACGTGTCTACCCTAGACCCTTCGCAATGCGTCAGCAGGCAACTTCCTGGCATGAATTACTCCCCGCTTCCTTTTATCTTTGTGGTTTCAGCTTTAGAGATCCGCGAGGAGCAGGCAGGTTCCCGGGCCTCATCAGGCCCGATGCATCTCCAACCAGACAGGAAGTGTGCATCTGGATTTGTCTCCTGACAGGCACAGATGTAGGAAGCTCTCACCCATGAGACGGAATCACTCCTGGGGACTGAGAGGCTCAGACGGCTCAGTCAAAGGCAGGCTACATACCTCAAACAGAGGACAGAGCCTGCTGGCGGAAGCCCCTGCAACAGACCAAGGTCAGCAGGCCCAGCACTTCATAAACTGAATTATGGCCACCTCTGCCTGGGAGCAGAGAATTTCTAAGGAGGCATTTCTCACCATCTCCTCCCTATCACCAAGGAGTTCTTCCCAGCCAGTACAGACAGTGAGATGAACAAAATCTCGGAGACAGAACACCAGAGGTGGAAACCCAGCCCCACTATCTGCGCGCTGAGTGAACCTGGGCCCATCACTACCTGCCCCAGGTCTCTGTTAAGTGTCTTGCACAAGTGGGCCTGTTGGGAGCAGCCAGTGGACTCTGGGTGGCTGTCCAGTCTTCTGTGCTTCTGGTCCCACCTCTGTTAGGTGATGTCATGAAAGAAACCTGGCCTGTACTTGCTGTGTGGCATGGGGTAAATTACTTAAGCTCTCTGAAACCCAGCTAGTGGACTATCTAAAAGAGATGGTGACAGTACCTACTTGGTCGTGCTGTTGAGGAATTAACACCTGCACAGCCCTGGGACAGGCGGATGCCCCTGAGCCCCTGGGGAAAGGCTGATGGTTGTCTTGTTGGTGGAGGTGGTACCCGAGTCCTGTAGCACCCACCGCTGAGAGTTAGAAGACGCCCACTTGTTCATCTGCCTCTCCCATCAGCCTGGGAACTGTCCAGGGCCCTGGACTGTATCTGGCCTGGATCCTGGGGAGGGGGACACATTCCATGAACCCAGCTTTGATGAATCAGTGAAAGGGAGGCTGCCACAGGAAGATAACATGTCACACAGTGCTGAGTAGAGCCGGCAAGACCCCCAATGGCCTCCTGTCCACTGTGACTCGTCCTTTCTGAGTTTCAGTTTTCCCATCTGTGATGTGGGGACAATTGGCTTAAATGATGTCTCTGAAGCACTCAGCACCTGGCTCATGGTGGGTGCTTTAAAAATGGTGGCTGGAAGTCATCCCATGAAGACTTGCTCAAGAACCTCCCACCTGTCCCTTCTGCTGCCTGCTCTAGTCCAGGCCAGTGTCCCAGGCTCCAACATGACCCCAGCTCACTGCCGATCCCCAAGGGTCCTAGTCAGCTGGTTCCTGGAAGATGAATTCTCACGAGGAATGAATAGATTCTACCTTTCCCAGGGCCACCTGCATTTACAAGAAGTTTGGAGATGGCATTATTCACAAGGTAGCGGGCAGGTAAAGTTCACGGACAGAGCAGTAAGTAGGGCAACACGGAGTGATAGGAACCAGAGAGAAGGAGAGAGCACAGCATTCAAATTCACAATCATGAAATGCTATGTTGACCAAACCAAGCACCTGGCTGTGAGTCTCTGACTTGCCACCCATGAGATACAGGCGGCTGCAGTGGTGGAATTCAGGCTGAGTTGAGGATAGAGCATGAATCGGGGAGGAGCATATCCCCCCTCTGCTTTCAGACCAAACCAGGGTAGCTCTAAGTCTCCACGACCGGCGAAGAAAGCCTCTTCCCCATTCTCTCAAAGGAAGCCCTAGAGTGGCCAATGCCCCACATGCTGCTGGAAAGGCTCATGTCCTCAGTGGCCACCGCCCCACAGCCCAAGCTGGCACCTACCTTGTCCTTTCCGCCTTTAGAAAGCTCTGGGGCCTAAATGTCAGCTGATGATATCAGAGTGCATGACAGCAACCAGCTTCAACTGGAAGGAAGGAAGGAAAAGCCCCGCCGGCACCTACCAAGCCAGGCCAGGAGAGGAGCGGAGCCCGGCGCGGCCACGTGGATCCCTCACCTGCCTGGCCCTGGGGAGGCGGCAGCTGGGCACGGGGAAATGGCGTGCTCAGGTGGGGGTCTCGCAGGTGCTTCCCCCTCTGGCACAGGCACGCCAGGCGGGGGCTTGGTCCCTCACCTCTGAGCCACCCAAAGCCCTGCAGTACCTCCTCCTTCCGGGCCGACCTGCTTCTGGAGGCAGCGAGATGGTGGAGGCGAGTCCTGCGGGGCCAGCACAACCTGGGCAAGTTCCCAGGAAACGCTCCTGACAGGGCACGCGTTTCTCCAGCCGGCCTTCTTGAAGGGGGCTGCTCACTGGGCACTATCTCCTCCCCGGGATGTCCTGGGACTGTCTCCACAGCCTGATCACCTCAGTCCTCAGACTCATGGTGAGCTGTGGTCTGGATTTGCTTTCCTGATCCTTTCAACCCTCTGGAGGAGGGAAGGGCCCTTGGCCTCTGAATGAGGGTGGTACTGGGTTGTTTTTGAAAGGCTCTAGCTGGAATTGCCACCATCTTTCTTTCCTCCGGCATCCACATCAGCTGGGTCAGCGAGTCCAACTGGCAGTCCCTCCTGGCCACTCCGAGGGCCTCTGATGCTGGTTTTCCTAACAGCAGCTTCTTTCCTGCAGCTTCTTCTCCAGGACATCACGTGCTTATCACAGACACCGGCCCCATCAGTTCCCCTCCTCCAACACCCAGGTCCCCTTAACCCCAACCTAGGTCCCACAGGGCTCCTTTGATATGGAACCAAATTCAAAGGCAGGCTGTGCCAGAGGGCACCGGGCTGGGAGTCAGAGTTCAGAATGCCTGGGCTTCAGCTGTGCACACATCACGTGGCTTCTCTGAGCCTCATTCTCAATAAATTCATCCTTTACATCCTGACTGGTGGTGAGACCCTGAGATTTCTAAATACTGTTTTTATGAGCAGAGTGGACTTGGCCACAGACATACACACATGCAAAGCCCCCGGGAAGTTGGGCACAGCTTTGCTGGGTCAACACAGAGTCACTGGCCAATTACACTCAAAAAGGGTTGAGGGATGAAAGGTGCTGGGGAAGGAGTGCAGCTGGAGATGAAGGTGGGCAGAAAACCAGAACTGCCTCCAGCTGATAGCCCATCCCCATCTCCTGACAATACATCTCCCCACCAACCCATCCCCCCCCCCCCAACCCCCCCCCCCCCCCCCCCACCCCACCCCCCCACCACCCCCCCCCCCCCCCCACCC
>SJYX01021308.1:372569-397464 GCA_006410675.1 Oreotragus oreotragus | reverse complement strand
ATCCCCTCAACAACTCATCCCCCGCTACAATCCATCCCCCCACCAACCCCTTACTTGATAACCCATCCCTCACCTGATAGCTCATCCCCTCACCTGACAACCTGATCCCTTAACCAAGGCCTTGTGGTTTGACGGCCCCTGGCCCAGACTGGGCTAAGAGAACCTGTCGAGGGCAGGCTGGAGAGAGGGTAGAGGAAGCAGGCAGTGGGGGAGACTTAGAGAAAAACTCTAAGCAGGTAAGAGCAGGAGTGAAGGATGCGGTCCGCACAGGAGGAGAGTCTGAGCTGGGCCAAAGCTGGGCGCTCAGGTCCCTGCTTCCCCGCCATTGTCTCCTTGGCTCCGGTCTCAGTGAGACCCTCCCAGAGCAGTGGATGCCATAGCTGTGCCCATGACCTTGGGGCTGCACCTCCAGCTTAATCCACATCAGTGTCAGACTGAAGCCCTCACTGTCACTCAGGGATATTTTTAACCTGCCTGCCGGGCCCCACTACCTGGTGTCTGTCTGCAAACTAGGCCACAGGAACCAAGGAGGAGGCAGGTCCTGACCCCTGCTCCAGCCTCAGAAGGCTCCCGGTGAGTGGGACTTGAGTGAGGGGACAGAAGGGGCTCGCTTGCCCAGCCAGAAAATTTGTGCCACCCACCAAGTGAGTGGAGCTTTCAGAAAGGGCTTCCCATGCCCATAATAAGCGTGGGTTATTCAGCTGTATCTCCCACCCACTCCTAACAAGTGGCCCCTCGACAAATGCCCCAGCTGTGTGCATCCTCCTGGTGTGCTGAGGGCGGGGGGACAAACCTACACACTCGAGTACCACGTCCAAGGCTTTCACCCACACCACCTCCCCACCAGCTCCTTGTGGAGGGATGGTGGGCTCACTAAGGACTCAGATGGCCTAGAGGTCAGTGCAGACTCCACTGATCTCTGTGACCCCGAGTGACTGCTTGGGAAACTTTCTGGGTCTTAGTTTTCTCATCTGTAAGATGGGTCAACAGCAACATGACTAGAAGGCTCAAGATGGTGCCTGGCACATTGTAAGCACTAAGTGTGTGCCAGATTGCATAGAAAAACTTATTAATTAGGAGGAGAGGCTCCCGACCAAGGCTACTTGAGTTTAAATCCTGATGCTGCCACACATTGGCGGAGTGTCATTGTGTGTGCGTGCATACTCGGTTGTATCCGACTCTTTGTGACCCAATGGACTGTGTAGCCCCCCAGGCTCCTCTGTCTATGGGGTTTTATAGGCAAGAATATTGGAGTGAGTTGCCATTTTCTAATTCAGAGGATCTTTCCAACCCAGGGATTGAACCCGTGTCTCCTGCATTGGCAGGTGGACTCTTTACCACTGGGCCATCTGGGAAGCCCCAAGTGTCCTTGTCCCCATTACTTGGCCTCTCTGAGCCTCAGTTTCTTCCTCCCTAAGATGGGAAAAATCTCTCTACTTCACAGGATCTTTGTGAAGATTAAATGAGCTAATATGTAAAGCTCTGAGAATGGTGTCTGGAACACAGCAGGTGCGCGGTTAGCATTAGCACTGATGATTAACGACGATTCTGGGAAGATTTTCCTCCAGCTGGGCTCCCCCTCTCCTTCCTGCCCCCGCACTTAGCTGGCACAACTGCCCTCTGTCTTTCCTTTCCTTGTGTCTCAAGTTCTGCGCTTCTTTCAAATCCCACCTCCTCCAGGCTGTCTTCCCCAACAACTCTGATGGGTTTTGCATTGCTTCCCTTCTCCCATCCCCTAGGCCTGACCCCCCACATTATTCCTCTGAGCAAATTTCATCTGCTAGTCTGAGGCAGAGGCTCAGCCTGACCCCCCTCTCCTCCCTACCTCAGTGCACAGAGCCCAGCCTTGTGCGGGGGGAGCAACAGCTAAGCCAAAGACTTCTTAAGTCACTCGTCCTTGCCGAGTCTGGACCTGTCTGCTCCATGCAGATATCTATTTCCAGACGGGGGACAGTGTGTCCTAGGCCCCAGCACACGCACGTGCATTCACACACATGAGCGCATGCACGCGTGCACACACACACACACACACACACTATGCTTATGCCCTGGTTAAGGTAGAGTCAGGATGTTTCCCTCAAAGAATCCCCCATTCCCACTAATGGTAACCAACACGCATTTTCCCCAAGCCCAGGCATTTTCTGGATTTTTCAGTCCTCTCCACCCCTGAGAGATGGGGCACATCTAGGAGGCCAGGTGGGGCTGTGGCTGGGTAACACCTGACCCCACAAAGGGGCACCAAGACAGGACACCCCAGGGCCCAGGGCCCAGGGCCCAGCGTGGGGGCGGGAGGTGATGGACGGGCCGAGGCACAGAGTCCCCCTCCTGGCCTGGGAAGGACGCCAAAATGTTACTGTTCTCTCTCCCCTGAAGGCCCGACAGACAGCAGGTCGGCCTTTCTGACCCTGATGCTGTTCATGCTTGCTGTCTGCGGGCCACACTCAGCCCCAGGCTCATCAGAGGGCTCTGCTGACCAGTCTCCCTCCCACCCCCACCCAACAGGCCTGACTGGACTCCNCCCTCCTGGCCTGGGAAGGACGCCAAAATGTTACTGTTCTCTCTCCCCTGAAGGCCCGACAGACAGCAGGTCGGCCTTTCTGACCCTGATGCTGTTCATGCTTGCTGTCTGCGGGCCACACTCAGCCCCAGGCTCATCAGAGGGCTCTGCTGACCAGTCTCCCTCCCACCCCCACCCTACAGGCCTGACTGGACTCCCAGGAGCTCCCTGACCCCCAAGACCTGTCACAGTGGCGGGCTGTCCCCCCAGCCCCCTTCCCTGCCTCCCCCAGTGACTGCCTCTCCTTCTGGGCTGCGTCCTGACACAGGCAGCCTCACTCGTCCCACAGGAGCCTCCTTTGGTGGGTGGCCCCCTTTTTCCTGTGACCCAGGATGAGGAAAAGGGAAGAAGGGGTTCAGCGGGGCAGGGGGAGTGCTTCCTGGAACTCATCCTTCTCTTTGGGTGACATCTGTCATCTCCCGAGTGCTCAGCCCTCTCTAGCCTCCACATCAGTCTGCCTCCAAATGAATGGGAGTGGGAAGAGGTCACCCTGCAGTCACTTCGGGGGAACCTTGGGCCTGTCTGCTTGGCCCTCACGCTGCTGTCTTGCTCTGGTCTAAGAAAGTCTGAAAATGGTCCTTACACGCATCTATGAATCTATGAATGAGAACCAGAAGTTAACCCTCTCCACTCTGTAAATTATCCCCAAGGATAATACCTTCCCCAAAGGAGGTTTGCTTGACAGAGGGAGCCCAGGCCAGGGGAGAGGGGGATGAGAGAAGCCTATGAATTGAGCCAAGTGTTGTTCTGTGCACTCCAGCCACACACAAAGTTAAATATGAGTCCTCTTCCCTAAGCCACATGGGGTTAATGCAGTAATACCAGCACCCATTTATAGCGCACATCACAGCTAAAGGATGCCTTCCATGCACTCCATCAATTAGCTACCCTTCTGCTCTACAAGACAGCAGTGGAGGACTGTGCACTCCTCTTCCACGTGGGAGGGACCTGGGCCCCAGAGCGGCTGGTTCAAGTCTCAGCGTAGAAGAGGGACCCTGTGTCCCTGGTGCCGTACCCAGACCTCCACCCGCCAGGCACCCGCGCCATGCTGCTGTGGTGTTGGCTGCTAGTAACTCACACTGTGCCCTTGTCCGGAGGATTGTCCGTAGACATCAGGAGCCTCTTCCCTGGGAGATGACAGCCAGGAGGTTAAGGCCTCTGTCACATGCCCCTCCTCTGGGAACGGCCCTTGGCTGATGACACTGGGCAGGGATGGAAAGCCAGCGTCTCGTCTTAAGGTGGACAGCTCTGCATGCCATTCAGGTCCAGAGCTCCCTGCGGTCAGGCTTTGGCTTAGCCTCACCTGAAGTGACTTCTTGGCCCAGATTCTGCTCCTCCTGTTCCCCACTCCCTCACAGCTTCTCCTGAGAGCACTCTCAGCAAATCACACACACTCAGGGATGCCAGTGAAGACCCCACTTCCGGGGAACCTGAAGGGCTGAAACACAGGGCTTCTGACCTGAAACTTGCATGTTCTTAAGACAGTTCTTGGGGCATTCTGGGGTGCTGTTGTGATGAGAACCTAGCTTTCTGCCAGGGTGTCATCTCCCTCTCCTTCTCCCAGAGGAGAAGCGGGTTCTTAACCCCTTTCTAGGAACCTGAGCCCTGGCACCTCCCACAAGCCACAGCCCGCTTCCTCTCTCCGCTCCCTGTCCCCAATCTGTGGCAGCCCACACCATGACTCCATCCATCCATGTCCTCCTGGGCCCCAGATCGCTGCCCGGTGCCCTGACTTGCTAAGCAATGCAGATGGCAATTAACTGCATGATATGAAAATATCCAGCCCTAATTATTTCAGGGATGAGGCCAGGGGCCATAAATAAACGATGAGTCTTTCCAGCGTCTTTCAGCTGGCCCTGCCTAGTGTGTGGAAGGCTGGGGGGTGATGAGAGGGCCCCTTCCCCACACGGAGTGCATCAGCATGGGGGTGGTGAGACGAGGGGTGGTGCCCGGGGAGGGGGGCATGAATTTACAGGGGAAGGCAGGTCGTTCTTCTGGGCATAGAAATACACAACCATTAGGGCTACTGTCCCGGTCCTGCAAACAGGAAGCCAACGGTAGTGGGCTCCCTGGATGCCCTCGAATGAATAATTGATTATAGAATGCAATCTAGTGAACGAATTCCAGGAGGATTCCCGGTCACCTCCTTCTCCCACATCTGTCTCTCCTTTCCTGTCCCCTGCCAGGCAGACGCAAGTTTTTCATTTTTCCCAAATGATTAATTTCCCTCTCTGCCTCGCCCCGAGGTAGGCTTCCTCAGGATATGCCCCTAGGGAGCTGTAGTCAGACACCACCACGGAGGATAGTCCTAACGCTCAGATAGAGATCTGAGCTGCTCGGGGGACTACCCTTTGCTAAGAACAGTGTGTCTTTTTCCAGCAACATATCACAACAAAGCCAGGAAGAAAAGGAAACAATTTGTATTCATGGATTCTTTTATGCGCCAGAGTGAATGCTGATGCACACATACACGAATACACACACGGGGACACACACACACACACACACACACACACACACTTGAACAGATGGGGCTCCCACACTCTGAAAGCCTGAACACTGATATTTACGGAGGGAGAGCTATTTACTTCACAAGAGGATCTGCAACAGGGTTGCTTTAAACAGTAAGCAACCAAAAGCATTGAATAGCATTTGATTTACAAAAAAATGTGACTTACCTGTACATTTTCAGAAGCCTGTGCACTGAAAGGGTGTGGATGTGTGTCTGTAAATAAGCAGGACTTGTCAGGGCCTCTGGTCATCTGGTTGTGGGAGGAGGCATTTCTGATGACTGGCTGCACACCTGAGAGGTCTGGTCACAGGGCGGGCTCCTAGATGGCCCTACATGCCAGTTCCTGCTCCATCTCCAGCTGGTAAAGAGGGAACCAAACCCCAACCCAGGGCTCATCTTCAAAGAGGTCCCCCACTTCTGCATGCTCCTTATACCCCTGAGCACCCCAGTGGTTCAGACTCCCATGAATGTTTTGATGGGAGCAGCTAGAAAAGAGCTTATTAATCGTATCAACCAACTCCCTCATTTGACAGATAAACAATGAGGCAGGGGCTTCCCTGGACATCCAGTGTTTAGGACTCTGTGCTTCCACTGCAAGGGCCACAGATTCAATCCGTGGTCTGGGAACTAAGATTCTGCATATAGCTGCAGTGCAGCCAAATAAAAACGAAAGAAAAAAGAAAAAGGAAAAATGGGGCAGTGGCCTGTCACAAGCCCAGAGCCCACTTGATCTTGGGTTTTTCATGCCTTACCCCAGCTGCCTTCACCGTGCATGGTGAGGCCAAGAATGATAAAGAAGGCTGCTGGGAAGTAGCCTTGCTATCTGCTTTCCTCCAGGCCCAAGCCTGCCCCTCACTTCTCTGCCTGCCTCCTCCCCTTTCTCCAGGTGACGGATGTGTCTTTTGAGGGTGAGCAAGCCTGTGGCTCATTTGGTAAAGAATCCACCTGCAGTGTAGGAGACCTGGGTTCAATCCCTGGGTCGGGAAGATCCCCTGGAAAAGGAAATGGCAACCCACTCAAGTAATTTTGCCTGGAGAATTCCATGGACAGAGGAGCCTGGCGGGCTACAGTCCATGGGTCGCAAAGAGTCAGACACGACTTCATGACTAAACTACGAGCATATGACAGTCCTTTGATGGAATTAAAACTCACTCCCTGGGAAACAATCTTATCTTCTTGTTAAGGTCTAACCCTTTAGAACCAACTTCCACATCAACTGCTTAGCTGGGGTCCCACAAGACTGTCCTGGTAACCCTTAGTTCAGTTCAGTTCAGTCGCTCAGTCGTGTCTGACTCTTTGCGACCCCATGAATCGCAGCACGCCAGGACTCCCTGTCCACCACCAACTCCCGGCGTTCACTCAGACTCACGTCCATCGAGTCCGTGATGCCATCCAGCCATCTCATCCTCGGTCATCCCCTTCTCCTCCTGCCCCCAATCCCTCCCAGCATCAGTGTTTTCCAATGAGTCAACTCTTCGCATGAGGTGGCCAAAGTACTGGAGTTTCAGCTTCAGCATCATTCCTTCCAAAGAAATCCCAGGGTTGATCTCCTTCAGAATGGACTGGTTGGATCTCCTTGCAGTCCAAGGCACTCTCAAGAGTCTTCTCCAACACCACAGTTCAAAAGCATCAATTCTTCGGCGCTCAGCCTTCTTCACAGTCCAACTTTCACATCCATACATGACCACAGGAAAAACCATAGCCTTGACTAGGCGGACCTTAGTCGGCAAAGTAATGTCTCTGCTTTTGAATATACTATCCAGGTTGGTCATAACTTTTCTTCCAAGGAGTAAGCGTCTTTTAATTTCATGGCTGCAGTCACCATCTGCAGTGATTTTGGAGCCCAAAAAAATAAAGTCTGACACTGTTTCCACTGTTTCCCCATCTATTTCCCATGAAGTGATAGGACCGGATGCCATGATCTTTGTTTTCTGAATGTTGAGCTTTAAGCCAAATTTTTCACTCTCCACTTTCACTTTCATCAAGAGGCTTTTTAGCTCCTCTTCACTTTCTGCCATAAGGGTGGTGTCATCTGCGTATCTGAGGTTATTGATATTGCCCATGGACTTGAAGATGGAACAAGGAGTAAGATGCAATTCTCTCCTAATTTCCAGTCCAGAACTTGCCCCAGCAGACAAACACACTTCTTAAAATCTAAGCTTGTTTGTGTAATAACATTAAGGCTTATTATAAGAGCAAACACTTATTAAAAGAGAAAAGGTGACGCATTTGCACATGGCCCCTATTATGTGCCAGGTGGTGTTCCAAGCCCTTTACATATGTTAAGTTACTACCACAACTCAAAAGGATGTTCTATCCTTCAGTTCAATGAGTCACTCTATCGTGTCTGACTCTGCTACCCCATGGACTGCCAGGCCTCCCTGTCCATCACCAACTCCTGCAGTTTACTCAAACCTGTGTCCATTGAGTCGGTGATGCCATCCAACCATCTCATCCTGTCTTCCCCTTCTCCTTTCAATCTTTCCCAGCATCAGGGTCTTTCAAATGAGTCAGTTCTTTACAGCAGGTGGCCAAAGTAGTGGAGTTTCAGCTTCAGCATCAGTCCTTCCAGTGAATATTCAGGACTGATTTCCTTTAGGATGGACTGGTTGGATTTCCTTGCAGGCCAAGGGACTCCAACACCACAGCTCAAAAGCATCACTTCTTCGGTGCTCAGCTTTCTTTACAGTCCAACTCTCACATCCATACATGACCACTAGAAAAACCATAGCTTTGACTAGACAGACCTTTGTTGTTCTATCCTTACTGCTCCTTCAAACCCAGTGTGGTTAAGTAACCTGCTCGAAGTCATACAGCTGGTAAGCGGCCCTGTGAGGAATGGGGCCCAGGGGATGTGACTGCAGAGAACAAGGTCTAACTCCTTGAACCCTGCCGACATCCCTGGCCTCAGATCTTACCATCCCTCCTCACCCAGCTCTGCTACTGTTCTCTAGCTACAGACACCATGTCAGTTCTCACGTAGGGCTTCTGTCTTTGCTGTTCCCTCCGCCCAAAATGCTTGACCTTCAGACTTCCATGTCCCCTGGGACAGGCTGAGCTTGGCACGATCTAAAGTAGCCACCACAGCCACTCCGTGCACCCTTTGCTCACTGCAGACCCATCTGCTTTATCTCCTTCAGCACGCCCCACTACCTGACATGGTCTCAGCTCTTGGGGTACTGTTTCTGCCACTAAGATGTAAAGTCCATGGGCACAGCGACCTTGCCCTCTACTTCACTGCAGTGTGCCCTGCACCCAGATGGGCTTCGGCTGGCCCTCGTGGGCACACACCACTGTGGACTAGAGCATGCACAGGGAGGCCTCTGCACCAGGAGCAGCCCACAGACGGCCGTGTGTGTGAGACAGTGCTCTGCAGTGTAGCATCAGCCAGAAGTGGTAAGACCAGCTTCTGGCAGCCCATGCTAAGAGACAGAACGCATCTGCAGACAGATCCATAACCACCCAGCCTGGAAGGACGCAGAACAGAAAAGAGAACCTTCGTCTTGAAGCCCAAGCATCTCTACCACCTGGCCCAGGCCTTTTGTGTCGGTTGCCTGGAGAAATGTAAGACTTGATTAAAAGCGGGGAGGAATCGGCCACTTCAGAGTCCTCGGAAGGGATAGGGGCTGGAGTGGTCCAGTCACTCTAGTTACTGGGCTGAGCTTCTAAGTATAGCCAGGCCAGGCAAGGTGTCTTGAGAAGGCAGGTCTGAGATCAGACAGGATGGAGGGGCCCCCTTCCCCCTAGCTCTCTCCTGAGAGCCTCAACCACTCGAAGCAATGTCATTACATTTTGTGGGGGAGGTCTGTTAACACAAAAGAAGGGGCTCCCCACCAGCACCAGGTACCAGGCAATGCTGGGGTGAGATGTGGGCAGTGTTTTTTACCCATGTGGTTGCTTGGTGATTGTGCTGAGAATGATGAGGTGACAGAGTGACTCCCAGGTGACAGATGAATGTGGCGGTGATGCTGACGTCACCTGGGGGATGTGATCAATGGGGAATCGGGGCCCTGCACCAGGGGCGTATGCTCTGGAGTGTATCAGGAGCTCTCTGGGGCCTGTCAGATGATATTGGGCCAGTGGGTCTGGGAGAGTGGGCCACCACCCCACCCACTGCACCCATCTGCCCTTTTCTTCCCTTCCTGGAGTGAGAGGATGGCAAACACAAAGTGTTCCAGTCCAAGTCCTCACCCAGAGCTGATTTTCCTGTTCAGACGGTGACCACAGACCACCCTGGATGCCAAATCTCTCTGTGCTCGGGGTTCAAGAGAACAAGAGTGGACTAGTCAACCAGGGCTACGTGGAGGCAGTTCCGCACAGACCCCTCCTCCTGGTCCCTGGATGAATTCTCAATTCCACATGCCCATTAGTACTCAGGAGGCTGTCAATACTCCAGACACAAATACTGATCATGGGATTCTAACATCCGAGACAAAGCTGGATGGCCTCTGAGGCCCTTACTCTGTCATTCCAGCGATTCTAGGTCCCAATATACCCAACACTCTCATTAATATGATGTAATTGATCACAGTGTGTTCAACGGTGCACTATTATGAATATGATGGAGGCTGTTAGTCTTTCTCCAGTTTTGTGTGTTACAGACTTAACTACTCACTGTTTCTCAACTATAAAAATGCAGCCCCCCGAGCTCAATCTTTCTCTGTTGCCATTTTACCAATGAAGGAACTGAGGCCACAAACTAGAGTCCCGCCCTCACACTACAACTCATAAAGAGACGTCAGCCCCCTCGCTGTCAGCCCGTCCACTGCCATTTGACCCACTGTCTGCTCCCTCCACAGGCCCAGAGGAACACGTTCCCCCAGTCTTTAAAGCTAGGGATTGCTTCCTCAGGGTTCCGCTTCCCTAGAATCAACTGCCAGTCTTACCTGACACCGCGTTAGACTCGAAGCAAATCTCTTCTTCTCCGAAGGCCTCAGTCACTTTCTCTGATCAGTGAGGTGTGCGGGTCTGGGGCCCTCAAACAGTGCCACGAATCCCAGTTGAGTGACACCTGGCACCATGCAGTGCTCTGACCAGTCTATCCTTGCCCAGGCCAGCCATTCCTCAGACACAAGGGGATGGGAGGAGGGGGTGCAGGGATCCCTGAAAAGCGCACCTGTCAACTGGAGATGGCTCCTCAGGGAGAACTGTGAGGACCCTGGGGGCCTGTGCCTGTGTTTTCACTTCTCACTGTGAGGGGCAGAACGTCTTGTACTTAGCAAGTCATGCGGGTGTGCTAAGTTGCTTCGGTTGTGTCTTGACTCTTTGAGACCCTAGGGACCACAGCCCACCAGGTTCCTCCATCTGTGAGATTCTGCAGGCAAGAATACTGCAGTGGGTTGCCATGCCCTCCTCCAGGGGATCTTCCTGACCCAGGGATCAAACCCGTGTCTCCCGTCTCCTGCATTGCCAGGCAGGTTCTTTACCAACAGCATTACCTGGGAAGCCCACCCGACAAGTCACTGAACGTGAATTGTTCTGACTTCCAGCGTTCCGTGCACTGCTGGCCTCTGCCTTCTTAAAGTTCACCACCCAGGTGTTAGGATTTTAGGAATTAAGGAATTTTCTGGGTTCCCTGTCAATTCAACACAGGCAACTGTGTTTATTGAGGGCTTCCTCTGACCATCACTGTGGTCAGAGGACTGTGACCTTGGACACAGAGGTTTGTTAAACCATGCTGTGCCTCAGTTTGCTCATCTAGAACATGGGTGTCCTACCCTACATCACTGGCTTAGTGAAGATTAACTGGCAGAGCACATGCATAAAGAAACACAAGCTTTCCCCCTCCCTACTCAGAAAACCCTTTCTGCATTGTTAAGAACCTTCCTTTTCATGGAACCTCAGAACCAAGGAAGGCTAGCAGTGGCCCCACCTCCTGGGCTTCCATCTTTCATCACAGATGCCATGGCTTGCCCCATCAAAGTGTCCTTTGGAATAGTCCAGAAGACCAGATCTTGGAACTCCTCTCTGCTCCCCTTTCCCTGATCTCCAGCTCAGCCCCACTCCCCATACCCAGGAGTCAAGCTGACCCAGGGATAGGGAGAGTTTCGGCTCTTTGGAAGTCAAGACCTGAGTGGGATGATGGGTAGAGCCCAGCTACAGAATATTTATTTACAGGCTTCTTAACTTGTCCCAGATGTGACAGCTGCTGTGTCCCCGAGAGCATGTGAACCCCCGCACCCACTGATCCAGGTTAAAAACTGACAGGTAAGAGTGGTAGGTGTCAGGAGCCCTAAGGTGCCCAACACGGGGGTACAGCCTCCAAAGCAGGAAGGAAGCACACCCTGAGGCCAGAGCAAGGAAGGTTCCCTGCCTCAGAGGCCTGGCTCCTGTCTGTTGACACACGCACATTGGCTGCCACATCCACTCCGGCCACAGACTCCCTGGTGCCTGGGACAAGAGAGTGGAGGAAAAAGAAAGGAAAAATCAGGAGGCCCTCACCATGTTCTGAGCTGTCTCTGCCTGCATTGCTCTAACCGGGAGCAGGGGGTCTCTTGCATCTCTCTCTTTGTACTAAGCACTCACTTCCAGGTTTCAGGCTGTGCTGAGTTCTGCTCGGAGGAGGCCCAAGGAACAAATAGGCTCAACTCATCCCTAGTTCCTAGTTCGGTGGCTCCTGGAGTATGGTTCCGCCCACCTCCCAAGCCGCTTGCTGGTACTTAGTGTTCAGAGACTTACTTTCCAGAGACTGCATGGTACACTCTGCTCAGGTGTTGGGGTCGGTGAGAGACAGGGGCTGCCATGTGCTCACTGCATCTCTCCTGAAACTGGAACACAGTAAGTGTTCAAAGCCCCGTCAAGTTATAAAACCCCAGTCCTCTCCTCCCTCCAGGAGGAAGGAGACAAGTCCTGGCTGACTGTCCCATTGTCCTGCCTCCCTGTCACACCCATTCGCTTATTCATCCTCTCACAAATGTTTCTCGGGCACCGGTTCTGTGCAGGGCCCCTTCGAGACACCGAGAACTCAGCAGTGAAGAAACAGACAAAGCCATTGTCAGGCAAGGCAGTCAGAGTATAAACAAATAATTGAATGTATCATACATAGGAGATAAGTACTACCGTGAAAAGTTAAAAAAAAAAAATGGGATGGAAGTGCTTTTTTATAAAGGGTGCACAGGCAAGCCTCTGTGAATAGGTAATGAAATCTAAGGAAAAAGAAGAAAAAAGTGAGCTCTCTAAATATCTGAGGCAGAAGTATTTCAGGAAGAAGAAATTGCCAGGGTCTTTTGAAGGCAGAGAGAGCAAGACTGGCAGGTCTGAGGAACAGCCAAGGGACCTGGGTAAGTGGGAAACACAAGGCAAGCGGGCGGGGGCGCTGTTGAGGATGAGGTCAAAGGTTGGTGGGGCAGGGGTGAGGGGGAACAGATCACATGTGATCATGTAGGCCACTGTTAGGACTTTGGGGAACAGGGAGTTTGACACAGAGGAGTGACACTGCCTGACATAATTTTAAAAGATCAGCTGACTATTCTATTTTGAGAAGAGACTGAGATAGGAGAAGGAAACGGCAGCCCACTCCAGTGTTCTTGCCTGGAGGATCCCAGTGACGGGGGAGCCTGGTGGGCTGCTGTCTATGGAGTCATGCAGAGTTGGACATGACTGAAGCGGCTTAGCAGCAGCAGCAGCAGGAGAGTGGGGGGCCAAGAGGGAAGCAGAAGAATCATCTAGAAGGCTACAAAATAATTCAGGAGGGAGAAAAGATGGACTAGTCCAAGGCAATTCAGATGGAAGAAGAAAATAGGGTGGACAAGAGCTTTTACA
The DNA here is from genome assembly GCA_006410675.1 of Oreotragus oreotragus. Classification (NCBI taxonomy): domain Eukaryota; kingdom Metazoa; phylum Chordata; class Mammalia; order Artiodactyla; family Bovidae; genus Oreotragus; species Oreotragus oreotragus. The sequence goes on along the minus strand of SJYX01021308.1, from coordinate 384,634 downwards.
GTGAGCATTCAGATGGAGAAAATGAATGGTCAACTTGGAGTTACAATGGAGACCGTCTAATCATCCCTCTGCTGACCCAGGAATCTCCAATCCAACATCTCTGATATCATGATACTCAGTCATTTAATGCACATTCCCCTCCCGAGAAAAGAGAATTCACCACTTTATACAACAACCTCACCTGGTCCTTGAAGTTCTTTCTTATACTCACTTGAAGTTTGTGCTTTCTCTCACTGCTCCTAAAGCAATACAGGACAGGGCTCCACCACCTCCCATGGACAGTCCTCTAGACTGTTTGACCTCTCCCTTGGTTTGAATCCCCCATCAACGCCATTTCAGTCCCTCTGGATGTGAACAAATCCCTGAAGGAAGTAGCTTTGCTTGTTCTGCCTAGGTAGAAGGGCCCAGGGGCTGATTGTTCTCTGAGCTCCTTCTAGAACATCATTCACTCACAGATTTTGGTAAATGACTTTCCGGTCAGGACACAAATTTAAATTTGGCAAATGCACTCTTCCCCTACCATTTTTCAGGTGAGGGAGTTAAAGAATTGGCTTAGATCTTGCTTCTCACCATTGAGAATGCCAAAGTCATTATAAGAGAACCTCCTGGAGTTTTCTGGCAGTCTGGGGGTCAGGACTCCATGCTTTCGCTGCCAAGAGGCCTGGATTCCATCCCTGGGGAAAGAACTAAGATCCCACACGTTGGGGGATATGGCCAAAAAAGAAAAGAAGAGCACTTCTTTAGGTACCAACTGTCAACATCCATGTCCACACCCTCTGTTTTCCTTCCCATAACATAAATGGACCATTCGTGTTCTTATCTAAATCCAGTCCCTCCACTTTTCTGCTATATCCACCCCTTCTCTCATGTTTAAGAACACTGGTGACCCTGAAAGTTGGAGGGAATAATAGAAAAGAGCTAATATTTTAAAAATAAAACTCAAAAATCCTTTATACAAATTAAAAAAAACCTATATTTAAGTCAACCATATGCCTGGGAAAATTGACTGAGAATGATCAACTCAGAAACACAGCCTAAAAAATGATTAGATTTTAAAAACAAAGAAACCATACCCAAGGACTCCAGGCACAATACCCATAATACCTACAAGAGTATGAAAAAATTAGATTGGCATCAGTATATCTAAGAGCTACTTGAAAAGCAAGGCAAGAATGGAACATTATTCTGAAGTAACAAAGAAAGGAAACAAATTGTGAGCCAAGGACTTTATACACAACAAAACCATCATTCAGTTATCAAGGCTATAGAAAAGTAAATTATATATGCAAAGAGTGAAAAAATCTGTGCACATAAGTCCTTCTTGGATGACCCGTTAGAGGATGAAATCTATCTAACCAAGAGATAACTGGGGAACATTTTTGGCAAAAGAATGATGGAGGATGTAGTATATTCAAAGTGTATTTAAAGCATGTCAATCTAAAATTTATACAAGGATCATGAACAAAGGTGGAAAATACTTTGTAAATGTCATATGTTCTGATAAAGTAGAAAAATGCAACTTAAAATTTGAGCTAAGAAGGAAGACAGAGGAAAGTAGGGTAAAATCATTGTTGCATAGGGAATAGTTAGAAATCAAATGATACCATTTTGAATTGACTATCCAGATAATAGTGAAAAATACTGACTATCCATATCTGGATAGAGTGAAAAAGCTGGCTTAAAACTCAACATTCAAAAAACGAAGATCATGGTATCTGGTCACATAGCTTCATGGCAAATAGATGGAGAAAATTTGAAAACAGTGACAGATTTTATTTTCTTGTGCTCCAAAATCACCGTGGATAGTGATTGCAGCCACAAAATTAAAAGACACTTGCTCCTTGGATGAAAAGCTATGACAAACCTAGACAGTATATTAAAAAGCAGAGACATCACTTTGCTGACAAAGGTCTGTAGAGTCAAAGCTATGATTTTTCCAGTAGTCATGTATGAATGTGAGAGCTGGACCGTAAAGAAGGTTGCTGCTGCTGCTGCTAAGTCACCTCAGTTGTGTCCGACTGTGTGTGACCCCATAGACAGCAGCCCACCAGGCTCCTCCATCCTCGGGATTCTCTAGGCAAGAGTACTGGAGTGGGTTGTCATTTCCTTCTCCAAAAGAAGGTTGAATCACTGAAGAACTGATGCTTTCAAATTGTGGTGCTGGAGAAGACTCTTGAGAGTTCCTTGGACAGCAAGGAGATTAAGCTAATCAGTCCTAAAGGACTGATGCTGAAGATGAAGCTCCAATACTTTGGCCTCCTGATGCAAAGAGCAGACTCATTGAAAAAGACTCTCATGCTGGGAAAGACTGAAGGCAAGAGGAGAAGAGGACAACAGAGGAGGAGATGGTTGGATGGCATCACTGACTCAATGGACGTGAGTTTGAGCAAACTCCAGGAGATAGTGAAGGACAGAGAAACCTGGTATGCTTCAGTTCAGGGAGTCACAAAGAGTCAAGACACAATTTAGCAACTGAACAACATCCAGATAGTAAAAGGCTAAGTAAGGGTTTATCTTACTTTAATTTTTATCTTCTTAAGTAAGGAGATAGAGGATATTTTTAAAGATGTCAATGCAAAGGTAACTATTAAAGCAAAATGTACACTTTTATAAATGTTAAAGCAATTTTTTCAAGAACAAATGAGGCATACAGAGAAAGAAAAAAAAGCAAACATAACATAATCATAGATTAATTATAATATAAAATATTGTAAAGAATTTACACCTAATATATTAGTCATATCAAAAAATGTAAAGATTAACTTGTTTAGTAAAAGAAATAGATTTTCAAAATATCTTACAAAGGAAAACTTTGGAGTCTTCCATATATAGGGGAAACATTTAAAACAAAGTGATTCAAAGGCTAAAACAATGAAGAGGATGGGAAAGCTTATGCCAGCTAAATAGAACAACTCCAAATCAAGGATAGCAAGCCTAATATTAGGTAATGCAGAATTTAGGCCAAAAACATCAAACAAGACAAATAAAAACATTACACAGTAAAAAGTCACAATCTGAAATACAATAAAATACAGACTATGTACCAGATTACCAAAAGTGAAGTGAAAGTCACTCAGTACATGTCCCCTGGGACAGGCTGAGCTTGGCACGATCTAAAGTAGCCACCACAGCCACTCCGTGCACCCTTTGCTCACTGCAGACCCATCTGCTTTATCTCCTTCAGCACGCCCCACTACCTGACATGGTCTCAGCTCTTGGGGTACTGTTTCTGCCACTAAGATGTAAAGTCCATGGGCACAGCGACCTTGCCCTCTACTTCACTGCAGTGTGCCCTGCACCCAGATGGGCTTCGGCTGGCCCTCGTGGGCACACACCACTGTGGACTAACATGTCCCCTGGGACAGGCTGAGCTTGGCACGATCTAAAGTAGCCACCACAGCCACTCCGTGCACCCTTCGCTCACTGCAGACCCATCTGCCTTATCTCCTTCAGCATGCTCCACTACCTGACATGGTCTCAGCTCTTGGGGTACTGTTTCTGCCACTAAGATGTAAAGTCCACGGGCACAGCGACCTTGCCCTCTACTTCACTGCAGTGTGCCCTGCACCCAGATGGGCTTGGGCTGGCCCTCGTGGGCACACACCACTGTGGACTAGAGCATGCACAGGGAGGCCTCTGCACCAGGAGCAGCCCACAGACTGCCATGTGTGTGAGACAGTGCTCTGCAGTGTAGCATCAGCCAGAAGTGGTAAGACCAGCTTCTGGCAGCCCATGCTAAGAGACAGAATGCGTCTGCAGACAGATCCATAACCACCCAACCTGGAAGGACACAGAACAGAAAAGAGAACCTTCGTCTTGAAGCCCAAGCATCTCTACCACCTGGCCCAGGCCTTTTGTGTCGGTTGCCTGGAGAAATGTAAGACTTGATTAAAAGCGGGGAGGAATCGGCCGCTTCAGAGTCCTCGGAGGGGATAGGGGCTGGAGTGGTCCAGTCACTCTAGTTACTGGGCTGAGCTTCTAATTATAGCCAGGCCAGGCAAGGTGTCTTGAGAAGGCAGGTCTGAGATCAGACAGGATGGAGGGGCCCCATTCCCCCTAGCTGTCTCCCAAGAGCCTCAACCACTCGAAGCAATGTCATTACATTTTGTGGGGGAGGTCTGTTAACACAAAAGAAGGGGCTCCCCACCAGCACCAGGTACCAGGCAATGCTGGGGGTGAGATGTGGGCAGTGTTTTTTACCCATGTGGTTGCTTGGTGATTGTGCTGAGAATGATGAGGTGACAGAGTGACTCCCAGGTGGCAGATGAATGTGGCGGTGATGCTGACGTCACCTGGGGGATGTGATCAACCGGGAATCGGGGCTCTGCACCAGGGATGCGTGCTCTGGAGTGTATCAGGAGCTCTCTGGGGCCTGTCAGATGATATTGGGCCAGTGGGTCTGGGTCTGGGGGAGTGGGCCACCACCCCACCCACCGCACCCATCTGCCCTTTTCTTCCCTTCCTGGAGTGAGAGGATGGCAAACACAAAGTGTTCCAGTCCAAGTCCTCACCCATAGCTGATTTTCCTATTCAGACGGTGACCACAGACCACCCTGGATGCCAAATCTCTCTGTGCTCGGGGTCTAGTGGACTAGTCAACCAGGGCTACATGGAGGCAGCTCCACACAGACAACCCGCCCCCTGCTCCTGGTCCCTAGATGAATTCTCAATTCCACATGCCCATTAGTACTCAGGAGGCTGTCAGTACTCCAGACACAAATACTGATCACGGGATTCTAACATCCAAGACGAAGCTGGATGGCCTCTGAGGCCCTTACTCTGTCATTCCAGCGATTCTAGGTCCCAATATACCCAACACTCTCATTAATATGATGTAACTGATCACAGTGTGTTCAACGGTGCACTATTATGAATGTGATGGAGGCTGTTAGTCTTTCGTTTCTCCAGTTTTGTGTGTTACAGGCTTAACTACTCACTGTTTCTCAACTATAAAAATGCAGCCCTCCGAGCTCAATCTTTCTCTGTTGCCATTTTACCAATGAAGGAACTGAGGCCACAAACTAGAGTCCCGCCCTCACACTACAACTCATAAAGAGACGTCAGCCCCCTCGCTGTCAGCCCGTCCACTGCCATTTGACCCACTGTCTGACCCAGAGGAACACGTTCCCCCAGTCTTTAAAGCTAGGGATTGCTTCCTCAGGGCTTCGCTTCCCTAGAATCAACTGCCAGTCTTAACTGACACCGCGTTAGACTCAAAGCAAATCTCTTCTCCTCCGAAGGCCTCAGTCACTTTCTCTGATAAGTGAGGTGTGCGGGTCTGGGGCCCTCAAACAGTGCCACGAATCCCAGCTGAGTGACACCTGGCACCATGCAGTGCTCTGACCAGTCTATCCTTGCCCAGGCCAGCCATTCCTCAGACACAAGGGGATGGGAGGAGGGGGTGCAGGGATCCCTGAAAAGCGCACCTGTCAACTGGAGATGGCTCCTCAGGGAGAACTGTGAGGACCCTGGGGGCCTGTGCCTGTGTTTTCACTTCTCACTGTGAGGGGCAGAACGTCTTGTACTTAGCAAGTCATGCGGGTGTGCTAAGTTGCTTCGGTTGTGTCTTGACTCTTTGAGACCCTAGGGACCACAGCCCACCAGGTTCCTCCATCTGTGAGATTCTGCAGGCAAGAATACTGCAGTGGGTTGCCATGCCCTCCTCCAGGGGATCTTCCTGACCCAGGGATCAAACCCGTGTCTCCCGTCTCCTGCATTGCCAGGCAGGTTCTTTACCAACAGCATTACCTGGGAAGCCCACCCGACAAGTCACTGAACGTGAATTGTTCTGACTTCCAGCGTTCCGTGCACTGCTGGCCTCTGCCTTCTTAAAGTTCACCACCCAGGTGTTAGGATTTTAGGAATTAAGGAATTTTCTGGGTTCCCTGTCAATTCAACACAGGCAACTGTGTTTATTGAGGGCTTCCTCTGACCATCACTGTGGTCAGAGGACTGTGACCTTGGACACAGAGGTTTGTTAAACCATGCTGTGCCTCAGTTTGCTCATCTAGAACATGGGTGTCCTACCCTACATCACTGGCTTAGTGAAGATTAACTGGCAGAGCACATGCATAAAGAAACACAAGCTTTCCCCCTCCCTACTCAGAAAACCCTTTCTGCATTGTTAAGAACCTTCCTTTTCATGGAACCTCAGAACCAAGGAAGGCTAGCAGTGGCCCCACCTCCTGGGCTTCCATCTTTCATCACAGATGCCATGGCTTGCCCCATCAAAGTGTCCTTTGGAATAGTCCAGAAGACCAGATCTTGGAACTCCTCTCTGCTCCCCTTTCCCTGATCTCCAGCTCAGCCCCACTCCCCATACCCAGGAGTCAAGCTGACCCAGGGATAGGGAGAGTTTCGGCTCTTTGGAAGTCAAGACCTGAGTGGGATGATGGGTAGAGCCCAGCTACAGAATATTTATTTACAGGCTTCTTAACTTGTCCCAGATGTGACAGCTGCTGTGTCCCCGAGAGCATGTGAACCCCCGCACCCACTGATCCAGGTTAAAAACTGACAGGTAAGAGTGGTAGGTGTCAGGAGCCCTAAGGTGCCCAACACGGGGGTACAGCCTCCAAAGCAGGAAGGAAGCACACCCTGAGGCCAGAGCAAGGAAGGTTCCCTGCCTCAGAGGCCTGGCTCCTGTCTGTTGACACACGCACATTGGCTGCCACATCCACTCCGGCCACAGACTCCCTGGTGCCTGGGACAAGAGAGTGGAGGAAAAAGAAAGGAAAAATCAGGAGGCCCTCACCATGTTCTGAGCTGTCCCCGCCTGCATTGCTCTAACCGGGAGCAGGGGGTCTCTTGCATCTCTCTCTTTGTACTAAGCACTCACTTCCAGGTTTCAGGCTGTGCTGAGTTCTGCTCGGAGGAGGCCCAAGGAACAAATAGGCTCAACTCATCCCTAGTTCCTAGTTCGGTGGCTCCTGGAGTATGGTTCCGCCCACCTCCCAAGCCGCTTGCTGGTACTTAGTGTTCAGAGACTTACTTTCCAGAGACTGCATGGTACACTCTGCTCAGGTGTTGGGGTCGGTGAGAGACAGGGGCTGCCATGTGCTCACTGCATCTCTCCTGAAACTGGAACACAGTAAGTGTTCAAAGCCCCGTCAAGTTATAAAACCCCAGTCCTCTCCTCCCTCCAGGAGGAAGGAGACAAGTCCTGGCTGACTGTCCCATTGTCCTGCCTCCCTGTCACACCCATTCGCTTATTCATCCTCTCACAAATGTTTCTCGGGCACCGGTTCTGTGCAGGGCCCCTTCGAGACACCGAGAACTCAGCAGTGAAGAAACAGACAAAGCCATTGTCAGGCAAGGCAGTCAGAGTATAAACAAATAATTGAATGTATCATACATAGGAGATAAGTACTACCGTGAAAAGTTAAAAAAAAAAAATGGGATGGAAGTGCTTTTTTATAAAGGGTGCACAGGCAAGCCTCTGTGAATAGGTAATGAAATCTAAGGAAAAAGAAGAAAAAAGTGAGCTCTCTAAATATCTGAGGCAGAAGTATTTCAGGAAGAAGAAATTGCCAGGGTCTTTTGAAGGCAGAGAGAGCAAGACTGGCAGGTCTGAGGAACAGCCAAGGGACCTGGGTAAGTGGGAAACACAAGGCAAGCGGGCGGGGGCGCTGTTGAGGATGAGGTCAAAGGTTGGTGGGGCAGGGGTGAGGGGGAACAGATCACATGTGATCATGTAGGCCACTGTTAGGACTTTGGGGAACAGGGAGTTTGACACAGAGGAGTGACACTGCCTGACATAATTTTAAAAGATCAGCTGACTATTCTATTTTGAGAAGAGACTGAGATAGGAGAAGGAAACGGCAGCCCACTCCAGTGTTCTTGCCTGGAGGATCCCAGTGACGGGGGAGCCTGGTGGGCTGCTGTCTATGGAGTCATGCAGAGTTGGACATGACTGAAGCGGCTTAGCAGCAGCAGCAGCAGGAGAGTGGGGGGCCAAGAGGGAAGCAGAAGAATCATCTAGAAGGCTACAAAATAATTCAGGAGGGAGAAAAGATGGACTAGTCCAAGGCAATTCAGATGGAAGAAGAAAATAGGGTGGACAAGAGCTTTTACAGTGAGCATTCAGATGGAGAAAATGAATGGTCAACTTGGAGTTACAATGGAGACCGTCTAATCATCCCTCTGCTGACCCAGGAATCTCCAATCCAACATCTCTGATATCATGATACTCAGTCATTTAATGCACATTCCCCTCCCGAGAAAAGAGAATTCACCACTTTATACAACAACCTCACCTGGTCCTTGAAGTTCTTTCTTATACTCACTTGAAGTTTGTGCTTTCTCTCACTGCTCCTAAAGCAATACAGGACAGGGCTCCACCACCTCCCATGGACAGTCCTCTAGACTGTTTGACCTCTCCCTTGGTTTGAATCCCCCATCAACGCCATTTCAGTCCCTCTGGATGTGAACAAATCCCTGAAGGAAGTAGCTTTGCTTGTTCTGCCTAGGTAGAAGGGCCCAGGGGCTGATTGTTCTCTGAGCTCCTTCTAGAACATCATTCACTCACAGATTTTGGTAAATGACTTTCCGGTCAGGACACAAATTTAAATTTGGCAAATGCACTCTTCCCCTACCATTTTTCAGGTGAGGGAGTTAAAGAATTGGCTTAGATCTTGCTTCTCACCATTGAGAATGCCAAAGTCATTATAAGAGAACCTCCTGGAGTTTTCTGGCAGTCTGGGGGTCAGGACTCCATGCTTTCGCTGCCAAGAGGCCTGGATTCCATCCCTGGGGAAAGAACTAAGATCCCACACGTTGGGGGATATGGCCAAAAAAGAAAAGAAGAGCACTTCTTTAGGTACCAACTGTCAACATCCATGTCCACACCCTCTGTTTTCCTTCCCATAACATAAATGGACCATTCGTGTTCTTATCTAAATCCAGTCCCTCCACTTTTCTGCTATATCCACCCCTTCTCTCATGTTTAAGAACACTGGTGACCCTGAAAGTTGGAGGGAATAATAGAAAAGAGCTAATATTTTAAAAATAAAACTCAAAAATCCTTTATACAAATTAAAAAAAACCTATATTTAAGTCAACCATATGCCTGGGAAAATTGACTGAGAATGATCAACTCAGAAACACAGCCTAAAAAATGATTAGATTTTAAAAACAAAGAAACCATACCCAAGGACTCCAGGCACAATACCCATAATACCTACAAGAGTATGAAAAAATTAGATTGGCATCAGTATATCTAAGAGCTACTTGAAAAGCAAGGCAAGAATGGAACATTATTCTGAAGTAACAAAGAAAGGAAACAAATTGTGAGCCAAGGACTTTATACACAACAAAACCATCATTCAGTTATCAAGGCTATAGAAAAGTAAATTATATATGCAAAGAGTGAAAAAATCTGTGCACATAAGTCCTTCTTGGATGACCCGTTAGAGGATGAAATCTATCTAACCAAGAGATAACTGGGGAACATTTTTGGCAAAAGAATGATGGAGGATGTAGTATATTCAAAGTGTATTTAAAGCATGTCAATCTAAAATTTATACAAGGATCATGAACAAAGGTGGAAAATACTTTGTAAATGTCATATGTTCTGATAAAGTAGAAAAATGCAACTTAAAATTTGAGCTAAGAAGGAAGACAGAGGAAAGTAGGGTAAAATCATTGTTGCATAGGGAATAGTTAGAAATCAAATGATACCATTTTGAATTGACTATCCAGATAATAGTGAAAAATACTGACTATCCATATCTGGATAGAGTGAAAAAGCTGGCTTAAAACTCAACATTCAAAAAACGAAGATCATGGTATCTGGTCACATAGCTTCATGGCAAATAGATGGAGAAAATTTGAAAACAGTGACAGATTTTATTTTCTTGTGCTCCAAAATCACCGTGGATAGTGATTGCAGCCACAAAATTAAAAGACACTTGCTCCTTGGATGAAAAGCTATGACAAACCTAGACAGTATATTAAAAAGCAGAGACATCACTTTGCTGACAAAGGTCTGTAGAGTCAAAGCTATGATTTTTCCAGTAGTCATGTATGAATGTGAGAGCTGGACCGTAAAGAAGGTTGCTGCTGCTGCTGCTAAGTCACCTCAGTTGTGTCCGACTGTGTGTGACCCCATAGACAGCAGCCCACCAGGCTCCTCCATCCTCGGGATTCTCTAGGCAAGAGTACTGGAGTGGGTTGTCATTTCCTTCTCCAAAAGAAGGTTGAATCACTGAAGAACTGATGCTTTCAAATTGTGGTGCTGGAGAAGACTCTTGAGAGTTCCTTGGACAGCAAGGAGATTAAGCTAATCAGTCCTAAAGGACTGATGCTGAAGATGAAGCTCCAATACTTTGGCCTCCTGATGCAAAGAGCAGACTCATTGAAAAAGACTCTCATGCTGGGAAAGACTGAAGGCAAGAGGAGAAGAGGACAACAGAGGAGGAGATGGTTGGATGGCATCACTGACTCAATGGACGTGAGTTTGAGCAAACTCCAGGAGATAGTGAAGGACAGAGAAACCTGGTATGCTTCAGTTCAGGGAGTCACAAAGAGTCAAGACACAATTTAGCAACTGAACAACATCCAGATAGTAAAAGGCTAAGTAAGGGTTTATCTTACTTTAATTTTTATCTTCTTAAGTAAGGAGATAGAGGATATTTTTAAAGATGTCAATGCAAAGGTAACTATTAAAGCAAAATGTACACTTTTATAAATGTTAAAGCAATTTTTTCAAGAACAAATGAGGCATACAGAGAAAGAAAAAAAAGCAAACATAACATAATCATAGATTAATTATAATATAAAATATTGTAAAGAATTTACACCTAATATATTAGTCATATCAAAAAATGTAAAGATTAACTTGTTTAGTAAAAGAAATAGATTTTCAAAATATCTTACAAAGGAAAACTTTGGAGTCTTCCATATATAGGGGAAACATTTAAAACAAAGTGATTCAAAGGCTAAAACAATGAAGAGGATGGGAAAGCTTATGCCAGCTAAATAGAACAACTCCAAATCAAGGATAGCAAGCCTAATATTAGGTAATGCAGAATTTAGGCCAAAAACATCAAACAAGACAAATAAAAACATTACACAGTAAAAAGTCACAATCTGAAATACAATAAAATACAGACTATGTACCAGATTACCAAAAGTGAAGTGAAAGTCACTCAGTCGTGTCCAACTCTCTGCGACCCCATAGTCCATGGAATTTTCTAGGCCAGAAAACTGGAGTGGATAGACTTTCAGTTCTCCAAGGGATCTTCCCAACCCAGGGATCAAACTCAGGTCTCCTGCTTTGCAAGTGGATTCTTTATCAGCTGAGCTATAAGGGAAGCCCAAGATTACAAAAAAAAAAAAAAAAAAAAAAATATCTGAGCAAAATACTACATGAAACAATGGTTTTCAAGATACCAGACATCAAACCATGAAGAATAATGATCCCAAAGATCTGGGAAACAAATGAGACGAGTTCTACAATTCCACCAGTTTGGTGCCTGGAGAGTTTCCAGGCCACAGCACAGGAACGCTGAAGCCGGGCAGAGCCAAGAGGACTTCCTGATTTGAGAAATTTAGAGTTTGAGGAGATCGAGGTTGCCAGAGTTCATAGGACAGACTACCAGAGAAAGAACAGTTGATGAGAGTTCCCCTCAAATATTCAACAGAATGCTGATCGGCCCATACATGTGAGGAAACCACCTCAGTCTAGTCAGACTGCTGTAGCAAAATACCAAAGACTGGGAAGCTTGCAAGTAACAGGAGTTTATTTCCTATAATTCTGGAGGCTGGAAGTCAGAGATCTGGGTACCAGGATGGTCTGGTGGGAGCCTTCTTCAGGTCTCAGACTTCTCACTGTATCCTCACATGGTGGGAGGTGCTAGGAAGCTCTCTAGAACCTCTCTTATAAGACAGTAATTTCCTTCAGGAGAGTTCCATCCTCAGGACTTAGGCATCTCCCAAATGCCCCACCCACTAATGCCATCATCTCTAGGGGCTAGAATTTCCACATATGAATTTGCCAGGGAGAGGTTGGAGGCTGACACAAACAATCAAACCAAAAGCACTGCCCAAAGCCTCCTAAAAGGATAAAA
>SJYX01021308.1:334848-361388 GCA_006410675.1 Oreotragus oreotragus | reverse complement strand
TGGAGAAGACTCTTGAGAGTCCCTTGGACTGCAAGGAGATTCACCCAGTCCATTTTGAAGGAGATCAGCCCTGGGATTTCTTTGGAAGGTATGATGGTAAAGCTGAAACTCCAGTACTTTGGCCACCTCATGCGAAGAGCTGACTCATTGGAAAAGACTCTGATGCTGGGAGGGATTGGGAGCAGGAGGAAAAGAGGATGACAGAGGATGAGATGGCTGGATGGCATTACTGACTCGATGGACATGGGTCTGGGTGAACTCCGGGAGTTGGTAATGGACAGGGAAGCCTGGCGTGCTGCGATTCATGGGGTCGCAAAGAGTCAGACATGACTGAGCAACTGAACTGAACTGAAGTATTAATATTAATTTAAAAAGCCAGACACAAAGAGTTGTATACTTTGTGATTTCACCTACATAGAAAGTCTAGAATAGTCAAATCCATCAAAGTAGAAAGCTGATGAGGGGTTGCCAGAGGCTAACAGGAGGTGAGAATGGGGATGAACTGCTTAATGTGTGTGGAATTCCTGGAGGTGGAGATGTATAAAAAATGTCCTGGAATTATTAATAAGTAGTGGGAATGATTGGACAGTATTGTGAATGTACCAAAAGCCACTGAATCATATACTTAAACATGGTTAAAATGATAAACCTTATGTTAATGTGAATTCTATTTCAGTTTTTTTAATGGGATCTCAGTTCCCCCACCAGGGCTGAACCCTGACCTCTGCAGTTAAAGCACAGAATCCAAAACACTAGACTACTAGTTCAGTTCAGTCACTCAGTCTGTCCGACTCTGCGATCCCATGAATCGNGCCTCTCAGACCACTGGTGATGTGGAGAAGTTTAATAAAGATGTCATTACGTCTTGACTGTTGTAGCTTGTGTTCAGTGTGCTGATTCAAAACTGAAGACTCATAGGGATTCCTTTTTATCCTTCCCACTCAAACCAGGTAGAAGGTGTTTGCATCCCCAGGGAAATGAGCAATGAGAGGTGGGTGGAGGGGATGTTATAATGGGCACCCCAGCCTGCCTATCCCTGCCTTTGAATAAAGCTCATCACTATCTCCTCTAGGGACCTGGAATTACCTGGTTTACTAGACGCCTGGCAGAGTTTTCTGAGCATTTGCATTGTAATAGGGCAGGAACTAAAAGGGAACAAAGTTCAGTTCAGTAGCTCAATCGTGTCCGACTCTTTGCGACCCCATGAATCCAGAAAGTCAGGTCAGGGGAAGCAGGTAAACAGTGATTCATATTAAGGCCCTAGAATTTTATTAGTTGCTATTTTTATAACTTTGTTCTTTTAGTCCTTGATTGAGGATAAAGGGAGAATTGTAAAGGAACAAATTGCTGGTGGGAGAAGGGTGGAGGAGGGGGGTCATTGTTCTCACTCGAGCAGGGATGGAAGGGCGCAGGTATCACATCACTGGCCTGTGATGGGCACCTGGGAGGTGTGGGCAACATCCCTGGATCCCACAGGTGGGAGTGACAGTCCCAGAACACAAACATCTGCTTCCTAGGGCCTCAGAGGTTGCCCAGTGCCTCTGCCTCTCCCCTGCCACCTTCCCCATGTACCACGGATACCAGAGCTGATGTGGCAAGAGAACAGACCTCCCTAAGACTTTCCATCTGGGGTCCTGGTTCCGTGTTTTTCTGTCAGTGATGATCACAGAATATTCTTGGAGTTGTCTTCTGTGATGGCTCTGGGCACCTTTTAAGGAGGAGGAATGGCGGAGTCTGAATAAACCTGGAGCTCCTTGAAGCCCAGAGTATGAGTCCATCTGTTCTGTTCCTTGGTGGACTTAGGAATGAAAGGTAGGGACCTGTTAGTAATCATGCCACCCAGCAGGAATACTGGTGAGTGGAGGAGGGCTTCTTTGGAAACCTCTGATCTTTCCAGCCTTGAGACTCTGGGCCTAATATGCACATAATAGTTCAGTCGCTCACTTATGTCCAACTCTTTGCGACCCCATGGACTGCAGCGCACCAGGCCTACCTGTCCATCACCAACTCCCAGAGTCTACTCATTCATGTTCATTGAGTCAGTGATGCCATTCAACTCTCTCATCCTCTGTTGTCCCCTTCTCCTCTGTTAAGGCTTTGGTTTTTCCAGTAGTCATGTATGGATGTGAGAGTTGATGCTTTTGAACTGTGGTGTTGGAGAAGACTCTTTGAGAGTCCCTTGGACTGCAAGGAGACCCAACCAGTCCATCCTAAAGGAGACCAGTCTTGGGTGTTCATTGGAAGGACTGATGTTGAAGCTGAGACTCCAATACTTTGGCCACCTGATGCAAAGAACTGACTCATTGGAAAAGACTCTGATGTTGGAAAAGATAATAATCACTAGTGGCCTGAAACCTATAACAGTGTTACCATTGATCCATATCATTAATCATCATAAATCTGCTACTGCTGCTGCTGCTGCTGCTGCTGCTAAGTCGCTTCAGTCATGTCCGACTCTGTGCGACCCCATAGACGGCAGCCCACCAGGCTCTCCTGTCCCTGGGATTCTCCAGGCAAGAACACTGGAGTGGTTGCCATTTCCTTCTCCAATGCATGAAAGTGAAAAGTGAAAGTGAAATCACTCAATCGTGTCTGACTCTTAGCGACCCAATGGACTGCAGCCACCAGCCTTCTCCGCCCATGGGATTTTCCAGGCAAGAGTACTGGAGTGGGTTGCCGTTGCCTTCTCTGGCATCATGAATCTGTAACTTCTCAAATCCTATGGGTTATTTGTGCTGTAGAGAGCTCTGTGATTTGGAGGTAGAGAAATACTATGGCCATTTTACAGATGAGCATTTCTGAAATGGGGAAAAGACCCAACTCCTTTGAAGGGAGGGGTGTGCAGTGCGCTTGCCTTATTCTATATTACTTCTCCGCTCTTTCCAACCCTTACACTCTAGAAAGTGAAAACAAAACAAAACAAAACAAAACAAACAGTGACATGGGGTTTATTTAGTGCTTAGTTTGTCAGGACAAAGTTTGACTCAAAAAGCACAGGGAGAGGCACGGAGAAGTCACAAGATATTTGCTCAGTGCGTCTCTTCATGTCGTCTACTTTTTAATGTCAGAGTCCCTCTTCATCGCTCACCTTCCAGAAAATTCACTGAAATTCTAATGTCGTTAGCTGTTGCATAGGTTACTTTGGGGGCAACTGCAGTTATTGAGTGATTAAAACTCCAGCCCTCTCCCTAACTGTATGACCTGCAGCCGGTCATTAGCATCTCTGTGTCTGTTTTCTCAGAAAATGGATGATCTAACCCCTAGGTCACCAGGATGGGTGAAGACTATGAGGAACAATACATGAAGTATATGAGATGCTTACCACACTGTTTGGTAAATAACGCTAGTTCCCTCTCTCCTGCTTGGACAATCCTTTGTATTCTGAAAAGAACTAGCCTATTTAGGGTGTATCACAACCAAAAGGAAGGCATCCCAAGTCCTCCCTCCCCAAGCTGGTTCAAGGCCAACCCAGATTCCATAAAACTTTCTGAAAGATTTCCATCTTTCTGTGCAGCAGTCCTCTTCCCAGAAACTGGCTGTGGCAGGTCAGTGCCTTCTGGAACACTGAAAGGCCTGGGGCTCACCACCTTCCATCATTCTCCACTCATCTAGTCTCCAGCCATCCCCTTGTGGAGAACCGGAAGAGACAAGTGGATTTGATGGTGTAGCTGTGACCCAAAGCCTCCAGTAGCGTGGAGAAGCCAGCCCTTCCTTCCTTCAGCAGACCTTGAAAGGCAGGTGCAGGCGTAGCCATGATTTTTCAATGTGCTTCTCTTACTACATGGGTCAAGAATCTTTGCCAGACTGGTTCCTTTGAGAAATCAGAGCCTCAAAGCATACAGCACAATCACTCAAATCCTAAAAACAACCAACTCCTTGGTGGGCCCTGCTAGTCTCTTGGCTTCACTAGGTAGAGGGCCCTCAAGGGCACTCCTTGCGGAGTGCACCCCAGTCTTCTGCTCCTTCCCCCTCTTCTAGATGAGGACGGTGGATGGACTGGATCCACACCTTGGACCTGCACAGCTGTCCTCCCAACTGCATTCTTGTCCTGCTCATCCTTGCCTGGACCCCTCTCACATCCGTTCTTTTTTGCTTATCCCAAAGTGGATTAGAGTCTATGACCCCTCTCCCATCTGGGCTCTCCCCAGAGGGCCAAGCCTCATATCCACATAGAATTCCTGCAGAGCTGCCCTTCTCAGCCCCATCTCTTAACCTCCTCGAGCCCTGTAGCTTTTGTCTGCCTCTCCAAGACCTGCCTGTGTGGCTGTCTTTCCTACCTCTGGCTGCCTGCCTTCCTGTTGTGGCAGCCAGCACTGGGATGGCTGAGTGTTGGGGTGTCGTGCGAAGGGAACTCCAACTGTGGGGTCAGAAAGTTTAGTTTGAGACCCACTCTGCTTCATAAGCTCTATAAGAACTTGGGAGGAAATTGGCAACTTTCATCCTCAGTTTGGAAAATCTGTTAAGTGGGGAAAGCAGTAATGTATAAATTGGAGTTTTTAGGTAAGGAATGGAAGGAATGATAACCCATGTGAAAGGATTCATTTTTGATAGTGAGATGCCATATAGTCTCTCTACCTCTGCTGCTGACTTTATGTATCATAAAAGTGTCTCCAGTTACATTTCATCCTCCACCATTCTGCAGACAAAGTTGGATGTAGGGAAGGAACATTGGTTGACCACCCCTGGAATTTGATACTCTTTAATTATGATCTTATTTATTTTCCCCCTAATTATAATTTTATCTTTCCTCAATATTGTATTATCAGTGTTATATAGGTTACCTCAACATGTTGTGAACCCCATGATACATTGAAAGTATTATTGTTTTAAACAGCAAACAGTCTTTTAAAGAGTAGGAAATGAAAATTTTGGAATTTTGAAATTTTACCATTTGTACCATACAAAAATATCAAATTCCTTGGAATAAACCTAACAGAAGATATACAAGCCCTCTATGCAGAAAGTGGGGGAAATATTGGAAGAAATTACAGAGACCTAAATTAGTGGTGTGAGACACCATGTTTGAATTCTGAGTCAATATTGCAAGTATGTCAGGTCACTGCAGCAATTTGGTCTTCAGATTCAGTGCAATGCTAATCATAATCTCAAATGTGTAGAAGTGTATGTGTGTGTGTGTGATTTTAAAATCTTAGCCAAGGCACCTGAGAAAGAACACGGCTCACCAAAGAAGATGGTGTGAGAGTGCTCAGTCGTGTGCACCTCTTTACCACTCCACGGACTATAGCCCACAAGGCTCCTCTGTCCATGGGATTTTTTCCAGGCCAGGATACTGGAGTGGGTTGCCATTTCCTCCTACAGGGTAGAACTGGATACTCTTGCCTAGGCCCCCTCCGTCTTGTATTTTACTCCAAACCAAAGACAGAGGCAGCTCAGGCAAGGGGATTTTATCATGCCTGGCACAGACCCCCATTTTCCCATAAATCTCAAGGAGGATGGAAGGCCCTAGAGCTCAACAGAAAAGTCCCAGGAGAAGTCCCAGCCTCTGCTTCCCTAGCAGGTCAGGGCTGAATTAACCTACAGCCGTTTGAAGGATTCCTCAGAAGGTAGAATCTCAACAGAAGGCTTAAAAGTGTGAAGATAAAGGAAGAATGAGGCCCCGCGATTGCTGTTGTGGTACTCCTCACCTCCTCCCAGACCTCTAGGGTGACCCACAGTTGTCTCCATTTGTGTTTCGACATGGAAGCCAAGCTCTTGGGGTGTGGGGGTCACTGATCCCCAGCATCATGTCCCGTTGCCCTTCCTGAAGCACTCGTGTGCTGGCAGCTCTCGCGAGGGACCTGTCCAGCTGTGCACACTCCAGCCAGCCCCTCCACCTCCAGAGTGGCTGAGATGTCTCTCTAACATTCTTTCTTCATTCAAGCTAGGACCGGTGTGATGTTTCAGAAGTAAAAACCAAACTGGGAGCCAATTATGATCTTTCCACCTCAAGTAGATGGATATTTTTGCTACAGGAGACCTGGATGTTAAGGAGAGGCAGAGAGGGCTGGTGAGAGGGCTGCCTGGGGTCATCCCACCACCCCTTGGAAGTACTCGCCACCTGACTCCAAAGGGGACCCTCTGGCCCCTCTACTTTCTTGAACAGAGCCAGCCTCTCCCTGGGTGGTTTACCTGGCACCTGACAGAGTCTTCCTATAAGTATTTACATTGTAGAAGGGTCTTTTCACCCAAAGGAATAAGGAAAAGCCAGTGGGAGGTTTTTAGTGGCAGCACGTGTCATTCCAGAGCCCTGATGGTTTGATTTTCATCATCATGTCAGACCTGGGACAAGGGTGAAGGGGGAGCAGGGATTGGGGAATCGATGAGTGAGGGAACCTAGGGGAGAGGTCTGGAATCTTCCAGGTCCTTCTAGCTGCTGAGACAGTGTAGGAAAAGCCAGTGGGAGGTTTTTAGTGGCAGCACGTGTCATTCCAGAGCCCTGATGGTTTGATTTTCATCATCATGTCAGACCTGGGACAAGGGTGAAGGGGGAGCAGGGATTGGGGAATCGATGAGTGAGGGAACCTAGGGGAGAGGTCTGGAATCTTCCAGGTCCTTCTAGCTGCTGAGACAGTGGATCTCAGAAATTAAAGGAGCGTCAGGGACTGCAGAGGCTACCATGTACTTTCTGCTCCTTTCCTGCCTCCTTTCTTCTCTCAATGGCATGACCAGGGTTGATTCAGCAAGGAAACAGCAGCTCCTCCCCTCCCTTGACTGCACCCAGGGGAGATTTTCCCTGCAGGACGGTGGCTCTATACCTGGTTTCCTACCAATGTTGGGCCACAGCAGTCTCTGCGAGCTGCTTTCTCTCTGGGCTCTGGATTTCTTGTGAAGGAAGGAATGGTGGCTCTGCAAGGGCCCACCAGGAAGCATAACCATCAGGCATTGGTCTGACTGGAGTACAGGGAGCTGCTCCTTGTCTGGGGTGAATTCTGAAATTCACCATGCACGAGTTTGCCGGTAATAAGATTATTAACAGTTTTCATGGATATTGAACAGGTGATTCTAATGCCCATTGAGGGAGGCTAGCATGGATGACCTCTAATAGCTTTGCGAGCCCTGAGATTCTGTGAGCCTGAGATCCCTAATATTATTGCTAATATGCTGTTACTTATAATAATGTTTTCAATGATGCATATCATTAATAATAATGACCGTTATCACTCTGCCTTTCCCAACCTGATGTGTGATCTATATAACTTAAATGGTAACTCCTCAGGCGTACTTACCAGAGATGATACTTACTACTGTTACTTTATAAGAAAGAAAACTCGGGCCGAAAAACAGACTCTGAAACCGGCTCCTCGTGCTGGATGCCCCCCTCCTCCAGGAGCAGGTGCTCCTGCCTCAGGCTATTCAGGATCCCCCAGTTCTTTGCAGCTGTCCATCTGCCCTCTTGCAGGCCTCCTCCCAGCCACCTCAGAAGCTCCTGGGATTGCCACAGTTGTCATCCTTCTGCCCTTGCTTGTTCGGTACAGGATTCTAGTCCTGCCTGGGTCCCTTTGACCCAAAGCTGGTCACGTCACCATGCTGGTCCCTTTGGAACTTAAAATCTAGTGAATTATTTCAGTCAGAGGTGCCATGTGGGCTTGAGGCCAATTCATCCACCCATACGTCTCCTCCTGGGTAGTAGATCTATGCTGCTGCTACTGCTGCTGAGTCGCTTCATTCGTGTCCGACTCTGTGCGACCCCATAGACGGCAGCCCATCAGGCTCCACCGTCCCTGGGATTCTCCAGGCAAGAACATTGGAGTGGGTTGCCATTTCCTTCTCCAATGCATGAAAGTGAAAAGTGAAAGTAAAGTCGCTCATTCGTGTCCGACTCTTACTGACCCCATGGACTGCAGCCTACCAGGCTCCTCCGTCCATGGGATTTTCCAGGCAAGAGTACTGGAGTGGGGTGCCATTGCCTTCTATAGGTTATCTTTAAAGGAGTGAAAATAGGCCATCTCTGTAAAACCAGAGATCTGGAAAGCAGCTTAAGCCCTGCCCCTGAGGAAGTGTGTAAGGCCCTCCGGTGTATGCCCTGTGTCCTTCACTTTTATTTGGATTTCTCTCCATACTAGGGAGTGCTCAGCATGCAGTAGGTCAGCAAATGCTTGCTGAAAACACCTAGTGCTGATTGCTCCAAGTCTCTCACTTTCTCTTCTGGATCATTTTCTCAAATTCAAAGTTCACATACCAAGATTCAGGCTCTGACCTAAAACACAGCAAGCTCTGTATCTCTAATGGTCTCTGCAGTTCTGTAGGTAACTTCAGTGCAAATCAATTTATTGAATGTTTACCCAGCTCTGCCACTCACTAGCTGTGTGATCTTGGGCAAGTTATTTAACCCTTCTCTACCTTAGCTTCCCCAGTGGGGATGATAATAGTAACCCACTTGATTGGATTGTTTTGATGATAAATTGAGATAATCTATAGGAAGCTCTTAGAACAGTGCACGGCACATAGGAAACTCAGTGAATGTCAGCTATTGTCAATGTAATCTTGCAGTTCAACATCAGCTTGGAAAATACCAAGCCTGTGTCAACCTATGAAGGGATGAGAACTAATAGTTCATAATTAGTTAAGGCAACCGGCCAATCCCTGGTAGACAGGCAGAATATTATCCTTGAGAGACCCCCAAGGAATGTGTGGAAAGGGTATGATAGGAAACCCAGGAGGGTAACATTCAAGATTACTGGATGTAACTGAAGGCTTAATTCTCTTCTTCTTGGCAATATTCCTTCTCAAATGGTGAACAAGACACTTGCTTGTTACCAGGACACGCCAAGTCAGAGATGGAGGGGACAGGTGTGGGGCTCTGAGGTTTCGTCTCATGAGAAAGTGGGATTGGTCAATAAAGTCAGCTGATAGATGTAACCATGCTTTTGGGAACCGAGGACACCTCAGATACAGCACTGGGGATTCAAAGGAAAGACATTCACCCTGGCAAGACATAGACGCTGGATTTGCTTGTTACCAGGACACGCCAAGTCAGAGATGGAGGGGACAGGTGTGGGGCTCTGAGGTTTCGTCTCATGAGAAAGTGGGATTGGTCAATAAAGTCAGCTGATAGATGTAACCATGCTTTTGGGAACCGAGGACACCTCAGATACAGCACTGGGGATTCAAAGGAAAGACATTCACCCTGGCAAGACATAAACGCTGGATTTATATCGCTGCTGGGTGTGCCAGAAAGCACCAATGAACACACGTTGCAGAGGAGGTGACAAAAGAGGGGGTGTGCTCATCATCACTCAACCAGAGGGGCAGCCTGGATGGAGGGGCCCAGGGCTGCGGAAGGCTGGTCAGTAGCCTGACTGGCTGTGGACCAGATGAGCTTGGGGATCCCATGGAGATGGGTGAAATTCTAGATTCACCCTCTCATCAACAGGAAACCAAGTAAGTAACCAGGCTGCACTGACATCCCAGGAAGGGCCTGGATAGTGAGATCTTCCTCAGCGCAGCCCCAGAGAGACTCCAGCACTCAATGGTGGAGAGAATGCTGGCTGTGATTCACCAGGAGTACACTTGACTGTTGGCTAAACGGATCAGATCCTTATCCCAACAAAGCAGGACAACAACCAGACTAGAGCTTGAAATCTGGGTCCATTTCCCCAGAGTCAGTGAGCAGAAGAGAGATGCCAAATATTTTCTCAAATAAGATCATGGGACAAGACCGCTGCACTTGTCGGGACACTGGATGGCCCTGCTGGGGATCACAGGGTAGCTGGAGAGGGAAAGGTCAGCTTCCGTCTTTGGTCTGTTGGGAAACGTATTAATTTCCCTCTGCTAGAGGCTGCAGGGAAGGGAAACCTATGAGCCTTGTAAACATCCACTGCTGTGAGCTTGGGAACCTGAAATAAGAAAATGAAAGCTGAGAATCTAAGATCTTTGGTTTAAAGGCTGAAAACACAAATAGATATTTTTAGACTGAGAAGGGGGTAGTGTTCCTTTGAGATGTTTGCAGAGCAACCCATGTAGGGGTCTGATTTTATTATTCAAAGGTAGAAACCTCAGTTGTTTGCCTGTGAGAAGCCTTCTTTTCACAGCAAACTTTTCCTGCTGCCAACTGCATCACACAGGTCTGGGGATCTAAGCGTGATGTGCGAAACTGTATGTTCAGATTTTGCCTGCTCCTTGCCAACAGTCTTTCTTTCGGATGCATGCATGCTTGGTCGCTCAGTCACGTCCGACTCTTGGCAACCCCATCGACTATAGCCCACCAGGCTCCTCTGCCCATGGAATTCTTCAGACAAGCATACTTGACTGGGTAGCCATTCCCTTCTCAAGGGATTTTCCCTACCCAGGAATCGAACCTGGGTCTTCTGCATTGCAGGCAAATTCTTTACCATCTGAACCACCAGGGAAGCCCTTTCTTTTGGATAAGTGTGTCTATTTCACCAGCAGCAGTTTGCAGAAATCCTCATGGCTACAAAACCAGAGGAAGCCCCACCCAGTTTACTGGAGCCCTGAGACCTTTACTGCAAACACACTGAGAACAGCCAACAGAAGACGCAGAAGTACTCAGCCTGTACTCACGAAAGGTCGACGCCCACAGGCTCGGGGAGAAAAGTCACTCCCCATGTGGGAAGGGGGACATCTGAGACAGTGACCTTCCTCTTACCCGGTTAGAAGTGATATCACTTAAAAAAAAAAAAAAGCAAGTTTAAGTTCTTTTGGAATTTTTTTAGTGCTGTAATCATGGCAAAATGAAAAAAATCTCCTTTGAGGAGAATCTTTGGACTGTATCAATTTGTGGACTGAACTTGGGGAGAGAGGGTTGAAGTCTTGCCAGAAAGATCAATAATTCAGCCAGGCTCAGAGTGTATCAGCTACCTCTTTTCTGCAAGAGATCAGAGAGCTAAAGCCTTCTGTCTATCAGGAAAGAGGATCTGGTAGGCAAACACCTCTTCAGTTAGAGGTTTTTGAATTAGGAAGAGACAGGAAGATGGTTTGGTCTTTGGAGTGAGCTCTTGTGGGGTTTTCTGTCTTTAGGGGACAAAGTTACAGGCTTTCAGGGCAGAGAGGACCAGACGAGGCTGGAGGAGGAAAACTATTAAACAGGGGACCTCTAGAGGTCAGCAGGCTGGGAGGAGCAATGGTAAGGTCTGGGCAGGACCATCTGAAGCCTGGGTGGATTTTCCTGGCCAGAGTAGGAATAAATACAAGCCAAAAAAAGCCAAAAAGACTAACATGGGGTCAGAAGAAGCCACTTAACCAAGAGGACCTTGAGTCAACATTCTGAGAATTTTAGTCCTTGAGGCCAAACCAAGGGCTTTCAGATCAGACTATAAATTGGACTACTTCAGCCAGGACAAAACACTGTCTGAAACGAATGAGTTGAAGGGAGGAAGAAAGGGTGGGGGAGGTAGTGTGAGGTCATGGGAAGAGCTAAGGGTTTGCAGCCAGACTTACTGTGCGACCTTGTGCAAGCTACTTAACCTTGCTGAGCCTCGGCCCTTCATCTGAAACACTGGCCTAATTTACCTTGCAAGGCTGCCGTGAGGGTTCAGTGATGCATGCAGCTGAAGCAGCAGCACAGGACCTAGAAGTGTAGGAGGTCAGTAACTGTTAGCTTCCCTCCCCTTCCAGAAGCTGTGCTTCCAAGTCAGTGGCTGTACATGTAGAGCTGACTGTACTGTAGAGCTGACTGCGGTTCTCAAGCACACTGAAGCCAGTGAGTCTGAACTGAGATGTGTCGTGTGAAACACGTCAGATTCCCAACATTATTGCCCCCCAAAAAGGGTACAGCATCTTATTAATAGTTCTGCAGTGAGTATATGTTGAAATGAAAATATGTTTGATATATCGGGTTAAATAAACTATACATTAACTTCACCTGGTTCTCTGTACTTGATTTAACGGGCTTCTAGAAAATTTAAAATTACAGTGCAGCACAGACTTTATGCCTCTTAGACAGTGCTGACCTAGACACTAGAGGAAGACAGGGGTGGGGAGCTGTGTTCCAGAAGCTCATTTGTTTCTCTACCGCGGTCTGTGCTTTGGTTTGTTGCCTTGCGTGGATGTGTGCCCAGTCACTTTAGTGGTATCAGACTCTTTGTGGCCCTGTGGACTGTAGCCTGCCGGGCTCCTCTGTCCACGGGGATTCTCCTGCCAAGAATACTAGGGTGGGTGGCCATGCCCTCTTCCAGCATATCTTCCCAACCCAGGGATCGCACCTGAGTCTCTTGTGTCTCCTGCATTGATCAGTGGGTTCTTTACCCCTAGCCCCACCTTGTCGTCCTGCTTCGCCAGTAAAAGACCCTTTTGAAAAAAAATGCCATCTTGGGCTCACCCAAAGTGGGTGGAAGGTACTCTGGCGCCCCTAGTGGCTATGTGTGGTGATGGCCACTGTCCAGGAAAAAGGAAGCAGGGCTGAAGGTGAGAAGACAGAACCATAAGGTGGGAAGCCGCCTGGACAGATGGAAATATCCCTTCTTAGCCTGGAGCTTCATCCCGGACGCTCTACTGACCTTTACTCCAAGAGGGCGGGCCCATTCTCTCTTAGTTCGGAAGGCTCCCGTCTTATATGAGAACTTGGCAGGAAGCAGGCTCTCACCCGGCAGAACCAAACACAGGTATGAGAGAAAAATGCCATCTCAAGGCCACCTTCAGAAAACCACAGAGTTTCCAGAGAAATAAAGAGCAGACTTCACAGACACAGGAATGTTCTTTTTTTTTTTTTTTTTTTGTCTCTTCGAAGAAGTGTGGTTAGTTGTTTTAAAACTGTACATTTTACTGTACACTATTTTTTTTTCTTTTTTAGCAAAGGAGAAGGTTGGCATTTGTATTCTTCCCACAGGGATGTCACTTTCCAAACCTGACAAACACAAGTGCTAGTACATATCATGTCACGACAGAGCTTGGAGCCGCTGACGAGGACAGACAGTTGGTTCCCCTCGCTTCCCAAGTCTACCTCTTTTCCTCTAGGCGTCTGAACCCAAAGGCAAAAAGAGAGTGGCGTTTGGGGTCACCTCCTCAATGGCTACATTTAGAAAAGGCTGAGTGAGAAAGTGCAGAGGGAAAAAGGAGAGGAGGCAAGTGGGGCAGAGAAAGAGGGAGGGTAAGGGAGATTTTCTTTCACGTCACTGAGGCTGGAGGTCTCCCATGACTGCAGAAAGCTTCTGCTCCAGCACTGGGGCTGGAAGTGAGCTTGTGGTCTCAGGAAGAGCCCGGCCCGGTCTGTTGATGGCCTGGTCTGGACCAGAAAGGGACTGGGGGAGGCAGAGAGGCACCAGCAGAAAAGGAAGACAGGAGAGAGGAGGGAAGGTGAGGAGAGAGAGGAGGCGGGCAGGCAAGGAGGAAGGCATGGGGTCTGGAGGCTCCTGGGCGGGAGCCAGAAGGCAGTCCTGCATAGACGTTTCCCCGCCCTCTGCCTGCGTGTTCTGGGCAGGGCTAGGGGACCACCAGCTCAGCTCCAGGGTGGAGCCCATCAGAACGTTTCAGCCCCAGATGGACTCACCTGAATGCTTTGTAGGCTGGGTGGTCGGCAAGTGGCAGAAGGAGGGAGAACGAGAGACAGAGGCTAGAGCTCTGTGGGGGAGGTTCGGGAGAAGAAGGAATGAGGTGGGGAGAGGTAGTGTGTTGACAATGAGGCGAGATCTGGGACAGACAGGGACCGAGAGAGACAGAGATGCGGGGGAAGACCGCCCAGATGCTTCCAGATGCCTTCCCCAGCACCGGCCACAAGCCCTCTGTCTCCTCGCGCCAGTGCCTGTGAGTGTGGGGTTCAGCCCCCAGGTGGACAGGAGCCCGTGTGCCCCTCCTCATCTTGTCATTCCCACGACAGATCTGCCTCCTGACTGGCATCATGGAAGGCAGCCCCCGTGTCCCTGTGTCCCACCCTGAGCCACCTTCTTCAAGAACAAACGAAGGACAGGCTCTAGACACAGACATGCCCTAGCCACGGTGAAGACTGGGTAACAGATTTCAGACACCACCCCCAAGAAGGACGTGGCCTTGGGCCCTGCCCTGACTGGTCACTAACTCACTATGTGACCTTGGGCAGGTCCCTTGGACTCTGGAGGAAAGGAGAGAGAAGGTTAAGGGTGAAATGATCGCAAACACCTCTTCGAGTTTCAGAATCCTACAACTCACTTAGTCAGGAAGAGTCCTTAGTCCGTTGAGCTGGAAGGGAGTTGGAGATTTGGTACGCTCTCAGTGTTCTATGAAGTAGAAGCCCAAGGTTCTAGAGAGAAGGGGTCTCGCCTGCTGTATTCAGCTGGGTATTGGGTGGTGGCTCTGAAACCCAGACTCGCAGCTTTGGACTCTGTGCCTAGTGCTCCTTTTGCTCCTTTGAGTCTGCTCCCCTTAAGAGAAAACCTCTCGGCAAGCCCCTCCAACCATGCCCCGCCCCACACCCCAGCTTCCCTTAAAAGAAGCAAAAATCCCAAAGCACCTCCATAAGTTCACATACCTTATACCCATGGGTCTCGTCAAACCCTTCTCCCTCTCCCGCATGAGAGTCCTGGAAGTTACCCTTCTGGTTTAAGCTGATGTGTTGGGTGTGGGGCATTGTGTTTGAGAAGCAAAGGAAGCTGGGCCAGCGATGGGGGGTTCACTCACCCCTCCTGAGTGTGGGGACTTGGGAGTAATGAGGGGGTCTAGGCGGAGGACTTCAATCTTCCCCCAAACAAATGTGCCACCCAAATCATTCCCTGCTTTGCTCAGCTGGCAGCGATTGCCCACCACCTGCTGGGACCTGCTTTTGTGTGTGACATAAATTCTCCATTATCTGTGTCACTGAAGAGGAGTCTGGGACGTGGAAGAAATAAATTAAGAAACAAAAACAACACTGGAACCATCCGCAATCCAAAGCCGCTTGCTTATAGGCTACATATGTGATTAGAAGGGCAGGAGCCCTGCCTTTCCAAACACTCAGGGCTCAGTCTGACATGTGAGCGATCGAGTCCGCTTTCCCTGAGCACACCCCGACGGGTGGTGGGGGACGGGCCTGGGAAGGTGTGTGTGGGTGGCGTAGTGGGGCGGGGGAGGCCGTTGACAGGGAGACAAAATGGTCCCTGGATGTAAACATCACCATGGAAACTCCACAAAGACTTGTGGGTAAAGATGCCTCCCCTTCTCCCACCCTGGCAGGATGAGAGGGAGGAGGCCCACCCCCAGGCCTACACCGTGCTCTCCATCACCCACTCGGAGCTGCCAAAAGTTCCTCGGGCCCCCACCAGGCCACTCTCCTCGAAGGGCAAGAGCATGCCGTTTACAGAGAGGCTGCGCTTTGTCCAGATGTTCGAGACCCTCCGCGGGGGGCTGTAGCCACTGGGGGCGACCCCGCCGGCAGCTGCGGCTGCAAAGTCCCCCATGTCGAAGGAGTGGCTGCGTTTGGCCTTGCCCTCCAGGGGCAAGGGGAGCAGGCTCCTGGCCCTGGCCGCAGGCGGCCCCAGCAGTGGCTCTCGGTCCGAGGGGTGGCCCTTGGCCGACGTCCCAGACCCCCTCCCGCCTGGAGTCCTGGAGTCCAGCAGCTCCTCCTTCCTCTGACTTTTGAGGTCCAAGGAGGCGAAGGCCCCCATGAGGCGGTCAAGGTTGGGCTTGGGGCGGGGGGCGGGGGGCGGCAGCCTCCAGGGGCCCCGTCCCAGCCCCTCCCCGATGCCCAGGGAGCTGGAGGAAGAGGAGTCGCTGCCTCGGGCCAGGCTGGCACTGAAGTCCATGAGCTCGTTGCGCACCACCACCTTGGGCGGTCCGGGCACGGGGGCCCCGCTGGGCACGCTGCCCAGGGCGGGCGGCTGGGCCCCGTTGGTCTGGGAGTGCACGTTGGTGACGGCAGCTGTGGGCTTCCCCGCGCCCTCCTGGTTGCAGACCCTGTAGCGAACCACGAGGACGACTATGAAGACGAGCAGCGTGGCCACGATGATGCCACCGATGACCAGGATCATGGTGCCGCCCAGGATCTGGCTGTGCATGGACTGGCACTGCGGGTAGTCGGCCTTGGTGAAGAACTGGGCACAGCCCACGATGTTGGTGGCCGTGAGCGTGGTGGCCGTGTCGTCCCACATGGCCAGCACGCACAGGTCGTAGCCAGTCCCGGACACGAGGTTGTTGACCACAAAGGCCTTGTTGGAGGCTGGGATCATCCTGGGAGGTGGAGGGCATAGGTCCAGACAGGGAGGGGTGGTGAGGAACAGCAGGGTGATGAGGGGACGGGCAGACGTAGAGGAGAGAGGGAGACAGAGAGGAGCCGTGGGGAGGGAGAGAGCCACAGGCGCAGAGAGGATGAGGCAGAGAGGAGCGGAGACAGGTGGAGAGGCAGGAAAAGGGAGAGAGGGCGAGACAGAGAGGAGGGGGGCCCAGGTAAGAGAACAGAGGTGGGGGGAAAGAGAGAGGAAGATTCCGGGCCAGGGGGTGGATATGTCAGAGCCAGGTACACAGAGAAAGAGACATCGGCGACCGGGCATGGGAAACACCCCAGAAGATGTGGAAATAAATCGATGATGAGTGTGACCAAGAAGGGAATGGAACAGGAGGTAGTTGGAAAGTGGTTGGAGTCGGAGGTTTGGAGACCGAAGGGGAGAGATTCAAGGGAGAGAAGAGAGAGGAGGCATGGGGGAGGGGCGGAGGGGGAGGCAGAGAGATTAAAGATGTGAAGAAGCAGAAATTAAACAAAAGGGACTCCCCACCTCCCCGCTTCTGCCTTGTCCGCTTCAAACAGCCCGTCGGTCTCTGGGCCACGGGGGTGAGAGTCAGGTCAGCCGTGGCCACACAGCCCGAGGGCTGCCTCCACCTGCTGTCTGTCCTGGGAGAGTCCCCAGCACTGACTGAGTCCCGTTCTGAGCCTGAGCTGTGCTGAGTCACGGACAAGGTCCTGTCCTCAGGGGCCAAGGCCATCCTCCTCTCCAGATGGCTTTCTCACGTCTCAGGAGGGACAACTTCACTGCTGCAGACTGGTTGGGGTGGGTGGGGGGTCTAGGCAGAAGGAAACTGGAGGCGCAAAGAGGGGTGTTGCTTGGAAGGGAAGGGCAGGGTACAACGTTGAAGACTGGGAGGAACTCTGTTTCCCAGAGGGAATGGAGCGGTCCTCCGTCACCGCCATAGCAGGCCAGGGGCATCCAAAGACACCCGGGGGAGTATCACTGGTTGGGGAGGCCTCGACGGCTCCCTCCACCGTAAGGGAGGGTCAGAGTGGGCAGCGATCTCCCCACACTGGGGCCAGTCCACCCTAGTCTCGGCCCTTCCAGCATGCCTTCTGGTGGGAGTTCCTAGAAACGACGCCTGTCTCATCCCACATACACGCTTGCAGAAATACTCACCTCGGCCGAAAGGAGCCACGTCTCCCTGCAGCCTCCCCCACCGCCCCCCAGCCCCGCCACTCCCAAAGAGCCCAGTGTGGTTCTGTCCCCTGCTACTCCAGCGCCACCTGTGCCCGCCAACGGCCCACACGCGGGGCCAGGCAGCCCAATTGAGACCTCAAACATGAAATGCTAGGGCCTGAAGACTTCCACCTGGGAACCGCGCACGGAGGCTGGGACTGACAGGCAGGTATTGACGTCCCGTCAGTGGGCAGCCCTGGAGGCTCCTGCCTCCCGCCTCACTCTCAGCCCCTCTAGGCTGCTGGGGAAACCACGCGAGGAAATTGAGTCCTCTGCCCCATACCCACCTCCATCCTATAGCTACAGTGCAGAAGAGATGAGTGGAGGAGTTGGGAGCCTGGATCCAGCAAAGGCACTGCACCCAGCCCCTTAGGTCTGTCTGTTCCACCTGCGCATCACGGCAATCCTAGGCCCTCAGATCACAGAGGACTGGCCAAGGCTCAGAGAGGTTAAGTGACTTGCCTGAGGCCACACAGCTGGGACTGCCAGGACGAGGCAGTTGGGGCTTTGACACTAGCTTCTAGATCTGCTGCTGCTGCTGCTGAGTCGCTTCAGTCGTGTCCGACTCTGTGCGACCCTGTGAACTGTAGCCCGCCAGGCTCCTCTGTCCATGGGGTTTCTCCAGGCAAGAGTACTGGAGTGGGTCACCATGCCCTCCTCCAGGGGATCTTCCTAACCCAGGGGTTGAAGCCGTGTCTCTCAGTCTCACGCACTGGCAGGCAGGTACTTTACCACTAGTGCCCTGGGAAACCCGACGACGGTAGAGCAAATGCTTCAGGGCAAGCGTGTTCAGGCTCTGCTTTAGCAACCCCATGTCTATCAACTCGCTAAGCCCTACAGCGACTCTCTGAAGCAGCTGCTGTCGTGGTCTTTTTTCTGCAGAGGTGTTAGGCAAACATAACATGGCAGGGTCAGCATTCAAACCCAGGCAGTCCAGCTCCTGTCCACTCTGACCCACCTCATTCGGCCACCTCTCTGGGTCATGAGCAATAAATGAACATATCCCTTCAGGGCGGGGATGGGTTGGCTGGTTTGTTGAACCCCTGGTATGTGACAAGGGTTTTCACACTCAATATTGTGTTTAAACCTCACCACAATCCCAGGACACAAGAGAGGGACTCATAGCCTAGAAATCATCTCAGTATTTAGGTGTCTTATCCTGGAAGCTGCTGCTGCTGCTAAGTCACTTCAGTCGTGGCCGACTCTGTGTGACCCCATAGACGGCAGCCCACCAGGCTCCCCCATCCCTGGGATTCTCCAGGCAAGAATACTGGAGTGGGTTGCCATTTCCTTCTCCAGTGCATGAAAGAGAAAAGTGAAAGTGAAGTCGCTCCATCTGTCCGACTGTTAGCGACCCCATGGACTACAGCCCACCAGGCTACTCCGTCCACTGGATTTTCCAGGCAAGAGTACTGGGGTGGGGTGCCACTGCCTTCCCCGATCCTGGAAGCAGACCCGGCTATTACTACTACTACTACAAAAAGTAGCCAACATCGAGGGCTTCCTCTGTGCCAGGATCGTTAAGAGGATTAACTCATTTAATCCAACAATTGTTGGGAGGTCATTATTATTACTGTTTTACATGTAAGAACCTGAGGCACAGAAAGGTTAAGCTGCCTGCCTGAGAGTACCCAGCTAGTAAGTGGCAGAGCTGGGATCCGTACCAGACAGTCTGGCCCCAGAGCCTCTGCTCCTAATTGCTGTGTCTTGCTGCCTCACAGCCCTGTCTTCCTGCCCTCCCTGGGGTGACATTGTGTGGACCCTGCCTGGCCTCTCCCCATCCTCCTTGCTTCCCGAGTCAGGGAAGATCATGATGAGATGAAGCTGCAACTGGGCTGCTGTTAAGGGAGGTGTTATAGGGTGAGGCTGATCCTTAGCAAGCAGCTGGCACCAGGGATGAAGGGTCAGGCTGGAGAAATCCTTGCACTGTAAATGGTCCATCAGAAGCAAGGCCAGATAGAAAAGCCTGCTTCCCAGGATTAAGAGCAGAAAAGCAGCTCTTGTTTTCTCTGGGGGGTTGGGGGGTGGGGGTGGTGTGTGTGTGTGGACTTAACAGGAGAACTAGAACCAGCTGGCTCAAACCACCTTGGAAGTCAAGCTTTCCTTTGCTGACAATAATAACGAACATTCACGAAGTGCTAACCTTGTGCTGGGCAGTTTACATGTAGTATCTCATTTAGCCTCCTGACAATGATAAGCTATCATTCCCACTTAGGAAAGGAGGAAGCTAAACAGTTTTCACTTTCCCTTGGGGGAATGGAGCTGAGACCAGATTTGGATCCAGGATTCAGAGCCCAGTTCTTAATCACAAGCAAGACTGCTCCCCACTCTGGGCAGCGAAAGGACGGCCTGCGGGAGAAAGTCATGTGAATCAGGCACTATTCAAACCCTAGTGAAAGACCCAACCTCATCTCCTGCCCATGTGGCCACGTTCACCCCATTTTGTTCCTGACTACTGACTGCCCCCAGGCTAGGTCTGCGGAGCCTGGATCCCTCTTTGAGACAGACCTGGTGCCCTTCACTGCAGTGCTTGCACCTGGACAAACGTCTCCTCAAGCAACGGAATGCAAAGAAGATTCCCTTCTCCAGGGAACCTTCCTGACTCAGGGATCGAACTGGGGTCTACCACATTGCAGGCAGATTCTTTATCATCTGAGCCACCAGGGAAGCCCTACAAAGAAGCTGCTGCTGCTGCTGCTGCTAAATTGCTTCGGTTGTATCTGACTCTGTGTGACCCCATAGACAGCAGCCCACCAGGCTCCCCATCCCTGGGAGTCTCCAGGCAGGAACACTGGAGTGGGTTGCCATTTCCTTCTCCAATGCATGAAAGCGAAAAGTGAAAGTGAAGTCGCTCAGTCGTGTCTGACTCCTAGCGACCCCATGGACTGCAGCCCACCAGGCTCCTCCATTCATGGGATTTTCCAGGCAAGAGTACTGGAATGGGATGCCATTGCCTTCTCCAACAGAGAAGCTACAAGGGACTGAAAGTAACTGCGTGCATGCACGGTTGGGGCAAATGATGAATAACAAGCTACAAAAAGGCCAAAACCCAGCTGCCACTTCTGAGGTGCTGGAAGCAAAAGCAGGGTCCTGTGCATGATGTCTACATGCAGCACCAACACAGGGGTGGGCAGACCACCCAAGCCACCCCTTGAGCCTGATCCACCAATCTGTCCCACACTCGTCCCATTTAAGGGACCAACTCAACCCCCTCCTCCCGCCCCGGGGGGTGGGGGCGAATAAGGGCATCTGTACTTGCTTCTGCTTTCTCGTGCTACAGTAGTAGCCCCAGTAAAGCCTTGCCTGAACTTCTCATCTGGCCCTTAGCAATTTCCATTGATTCAAGGGTCCAAGATCCCAGGTTATTAGCAACTTTACTCCTACCCACAGCCTACTAGCACTCTGGCTGGGAGGCTGTACCTTCTGAACCTCTCCCTCGTTCCATCACCGCTCTCATGCTTTTGCTTGGGCCTCACCATTTCTGGTCTGGATGGATGCAGAGTGTTCTCCAGACTGGCCCCCCCGCCTCTGGTTGTGCTTCCTTGAAGTCTGTGCTCAGCACCATCATCCCCAGAATGCTCCAGCTAAAAAAAAGGCCAAAACCCAGCTGCCACTTCTGAGGTGCTGGAAGCAAAAGCAGGGTCCTGTGCATGATGTCTGCACGCAGCACCAACACAGGGGTGGGCAGACCACCCAAGCCACCCCTTGAGCCTGACCCACCAATCTGTCCCACGCTCGTCCCATTTAAGGGACCAGCTCAACCCCCTCCTCCCGCCCCGGGGGGTGGGGGCGAATAAGGGCACCTGTACTTGCTTCTGCTTTCTCGTGCTACAGTAGTAGCCCCAGTAAAGCCTTGCCTGAACTTCTCATCTGGCCCTTAGCAATTTCCATTGATTCAAGGGTCCAAGAACCCAGGTTATTAGCAACTTCACTCCTACCCACAGCCTACTAGCACTCTGGCTGGGAGGCTGTACCTTCTGAACCTCTCCCTCATTCCATCACCGCACTCATGCTTTTGCTTGGGCCTCACCATTTCTGGTCTGGATGGATGCAGAGTGTTCTCCAGACTGGCCTCCCCGCCTCTGGTTGTGCTTCCTTGAAGTCTGTGCTCAGCACCATCATCCCCAGAATGCTCCAGCTAAAGCACAACTCTGGACATGTCCCTTGGCCGCTGAGACAGTCTTCAAGGGCTAGCCAGGACCTACAAGGGATGTCCAGGGTCCTGAGCTGGGCTCCCANCCCCCGCCTCTGGTTGTGCTTCCTTGAAGTCTGTGCTCAGCACCATCATCCCCAGAATGCTCCAGCTAAAGCACAACTCTGGACATGTCCCTTGGCCGCTGAGACAGTCTTCAAGGGCTAGCCAGGACCTACAAGGGATGTCCAGGGTCCTGAGCTGGGCTCCCAATCCAGACTTCCCATCCCATTCTTGTCCTTCCACTCACACACCCTCATCCTAGCCCACGTTCTTAAAACAACTCAGAATCAGTCAGGCCTTGTGGTGCAGAGGGCGCACTCACAGAGCAATGGGATGATAAAGGACCACTTGTAAAGGGACTCATTACAAAGACGTGGACATAGGATGAGGGACCACAGAGCACAGGCAGTGACCCAGGGCTAGTCGCAGCCAAGCTGTTTCCAGATTCAGGAAGGAGACTCACACAGGTCGGCGCTACTCAGAGTGTGGCCCACACAGGTGGGTGGTCGTTCATGAGCTGTTTGTTCCTGGTCCATGATCAGACAGCACAGACGTTGAGAGTAAGCTTTAAGAATGTTTTACAGCCATTTAGCACTGGTTGTGACACCTAAATGAGTGATCATTTTTTTTCTGATAAAGTGTTTCTATGATACTTACAAAAGCACTGGTCTGCAAAAAAGAAAGCTGGTCGTTCACCACAAATACCTTGAGAAGCACTGACCTAGGCAGAGCAGGTGCCTCAGCCTTGGCACTGCTGACACTGGGCGATGAGTCTTGGTGGTGGGTCTGTTCCGTGTACTATATGTGTTTATTACCAGCATCCCTGGCCTCTACCCACTGGATGCCAGTAGCCCTCCTCCCCAGTTACGACAACCAAAGATGTCTCCAGACATTACCATCTGGGGACAAAATCACTGCCTGTTGAGACACATCAGTCTAGAAAACTTGGTTGAGGGACAGAGACAACCAGTGGNCCCACCTCCATCCTATAGCTACAGTGCAGAAGAGATGAGTGGAGGAGTTGGGAGCCTGGATCCAGCAAAGGCACTGCACCCAGCCCCTTAGGTCTGTCTGTTCCACCTGCGCATCACGGCAATCCTAGGCCCTCAGATCACAGAGGACTGGCCAAGGCTCAGAGAGGTTAAGTGACTTGCCTGAGGCCACACAGCTGGGACTGCCAGGACGAGGCAGTTGGGGCTTTGACACTAGCTTCTAGATCTGCTGCTGCTGCTGCTGAGTCGCTTCAGTCGTGTCCGACTCTGTGCGACCCTGTGAACTGTAGCCCGCCAGGCTCCTCTGTCCATGGGGTTTCTCCAGGCAAGAGTACTGGAGTGGGTCACCATGCCCTCCTCCAGGGGATCTTCCTAACCCAGGGGTTGAAGCCGTGTCTCTCAGTCTCACGCACTGGCAGGCAGGTACTTTACCACTAGTGCCCTGGGAAACCCGACGACGGTAGAGCAAATGCTTCAGGGCAAGTGTGTTCAGGCTCTGCTTTAGCAACCCCATGTCTATCAACTCGCTAAGCCCTACAGCGACTCTCTGAAGCAGCTGCTGTCGTGGTCTTTTTTCTGCAGAGGTGTTAGGCAAACATAACATGGCAGGGTCAGCATTCAAACCCAGGCAGTCCAGCTCCTGTCCACTCTGACCCACCTCATTCGGCCACCTCTCTGGGTCATGAGCAATAAATGAACATATCCCTTCAGGGCGGGGATGGGTTGGCTGGTTTGTTGAACCCCTGGTATGTGACAAGGGTTTTCACACTCAATATTGTGTTTAAACCTCACCACAATCCCAGGACACAAGAGAGGGACTCATAGCCTAGAAATCATCTCAGTATTTAGGTGTCTTATCCTGGAAGCTGCTGCTGCTGCTGTCACTTCAGTCGTGGCCGACTCTGTGTGACCCCATAGACGGCAGCCCACCAGGCTCCCCCATCCCTGGGATTCTCCAGGCAAGAATACTGGAGTGGGTTGCCATTTCCTTCTCCAGTGCATGAAAGAGAAAAGTGAAAGTGAAGTCGCTCCATCTGTCCGACTGTTAGCGACCCCATGGACTACAGCCCACCAGGCTACTCCGTCCACTGGATTTTCCAGGCAAGAGTACTGGGGTGGGGTGCCACTGCCTTCCCCGATCCTGGAAGCAGACCCGGCTATTNGTCTGTCCGACTGTTAGCGACCCCATGGACTACAGCCCACCAGGCTACTCCGTCCACTGGATTTTCCAGGCAAGAGTACTGGGGTGGGGTGCCACTGCATTCCCCGATCCTGGAAGCAGACCCGGCTATTACTACTACTACTACAAAAAGTAGCCAACATCGAGGGCTTCCTCTGTGCCAGGATCGTTAAGAGGATTAACTCACTTAATCCAACAATTGTTGGGAGGTCATTATTATTACTGTTTTACATGTAAGAACCTGAGGCACAGAAAGGTTAAGCTGCCTGCCTGAGAGTACCCAGCTAGTAAGTGGCAGAGCTGGGATCCGTACCAGACAGTCTGGCCCCAGAGCCTCTGCTCCTAATTGCTGTGTCTTGCTGCCTCACAGCCCTGTCTTCCTGCCCTCCCTGGGGTAACATTGTGTGGACCCTGCCTGGCCTCTCCCCATTGTCATTATTATTACTGTTTTACATGTAAGAACCTGAGGCACAGAAAGGTTAAGCTGCCTGCCTGAGAGTGCCCAGCTAGTAAGTGGCAGAGCTGAAAGGTTAAGCTGCCTGCCTGAGAGTGCCCAGCTAGTAAGTGGCAGAGCTGGGATCCGTACCAGACAGTCTGGCCCCAGAGCCTCTGCTCCTAATCGCTGTGTCTTGCTGCCTCACAGCCCTGTCTTCCTGCCCTCCCTGGGGTGACATTGTGTGGACCCTGCCTGGCCTCTCCCCACTTAGTAAGTGGCAGAGCTGGGATCCGTACCAGACAGTCTGGCCCCAGAGCCTCTGCTCCTAATTGCTGTGTCTTGCTGCCTCACAGCCCTGTCTTCCTGCCCTCCCTGGGGTAACATTGTGTGGACCCTGCCTGGCCTCTCCCCATCCTCCTTGCTTCCCGAGTCAGGGAAGATCATGATGAGATGAAGCTGCAACTGGGCTGCTGTTAAGGGAGGTGTTATAGGGTGAGGCTGATCCTTAGCAAGCAGCTGGCACCAGGGATGAAGGGTCAGGCTGGAGAAATCCTTGCACTGTAAATGGTCCATCAGAAGCAAGGCCAGATAGAAAAGCCTGCTTCCCAGGATTAAGAGCAGAAAAGCAGCTCTTGTTTTCTCTGGGGGGTTGGGGGGTGGGGGTGGTGTGTGTGTGTGGACTTAACAGGAGAACTAGAACCAGCTGGCTCAAACCACCTTGGAAGTCAAGCTTTCCTTTGCTGACAATAATAACGAACATTCACGAAGTGCTAACCTTGTGCTGGGCAGTTTACATGTAGTATCTCATTTAGCCTCCTGACAATGATAAGCTATCATTCCCACTTAGGAAAGGAGGAAGCTAAACAGTTTTCACTNCGACAAGAAGGAAAAAATTGTTTTTTCCTTGCATTTCTGGAGAAAACTGTCATTCATGTCAGTAGCATCACATCTTATCTAGTAGAACTCCAGCTGAAGGAAGCACTTTGCCACCTTCTCGGAATCACTCATCACTCCCCACATCTACCACCTGGCACTTTTGCCCAGAGCAGACCATCAGCCTGGAAATCACTTGTGTTTTCCCACCTGGTGACCTCGTCTTTCGAGGCCTGACTCAGCGTCACCTCCGACCCCATCTCTGCTCTCTGCTCCCACAGCTCCTCCTGCCTTCTTCCAATAGAGCTCTTCTCCACGGATGCCTGTGTCTCCCTGGAGGACACGGGCTGTGTCTCCATCTTTGCATCTCCTCTGCCAATCATAGTATCTGGCCTTGAGTCACTGCTGAGTAAATATTTACCCTATGGTTGAACAGTGAATGAAAGAGTGCTTTGCTAAATGTTAAGGCCTGTACAAATTTGAGGGATTCTTAGTTAAATATAATATGATGACTGGTGGCTCTCAGACACTGGCTGGTCCTAAGGAAATCCTCTTGGAAAGGCATTTTTCTACATCTTTGAAAGGCACCCCTGACAATCTTTATGAACTTGCATGTAGATACGTGTTGGACTGTGTGAGTGCAAGTGAATGTGCATGTGTGTGTGTGAAAAGATATGTGGGGGACATGTCTGTGTGTCTATCACTTGAGAGTTGACTGCCTGAGTATTTGTGAGTGTGTGTGTGTGTATGTGTGTAGGTGTTCACATACAAATGGTACACAAAGGTTCTGGTTCCATACAGTGTTGGTCACTGCTATGTCCCTCTGCTACCCAGCTTCCTCAGTGCCCCAGAGACTCCACATGGCCCCAGTACTTCTGAGGGGACCCCCCCACACACATGGCCTCTCCCAGAGACACTGCAGGCCAAGTCTACCCTCCCCCAACTGCTGCCTTTAAAGCTGCTAGTAGCTCTACTACCATTAAAGCTATACCATTCCTGGAGCATCTGGGAATGGGGGTGAGAGAGGTTCTTAGAGGCCACCTGAGCCTGGGGGCAAAGCCTGTGAGTGGACCACTGATGACGACTGCCCCCTTTCGTGGGCTCACTCCAGACTGCACTCCCCAGACACCTGTGCCCTGGGCGCTGTCCAGGTGGTGAGTTCTGGCGAAGGGGACATGGCAGCAGCAGTGTGCATACCTCTGGGCCAGGCCGGGAAAGAGGGGGAGTCCCTGCTCCATTCTCCCTGGACCTGGATGCAGTGAGCAGCCTCGGCCCATCCGAGGGGCACTGGAAACCTGGTGCCCAAGTCTGCATGTGAGGAAGGCCTCCTGACAATCCCAGGAGACCGCCCTGGACCCCCGGGAAAGCAAAACATCAAACTCCGCTATGCTTGAGCCTTTTGCATTTGCCTCCATTCGCCCCAGGAGCTGGCCTCTCCTGACTAATCCAGCCCCCTGCAGATATGATGAGGTGACCCCGAGGAGTTCACTATGTGTAGGTGTGTGACAGAGAAAAAGAGAGGGGGTGAGTGTGTGCGGGGGGGCGGGTGACTGAAGGGGAA
>SJYX01021308.1:307481-334426 GCA_006410675.1 Oreotragus oreotragus | reverse complement strand
GAGGCACCGGCCTCCTGCTGAGCCCCGGCACTAATTTGGAGACCATGTCAAGCTGCCCCCACTCCACTTTGCCGGCTCTGCACCCTCATTACTGGCTCTTCACAGAATCACCAGCCTGCCAAGCTCCCTGGCCGGCCATGACATCTCAGGGCACATGAAAGGGCCTCATTAAACCAAGGCAAGCAGCCTGGCTCCCCAGCCTCTCCCTCTACCTGCCAGTCCCAAAGGGCCGGCTGGCTTTCCTGCACAGCTGCAAGGCAGCAGAACCCAGGCGGCTGGGTCTATCTGGCATATGATTTGTTGAGTACATACTATGCACCCAGCTCTTGATAGGCAGGGTCTCTCTGATTCTGCACACTGACTCTGTGAGTAGGCATAATTATCCCCACACTATGGATGAAGAAACTGAGGCTCAGGCAGATTGGTCACCTGCTCAAGTTCACACAGCTGGAAGGCTGCTGAGCCAGCTTTGTAAGCCAGGGTTGCCAAGGCCACCCAGCATGATCTTCCCTGTACCGTATTATTACCTTGAATTGAACTGGGCAGAATCAGCTCACAGCAGAAGCAAATCTCAGTGTCTAGCTAACTGTTTGACAGCAAGTAAAACACAAAAACACAAACGTATATTACTACAATGGTGGCTAACATTTATTGAACACTTACTATATGCCAACCAGTGTTCTGAGCACTCTACCTGTATTAACTGATTTAATCCCCACAGCAGCTCAATGCTGCTGCTGCTGCTGCTAAGTCGCTTCAGTCATGTCTGACTCTGTGTGACCCCATAGACGGCAGCCCACCAGGCTCCCCTGTCCCTGGGATTCTCCAGGCAAGAACCTTGCAGTTGGTTGCCATTTCCTTCTCCAGCAACTCTATGAGGGAGGTACTATTATTACCCTCATTTTACAGAAGAAGAAATCAAGACTCAGAGGAGTTAAATGATCTGCTCAACAGAGAAAACATTTGTGCCTGGCCGAGATTTGAACCCAGCACTCTCAATCAATGTTCTTGATAAACCTGAAGTACCTTTCGTAATAATGCTCCCCATTTTAGAGATGAGAATTAACTGAATTGACCTGAAGCCACAGAGCTAATTAGAGACGAGAGTTCCATGAGCGGTAAGTGTTGTCCTACTGTCTGGGAGGCCTGAAGGAAATGAGGGGGCTGCCTGGTCCTCTGTGAGCAGTTTTCCCATAGAGGGAGCCGCCGCCAGTGCAAAGGCCCTGAGGCAGGGACAGTGAGAAGGCCAAAACAGAGTGATGGACAGCGAGAGTGGTGGGAAATGCAGCCACCAAATGAGGAGCCAGGAGCTGCGATCTAGAGGCCTTGTCTTGTGTGCCAGCTCCAGGGATTACATGAGCACTGGCGTTGAGAAGAATTCTCAGGCTGTGTTCAAACTCAGCAGGACAGACTGCTGTGGGTCTGGAAGGACCTGTCTTTTGTATTTGTTGTTTCTGATCTCGGGATCAGAGAGCAATTAGAGAGAAGGACTGTAATTACCAGTATGTATAATCCCCCCTTCTGGTCTTGCGCCCGGTGCTGGCCTTCCCTGAGTGCAGGGCCCTGAGTGATAACAGGGGCAGGCCCGTGGCTCCTCCTCAGAACAGGATTCCCATAGAGCCGGCTAGACTCAGTGAGGGCTCCGAGAATCAAGAGCCTCTCATTAGCTTCTGAGGAGGGCCAGGGGCCAGGCTCGGTCACTGCCCCACAGCCCTTGCCCCTCCTGAGAACACGGGGACTCACCCGGGTGCCTGAGGCACTCTGTCTTATTGGCAACGATTTTGTCCATCAGAAAGTAAAGGAGCCACATTCAACAGGAGTGAGAGTCTGAGGCAGAGAACCCCAATATCCATTCCCACAGCCCTGAGGACAGCAGGCGGGGCTGGGGATCAAAACTCCCGGTTGCAGCGGCCTCAGATGACCTCCCTGGCTCCCCACCCCCACCTCTCCTCTACAAACAGCCAGTGTGTCCTGTTAAAGCCCAGGTCAGGTCAACTCCTTCCTCTGCCCAATGCCCACAGTGAGGCCTGTCTCACCTAGTCCGAGTCTCACACGCCCCACAGGCCCTTTGTGATCTCCTCTCACCACTTTCAGCTCCTCTATCCTACTCAACCCACCCACTCTGCACCAGTCACCTGGTCTCCCTGCCACCCCTCAGACTTGCCACAGGGCCTTTGCACTGCCTGTTGCCCTGACCTGGATACTCCTCCTCCAGACGCCATACACTCCCTGCCTCATTTCCTTCAACTCTGCTCCAGTGCCACCTCCTCTAATCGCCCTATTTAACACTGCCAGCTTCCCCTTCTCTACCTTGCCCCCTGCAAGCCCCTTACTCTGCTCTGTCTTTTCCCACTGCCTTTTGATTGCCTGACAGGCACTATCATTTGCCTATTTACTAGGCTTCCTGTTAATTCTCTCTCTCTCTCTCCTTCCACTAACATCTCAGGTCAGGGTTAAGATCAGGGGTTTTTTGTCTCCTTTGCTCACTGATATGTCCTCAGCCTCTCAAACAATACTTGGCACATAGTAGGCCCTCAAAAACATTTTGAATGAAGTGAATGTTCTGTATTGGCATGTCCCAGTACAGTAACTGGGCTTTCCAGGTGGCTCAGTTGGTAAAGAATCCACCTGTAATGAAGGAGTGTGGGGAAGATCCCCTGGAGGAGGAAATGGCAACCCACTCTAGCACTCTTGCCTGGAAAATCCTGCGGACAGAGGAGCCTGGAGGGCTACAGTCCATGGAGTCACAAAGAGTCAGACACGACTGAGCGACTACAAATTAAATACAATGCAGTGGCTATACGTGGCCTTTTAAATTTAACTTCAAAGTAATTTAAATGAAATTAAAAATTCAGTTCCTCCATCACACTAGGCATATTTCAAGGGCTCAACAGTCACAAGTGGCCAGTGGCTGCCACACTGGACAGTGCAGCTGGGAGGCAGCCCACCATCTCAGAGTTCGACTCGGCGAGGCTCTTACTATGCCCCTCTCCAGCAGGTGGTAGGAATCCTGCCATCTCCCATGTGAGCCCTGGCACTCCCAAAAATGTGGGCCCAGCACACAGGCACCCTCCCAGCAAGGACAACTGATCCTGTAGTCTTCAATCCAGGCCTCCGAGCTTTCTGTCTTCCTAGGCCTTCTCTCCGTGACTCTGGAGAGTTTCAGCCCTTCTTTTCAGCTCTTCCAGCTTCCTTTGGATCCTGGGACTTCTAGGTTCACTGGGGTCTCTCTGGGGCTCCCCCAGGCCTGACTCAAGCTTGTCGCCCCTCCCCCACAGTGCTCTGACTGTTTGCCTGTCACTCAGCCTGTGGTCCAGCCCCTTTCCAAGCAGCCTCCCTTTACCCACAGTCCACAGGCTGGGCCAGCCCCAGGCCAAACCAGACAGGCTTTGGGCCCTCTGGTCCCCATTGCTATAGCGCGTTCCTGCATTTCCACTTTTCATTTACTAGGTATCCTTAGACTTCTGCTATGTCCCTATTAAGAAAAGTCCCTGATGAATCCAGTCACCATTATGACTGTCACCCTTCTCAGGAATAGACACCTTTAGAAAGAGAGGTGATAGAGGGCCGTGGTGACCCTGGAGGTAGACAGATGCTGGGTTCAAACACTGCTTCTGCCCCTTCGTAGCTGAAATCACTTACTGGTTCTTTACCTTTCTGGGCCTATTTTCCTAGAAATATCCTATTTCTGTAAAATGAGGCATTTATAATCTTCACTCTATGGGGATGTTATAAAGTTTAAGTGAGTCATGATTCATGAGGAACCTGGATCAGTGTCTGGCACACAGTAAGAGGCACTGGAGGGTTTGTTATATAAAAGACTGGGTGATGAGGAGCTAAAAGTAACAGTTATCTCTGACAGTGGAAATCCAGGCCTCAAGGATTCGTGGCTGGCAAATCTCTTGCAAGCATCTCATGGGAGATGTGGGAGGTGCCTGGATCCTGGCTGGGCCGACAGGAGGCCTCGTGGCTTCAACAGCATGTCTCCCCCCATCCCGTCTCCCCTGCTCCCGCCGCATGTGACTCTAAAAGTCTTTTTCAGATGACACGTGGTGACAGTGTTCATTCA
The DNA here is from genome assembly GCA_006410675.1 of Oreotragus oreotragus. Lineage (NCBI taxonomy): Eukaryota > Metazoa > Chordata > Mammalia > Artiodactyla > Bovidae > Oreotragus > Oreotragus oreotragus. The sequence continues at coordinate 330,357 of SJYX01021308.1, read as the reverse complement.
GCCCTGGCTGAGTGATTGCAGAGATTACTGGAAAATAAACCAAAGGGAGCCAAGTCCCAGCACGGTGCCTCTTCACCCACCTCCCCAGAGTCAGGACTTACCTGATGACAGGTGAGGATCTGACCTGGGGAGGCCCTGCCTTTGCTCCCTGATTCAGCACTTGTGACAGACCCAGCTACCTGCCAAGGGTTTGGGAAACCACCAGCCTCCGCGTTCAGCTGAGACCACAGTCAGGGCAGAAGTTCCTCCCTGTTCCACAGCATCCCTTCATCGAGAGGGTAAAGCCGAGAGGTCAGCGTGTGAGCCTGGGGCTGGAACCCCAGAGTTCCAAGCCCAGTGCCATCGCTCATCTGCTCTGTGACCTTGGGCAAGCCACTTAACCTCTTTGTAAGGGGGGACAGAGAATAGAGCCTCCCTCACTGGATTGCTATGAGGATGAAATGAGCCAGTGCCTACAATTGAAACTGTGTCCCTGGTCCATCACGAGCTTAGAGGATGCTAACAATTCTGACCAAGGTGGGTCGTCTGGTCCCAACGAGGCCAGAGATAAATCCACAGCATGAAGTTAGATTAAATACTAGCTGGGGAGACAGGCACACAGCCCCACTCCAGGCCTGCTGGCCGAGCTCCGGTGGCCGGACTCTGCACTGGCCCAGCCAGCGCTCCAGCCCAGCCCATCTCCGGTTGACCCGTCACGATGCTGCAGCTTCTCTAGTCCTCCCCTGCCACCTCCACTCACAGATCACGGGAAGGGTGGGCCTAGGGGGCCATCGACCCCTCTGCTGTTGGCCCTCCACTCACACACTTCCACGGACACACCAGACAGCCCCGCCTACAGCTTCACGCAACTCCGAGCAGCTCAGAATTCCTGCTCTCGCTGCTGAGGTCTGACAGTTGGTGCTTGGTCCCACTGGCCCCAACTCAACCCCATGGGGACACCCACGGGACAAGGCGTTTCTTTCTTGAACATATGTTGGCGCTTCCCAAGTTGTGCAGCCTCTCTCTCACGCCTTGTGTTTCCACTTCTCCGGAATGAACATTTCCATCCCTCCCCACCATCTCCTCGGGACTTGCTCTCCAGCTTGCACCCCAGCTGCACCCCTCTGATCACACACCCATCTGTCTTTGGCCCTTATCTCTGCATGTATGAGTGTCGGGGGTGGGTTTGAACTCTGAGAAAAGCGTCACTTTCCCCCAAGTAGACCCTACTTTTCCTGAGGCCCCTCCACCCTAAGACAACACTCTGTTCGGAAAGCAGCATCGCACCCTCACCTCACCCTGAGCAGGCGGCTCACGGAAATGCCCTGAGATTCCCCACATTTAAGCCATACTGCTCCCATCCTGCTCCCTGAAGTCACATCTCTACCACTGTCGGCTGAGCCCACCCAGGCAAGGCCCCCTGCCCACACCAGGCCTCTCTCTCTCTCTTATATCCTTCTCTCTCTGTGTCTCTCCTCATCCGAGTTTCTGTGGATGTGGGATTTTTCTCTGCATTTAACTGTCCTTAGCTTCCAGCCCCCAAGGATTGGGTCAGCACAATACAAAATACAAAGCTCTACTCGTTCTGTCTGTCTGACTCTTTGCGACCTCATGGACTGCAGCCCACCAGCTTCCTCTGTCCATGGAATTCTCCAGGCAAGAATACTGGAGCGGGTAGCCATTCCTTTCTCCAGGGGATCTTCCCTGACCCAGGAATTGAACCTGGGTCACCTGCATCACAGGTAGATTCCTTATCGTCTGAGTCACCAGGTCAGCACATCACAGGGAAAAAAACTGTGGGCTTTGGAACCTGGCAGAAATCTCTCTTTGAAGGCTAGTTTTGCCCCCGACCAACGGTGTAACTCAGGGTCACTTTTTCCCTCTTTCTGAACCTCAGTTTGCTCAGTGAGAAATGGGGAGCGCAGTACCAACCTCCTGCAGTGAGTGTGAGACATGATGTGTGCTGGGGAAAACGCGACTGCCCCTCCTATCCTTCCCAGGGCCACTTGGTTCCCCAACAACGATGACGACGGCGATGATCATTGCCATTTATCTCTTCAAGGAGCTGAGAAAAACTTGCTCAATAACAATTCATCACTTACAGAAGAAACACAGAAGGTGTCAGACCAATTATACCTCGTTGTAAACACAGGAGTGAACAAAATGAAGATTCCCCACCAGCCGCCTCCAAACACACTAGAACAGCCAGCAGATGCCAAGTCACTGCCACCCAGGGATGTACCTGATCAGACAACTCTGCCCAGCCAGCAGATCTGTGATTTCCCAGGGGCACTGCGCAGAGGCAAAGTCACCTGTGGCACCAACTCCTTAAAAATGTCATGACAGTGCTTGCTTCAGCTACACATACACTTGAATTGGAGTGATGCAGAAGGGATTAGGATGATCCTTGCACAAGGATGACATGCAAATTCATGAAACATTCCGCATTTCTATGAAGTGTTGACACGTGTTACAGCTTGGCGAGTCTTGAGGACATAATGCTGAGTGAAATAAGCCAGACACAGAAGACAAATATTGCGTGTCTCCCCTTACAGGAAGTACCTAGAATGGTCAAATTCACACACTGACAGTGGAAGAATGTTTGCTAGGGGCTGGGGGAGGAGGGAATGGGGAGTTAGCATCAGATGGGTACAGTTTCAGTTTGGGGTGATGGAAAAGTGAAGATGGATGATGGTGATGGGTCTACAACAATGTCAATATACTTAAGGTTCTTGCACTACAAACTTAAACACGGTTACAATGGTACATTTTATGTTATGTATATTTTAGCACAGTAACAAAGTGGCCAAAAAGATGCTTGTTGTCTCTTGCTTGCTTGCTTGCTAAGTCGCTTCAGTCGTGTCCGACGCTGTGTGACCCCCTAGACGGCAGTCCACCAGGCTCCCCCGTCCCTGGGATTCTCCAGGCAAGAATACTGGAGTGGGTTGCCATTTCCTTCTCCAATGCATGACAGTGAAAAGTGAAAAGTGAAGTCATGTCCAACTCTTAGTGACCCCATGGACTGCAGCCCACCAGGCTCCTCCATCCATGGGATTTTCCAGGCAAGAGTGCTGGAGTGGGGCACCATTGCCAATGTAATCCCCTCCCTCTATCAGATCAGAAGCTTCCTGAAGAAGGGAACTGTGTCACTCCCCAGGTTAAGTCTGTGCTAGGGTGAAGAAATCTTATTGACCATGCAATGCAGGTAAGTCACTTCATATCTCTAAGTCTCCCTCAGTTTTCTTGCCTACAAAATGGGTTAATAGCATGGATCCTACAATATTTTGTGAAACTTAAACACAATAGTATTTGTTAAGTACTGAGTACAGTGCTCAAGATATGTTTGTGCAATAAAAACCAGCCATCAGTAGGAATTAACACATTTTAAATTAATGCTTCAACAATTTTTTTTTTAAATAGCAGTAATCAGTATTACCTTTAGTAACTTAACAATAGGGCTTCCCTGCTGGCTCAGAGGTTAAAGCATCTGCCTGGAATGCTGGAGACCCGGGTTCGATCCCTGGGTCGGGAAGATCCCCTGGAGAAGAAAATGGCAACCCACTCCAGCACTCTTGCCTGGAGAATCCCATGGAGGGAGGAGCCTGGTAGGCTGGCTACAGCCCATGGGGTCGCAAAGAGTCGGACACGACGGAGCGACTTCACTCACTCGCTCAACTTAACAATAAATGTTTCTCTGTGCTCTTTCTTAGAGGTCTCAGAGTTTACTGGGGAAGAAAAAGCAGTCATGATGATACTTGGATTTGGTGCCTGAAGATTGAGTTGGCCCTGACAGCTACTAGCTGAGTGAGGCTAGGAGATTGTTGGGAAAACCTACCAAGCTCCTATTTGCACGTGCTAAAGTGCTTGCAAAGGTGAGGTGTCATTTTTTTTTTTTTTAATGAGGACCCTCAACAGCTCTGCATGGATGAGGAACTGAGAAACTGACAGGTGCTCCAATTACAGGCCTGAGGCTGGACCCTGCGACCGAGGGGACTGCTCGACTTCTGGCTCACTGAGCTGCAGGGCATCATGCTTGCCGCCTTACCCCACGGAGAGATGTCCTTTCAGCTGGGGGTCTCCTCGAGCCCGCTCGGCACTTCTCTGGCCTGTACTTGTGCTGATCCTGCCCTGGACATCTCTGCCTCTAACAAGCAGGTTGACCGGGAAGGGATGACTCAGGGTAGGGAGAAAACCTCTGTGAGCAATGGGGAGGCCACTCTGTCCACTGGATGGAGAAGCAGAACTGTCCACACTCACCAAATATTCTCCAGTCCAGCTGGAGGGAAAGGCTCTAACCCTGGCTCTCTCATGGACTTGCTGTGTGACCTTGGGCAAGTCACCTTCCTTCTCTGTGTTCCAGTGTCCAATTCTGACATCTAGAACTCCACAAGAATATCACTGGCAGAGGGGTGATGGGAGCGAGGGAGAGGCAGGAGGAGGGAAGGCCAGGCACAGTCATCAAAGGGCTGTGGGAGTTTGGGCACCGGGTCCCCAATTCTGAATGGGATTTGACACCAGAGTGACCTGGGCTCTGGGCTTCAGTCCTGACTCGCATCTTACTGGCTTCGTAATCTTTACTCAGTGGTTAACTTCCCAGAGCTTAGTCGTCTTGATTGTAAAAGCAGTCTGCAAAGCTAATCTGCAGAGTTGTATGAGATTTAGAAATAAAGTAAGGAAGGCGCGGACATGTGATATATACTCAATAGATCATGTACTTATCTACTGAATGCTTACTTTATCATCTATCCATCTATCATCTGTTTATCTATCATATCTATCTATTTGTCTTCTACCTATCACCCATCTAACCAACTATCATCATAGTTTCTATAGAGAGCGTGAACACCATCCAACCCACCCGCCTCCCAGTAGGACCTCTTGCAGTGGTGAAGGTGAACTGCCTGGGGTCACCGGTGGGGTGTCTGGGGGTTGGCGCCCCTGTACTGAGTGGGAAGATCAACTTCACTGTGGGACTTCCCCACGAGTTGGGAGTTTTCAGGTGAGGCTGGCCCTGGGCCTAGCCAACTGGGAACAGCTATAAACGGTATGCGTATCTTCCCCTCCCTCACCCCCTCCCCCAGCCTGGGGGCAGCAGCTCCTGTGGGGACAGTGAGCCTCCAAATGTGCTTCAGGGTCCCAGGAGGACAGCCCGCCATCGGTCTCTGATCTCAGCAGGGAAGTAATCCTGTGAGCAGAGCACAGACAGGTCTGGAGCTTCCTGGGAGTCTCTCCAGCACTGTTTATTGGGGGTACACAGGTCTGAGGCCCCAGGCTCACTTTCCCCTACTCCTGGTTGGGCTGGGGAGGGGCCCTGCTCCGGCTGCAGTGGGGCAAGGCTGGTGAGCCACCTGCCACTCTCCCACCCACATAGACGGCATGGAGGGTGAAGCCCGGCGGGGGAGCTGTGTGTGTGTCCACTGACTGGTGCACAGGTGTGTGGGTGTGTTGGGTGTGCATGTCTACTGACTAGGGTTGAAGCCTCATTAGTGCGTGAGGAGATGAGAGTGCTGGCTTGAGGCTGTCAGTGAACATGAGCATTTCGATGAGACGAGCATTTGAACAAGCCAGAGCGTGGAGAAAACATGTACTTCTGGCTCACTGAGCTGCAGGGCATCGTGCTTGCCGCCTTACCCCACGGAGAGATGTCCTTTCAGCTGGGGGTCTCCTCGAGCCCGCTCGGCACTTCTCTGGCCTGTACTTGTGCTGATCCTGCCCTGGACATCTCTGCCTCTAACAAGCAGGTTGACCGGGAAGGGATGACTCAGGGTAGGGAGAAAACCTCTGTGAGCAATGGGGAGGCCACTCTGTCCACTGGATGGAGAAGCAGAACTGTCCACACTCACCAAATATTCTCCAGTCCAGCTGGAGGGAAAGGCTCTAACCCTGGCTCTCTCATGGACTTGCTGTGTGACCTTGGGCAAGTCACCTTCCTTCTCTGTGTTCCAGTGTCCAATTCTGACATCTAGAACTCCACAAGAATATCACTGGCAGAGGGGTGATGGGAGCGAGGGAGAGGCAGGAGGAGGGAAGGCCAGGCACAGTCATCAAAGGGCTGTGGGAGTTTGGGCACCGGGTCCCCAATTCTGAATGGGATTTGACACCAGAGTGACCTGGGCTCTGGGCTTCAGTCCTGACTCGCATCTTACTGGCTTCGTAATCTTTACTAGGTGGTTAACTTCCCAGAGCTTAGTCGTCTTGATTGTAAAAGCAGTCTGCAAAGCTAATCTGCAGAGTTGTATGAGATTTAGAAATAAAGTAAGGAAGGCGCGGACATGTGATATATACTCAATAGATCATGTACTTATCTACTGAATGCTTACTTTATCATCTATCCATCTATCATCTGTTTATCTATCATATCTATCTATTTGTCTTCTACCTATCACCCATCTAACCAACTATCATCATAGTTTCTATAGAGAGCGTGAACACCATCCAACCCACCCGCCTCCCAGTAGGACCTCTTGCAGTGGTGAAGGTGAACTGCCTGGGGTCACCGGTGGGGTGTCTGGGGGTTGGCGCCCCTGTACTGAGTGGGAAGATCAACTTCACTGTGGGACTTCCCCACGAGTTGGGAGTTTTCAGGTGAGGCTGGCCCTGGGCCTAGCCAACTGGGAACAGCTATAAACGGTATGCGTATCTTCCCCTCCCTCACCCCCTCCCCCAGCCTGGGGGCAGCAGCTCCTGTGGGGACAGTGAGCCTCCAAATGTGCTTCAGGGTCCCAGGAGGACAGCCCGCCATCGGTCTCTGATCTCAGCAGGGAAGTAATCCTGTGAGCAGAGCACAGACAGGTCTGGAGCTTCCTGGGAGTCTCTCCAGCACTGTTTATTGGGGGTACACAGGTCTGAGGCCCCAGGCTCACTTTCCCCTACTCCTGGTTGGGCTGGGGAGGGGCCCTGCTCCGGCTGCAGTGGGGCAAGGCTGGTGAGCCACCTGCCACTCTCCCACCCACATAGACGGCATGGAGGGTGAAGCCCGGCGGGGGAGCTGTGTGTGTGTCCACTGACTGGTGCACAGGTGTGTGGGTGTGTTGGGTGTGCATGTCTACTGACTAGGGTTGAAGCCTCATTAGTGCGTGAGGAGATGAGAGTGCTGGCTTGAGGCTGTCAGTGAACATGAGCATTTCGATGAGACGAGCATTTGAACAAGCCAGAGCGTGGAGAAAACATGCTCCAAGCGCCTGCAAGGCTCCACGTGGTCTGGCCCCTTGACCTCCCTGCCCAGTCTCCCAGACCCTGCCTCTCCCTGCCTCCCTCTATGGCAGCCACCCTGGCTCCCGCTGCTCCCCAGACATGCTCCACCCTTGAGGCCTCACCCTGGCTGTTCCCTCTGCCTGAAATGCCCTTCCTGCAGACCCCCGCTTGACTCACCTCCTTCAAGTCGTTGACACGTCTCACCTTCTCAGGGAGGCCCGCCCAGCCCCCCTATTTAATATTGCCATCTGCCTACACCCCTCCCCAGCTCCGTGCCCCTTACCCTGCTCTGTGGATGGATTCTTCTGGGCAGAGCACTGACTGCTCCCCGCACGTCTATAATCTGCCCATTTATCCTGCTTGTTGCCGGTTTCCCCATGAGGCTGAGGATCTCCGGGTGTTCTGTTCACAGACTGCATCCAGAGCACCCAGAACAGTAACATTTATTTTATGGCGTATTTGCCTCCAGTTCCTCATCTGTAACATGAGGACCATAACAGAAGCTATGCACTTTGAAGAGCTGCTGGGCAAGGGAAATGAATGGATTACCTAAAAGCACGGATAACAGTGCTTGGCACAGAGCTCAGGCTGGGTATTTTCACGACACTCCGTCACAGGCGGGGAGACGGAATCGAGTAGATGATCCACGCGAGGGTGAAGGTGCTTAATGCACACTTATCTCCTCACTCCCCCTCTACCCTGGAAAATTCCCAGGAAGGAAAATTCCCTGACATCCTCCAGTCATGCAACCCATAGTCTTGGACCCCTTTTGGGTTAGGAACCTAATTATCAGTAAATTTACTATCTGTTTGGGGTTTTTTGGTTGTCATTGTTTGTTTGTTTGTTTTAATCAAGGGAGGAAGCATGCCAGACCCCAGCCCACCCCACCCCAGGCTGCAAGGCTCTGGGGTCCTACCAGTATTTAATAGCAGGTGACCAGCAAGCGCGTCCTCTGATGGGCGTGAGAGCAGCCTGGACCACACAGCCCCTGAGCCCCCCAGAGGCAGGTGCCCAGATTCATCTCCCAGCTCTGCAGCCCCCACTAGGCTGGATGGCCTGGGGCAAGCCCCATCCCCGGTCTGAGTCACCACTCTTGCCTGGTAAGAGGTTGCAATTAGACTTTTGCTAAAGTCTTCCCAGATTCATCTGTTCATCTGACTTTCACGGGGCATCTACCTGTCGTGTGCCAGTGCCGCTGCTGGGGGTACAGGAATGAGTATGAGACATAAGTCCCCACCTCGTGGAGCTGACACTTTGGGCAGGGAGAAGGCAGAGAGGAAGTGATGAACACAACTGGTAAATCACATAATATGTTACAAAGAGGAGTGTGCTATGGGAAAAAGAAAAAGCATAGCAGGTTAAAAGAAGGTGAAAGGGCTGGGGGCTGGTAGGGAGGGTAGACTCAGCTCCATGTGGGCTGGTCAGGGGTATTTAGAGGTGACACTTGAGGCAAGGGACATCTTACACTCCACAAGCCTACGAATCGCAGGGGTCTTGGCACCATTCTGTTCTGTTAAGGGTCCCCTGGAGTCCCCATCTCTCCTTTTCTGTCCTTCTCTGAGTAAACTGAGCCCCAGCTCACCCAGTGGGTGATGATGGGGCCAGAAGACAGATCAGCCAAGTCCCCAGCGGTGGTGAGTGATTTAGCACCGTCTTTATTCACACTCCGGTATTTCACGGCTCCCGTGGCTCTGACGGAATAAATATGACCTTTTATTCTTCACTTTGCTTAAGACTCAAGGTCAACAGCCCAGCTGTGATCTATTGGCTGCTCCCTCCACTGCCTTCTGTGAGCCAAGGAGCCCCAGGGCTGTCAGAGACTCACGGTGCCCCCTTCCCGTCCCACAACCCCCTGCCCCTCGGCGCTAGGCCTGGGCCTTGCTTGGCCGAGGAGGCAGCAGCCACGGTGGCTCCGGGGGATGACGGCTCACAGAGGGCAGAGACCAAGCCATAAATCTCCCTCCTCTCCCTGGAGCACCCCAATCACCAGGGCTGAACTCACGACTTGGGTTTCATTTCAGCCCTGGGAGGAGGCAGCCGTGGTTCAAAGGGCAAGTCACACGTTAGAATGCCCAGGATACGGTCATCAGTTTTTTTTTTAGCATAACGGGGTAAAAAGGCTGCCTGCCTCAGATAGAACCCTCCAGGCCCTTCAGGCAGCCAAGGCCTCTCACTCTCAAAGAAGCCTGGCTTTGCTCACCCAACACCAGCAGGACTGCCTGGAAGTTCTTCCCCATGTCTTAACTGAGACCCCTCCCTGAAGCACCCCCCTCTCCTGCCTTTCCTCTAGGTTCCTCCTTATGTGTGCATGGGTGGCGGGTGGTGTGGTCTGTTCTGGTTCAGACTCCCCCTGTTTCCTCCTGGTGCTTCTGAGTAACCTGGGTTTGCTAATAGACCAGGTGGCTGGGAAGGAGCAGCTAGACTGTCTGGAAAGGAAATGTGGTCACCAACCTCTATTTTGAACACACCACCTGTGACCCCGAGACATTTGCCTTGTTCCTCTCCATCCTAACACATGTCCTGGGAAGGGAAGGAAGGGTCAGGAGCTCTCTGGAGCACAGCCAACCTAGACTTGAATTCTGGCTCTGCCACTTTCAAGCTGGGAGACCTTAGGCGGCCTACTTACCCTCTCTGATCCCAGAGATTCCTACCCTGTTAAGCGGTCTTAGGCGTAACAGCTGCCTCCCAGGGGTGGTGCGCATGCTCGGTGTCCTGAGAAGCACATAGCAAACACTCAGATGCTAAGTACGTATTATCAAGGCCTCGAGGTGTAGGCTCCAGAGTCAAATCCCAGGTAGGATACCTTGACCTCTTCGGGCCTCAGTTTTCTCATCAGGATCATAACAGCACCTTCTTCACTGGGGTGTTGCAAGAATTAAACGAGTTAATGAATGAACTTAGATGAGAACCTGGCATGTAACCATTTCTCAGAAAGTAGGTTCTCACTCTATTGTCATGGCTGGAGAAGGGACCGTCCACAACCACTCGGTACTTTTGACCTAACCCCCATCAACTGACTTTGTGACTTATAGGCCGCTGACCTGAGCACCCTGGGCTCTCCCGGTGGCTCAGATGGTAAAGAATCTGCCTGCAACACAGGAGACACGGGTTCAGTTCCTGGGTCGGGAAGATCCCCTGCAGAAGGGCATGGCAACCCACTCCAGTGCTCTTGCCTGGAGAATCCCATGGACAGAGGGACCTGGCGGGCTACAGTCCATGGGGTTGCAGAGCTGGACATGTCTGAGTAGTCAAGCACACACACACATGTGACCTTCAACCAAGTGCATGCAAGGACTTGCAACATAAAAGCATGTAAAACACGATGAGTAAACTTTTAAAATGTTTAATGGCAGATCAAAAGTCACTAAGAAGGCTTGAACTGGAGGACCCCAGGATGTTTGTTGTGATGTCCAAACACTGACCTCACTTATAATGCCCACATACCAACCAGGTGGCCACACATCCCTGGGGCCACTTCATCCTGGGAAGAACCCAGGGAGGAGGGGGTGTGGGGGCTTCAGAACAGGTGAGGGGTGTGGCTTTGTAGGGCCACCGTGTCTGTGTGGGAGTTGGATCAGAGGAGACCAGGGGGCCTGAGGCTGCCTTCAGATGAGGGGGGCCCTGGCCCATGAGGAACTGCCCCAGTCCATTCTGCGGTGGTCAGGCTGCATCCAGTTGCTGGATCCCACACATGCAGGAGGGCACGACCTGACATGCATCTGAAGCAAGGGACACACCCCAGGTCCCTTCTTGCTCCAGGGACAAACACAGCAGTCCTTTACCTGCAGTGCCACCCACATCTCTTCACTGACTGAGCTCCTACTTGACCTGGGTCACCTCCTCCAGGAAGCCTTCTCTGACCTCCCCAGGATCTGCTCTTGCCAAGCCTCACACAGCTTATCACAGCTATGGTATCTGAATCAGTGACTACACAAGTACGCAGTCCTTTAATGCCTCCCTCCCTGGGAAATATGAGCTGCAGAAGGGTGAGGGTGTCCTGTTCCCAGCTGTCTTCCCCACGAGGGGCCCAGACCTGGCATCATAAGCAGCAGATGAAAACCTCTAGAATGACTAAAAGTGAAAGGCAAAAGTGGAAGGCAGCAGGGAGGAAGGATCTTGAATTTGAAAAAACAAATAGTACTAGGTGAACCACGAGAATTATCTGCAAAAATTAAATATTGTGGAAGAAGAATGAGTTTTATGCCTGATGAGGATGAAGATAGAATCTTAGGCGAGGTGGCAGAGAGAGGTGAAGTTTGGGGCCTGTAAGGAAAAAAAAACAAAACAAAACACCTCTCAACTTAAAGGCACCCAGCAGTGGTCTGGGCTCTTGAATAAAAAGGAGGGCAGGTTCTTGTGTCTGGAAGTTATCCCCCATGTGGGGCCAGTCAACATTCCAAGAAGGTGGTATGGGTGGGGGTGATGGGTAGGAAGGGTGGTGGGCATTGTAAGGATTGGTGAAGAAATGAGAAGGTGGGCCTGGATAACCTTGAACTGTCCCCTTTTCACTCTGGGCTTTTTTCAGTCTATGGGAGTAGCAAGAACTATGCCCATTTTAAAGACAGAAGAACAGAGTCACAAAAGAGTTTTAAAGAATGAACAACCGAATTAGTCCCAAGACCTTGACTTCCCTCCCTCTCCCTGAACTCACTCAAGCCCTTAGCAATATGTCCACACAAGGCAACTGGGCTTTGAGGTTTCCTAACGACCCCTTCCTGACTCTCCCTGCCGCCTCCTGCTAGAACCTCCACTGTGGCCTCTGTCATGTCTGTATCCTCTGTTTGTCAGTCCCAGGGGAAACCGCCTGAGTGAGTATCTCCCATGACAGATGGAAAGAAACACACCTCTAACGGCGGAATGTCAGACCTCCTGATCTTACATGAAGGCAGTATTTCTGGGTGGGATTCTATTCCTAGGCCCCCTCTAGGAAAGATGAGGGACAATGGAGAGACTCCGTTCCTGACCTCAGGAGGGTGGGCTCCACCCACTCACTTTTGCTGCAGGACCGAAGCTTCTTTCCAGCCTCCCTGCCAGAGGGAAAGGACTGCGGAGCACGGGCCTAGCCAACCTGGGAATTTTCAAAGCCTCCCTGTTCCACACAGACCTCTCTTTGATCGACAATCAAAGCTTCAGGGAAAAGCAGCCTTTGGAAGCAGCCCTTGGCAATGGCTCACACGCAGTGGCATTCTGACGGGTGGTAAAAATATCTCTCTGGTGTTCAGTGCCGGCTGTTGCCTCCGTCGCAGTTTCCAAGATCCTGTCTCCATGCCCAGGGCCTCAGCAGCCTCCCCACCTGTCCACACACGCACACCCCAGGAGCCAGAACACAGATCACCCAGCCCCTGACCACTGGCCACCCTCAAACCCACAAGGGCCGCCCCAATCGTTGCGGCCAGGCACCAGCAAAAACGCTCTTAAAAGCCACTAGAGAGGGAGAGGTAGTCTCAGAAACACTGCAGTACATGCCTAACGAGCTAATTAAACAGGAACATAAATAATTACTCCCCTATCAGAGTGAGAGGACTTGCGAGGAGAGGGCGGGATGCTGACTGGAGGAGCTGGGAGAGTGATGGGTGAGCTGTGATGCTCTGGAGGGGGAGACGGGAAACTCCTCTCTCCGCCGTGCCTGTGGGCTGGGCCTCGGGGAGGTTCCCGGGCCAGGCAGACGCAGCTCCAAGGATTCTGCCAGAAAAATCATCACAAGATGCCATTTTGTTTCCTTCCTATTTCCTGCTCATTCATATCCCCACACTCTGACCTCCCTCTCACTATCATAACAAGCCCAGGAGGGGAAATTTCAGTGGAAGGGGTCCTTTTCCCATTAAGGAGCAGGAGGGTCTCAAGACAGAGCTAAGACTCCAACAACCATGGTGTACCTGGTCTCCCTGCTTCCGCCCCTGCCCGCTGCGGTCTCCAGATTCTGTAGTCAGCCAGAATTGTCTTTCTTAATCATATCATGCCACTCTCGTGTGCTCATCCCCACAATGACTCCCATCTCATCCCACATAAAGTCCAAGGCCTCACCACGGCCTGTGAGGCCCTACCTGATCCAGCCGCATCCAGTCCTCTGACCTCACTCACTGTCACTCTCCCTCCAGACGCAGTGGAGTCTGGGTGCATCTCCCAGCAGGACAAGGACATCCTACCCCAGGCCTTTGTTGTCGCTCTTCTCTACTCCATTCCAGGCTCCGCTCCAATATCACTCTTTAGAAAGGCCATCTCTGGTCACTCACATGAAACAGCGCTCCCCGTTGCATCCTTACATGACTTACTTCTTTTCCTAGTGCACATTTAACATTTTTCATCCCTCTCCTCCATAAGAACGTAAGCTCCTTGTAGACCAAGGCTTTGCCTATTTTGTTCTAACCCTATGGGCTTGAGTAGATTCTACCCCAAAGCCAGCACTCAACAAGTGTTTACTGGTTGAATAAATAAAAAACCTAGATACCAAGGGTCAAAGTGCAGTCTGTGCCTAGACCATCCAGGTCCAAATCAGGAGTTTTGCCGTCACAGGTCGTTTCTCCCCTCAGAGCTTGACACTGGCTGCCCACGGCCAAAAGGAGAAAGCCTGAAGTCAGGACAGCTACTAAGTCTAGCTTCACCACCTCCAAGCTGGGAGATCTTGTAAGTCACGATGCCTTCCTATCCTTCAGAGTCTTCATCCGTCAAATGGCAATGCCATAGGCTTAAAGCACCACGTAAGAGAATGAAATACACAGCACATCTTTAAAACAATACCTGGAATGCGGTTCGGTTCAGTTCAGTAGCTCAGTCGTGTCCGACTCTTTGCGACCCCATTTATCACAGCACGGAATGTAGATAGGGCTCAGTAAATACAGCTACTGTGCGTGACACGCCAGGCCACCCACAGTCGACTCTCTTCCATTCTCTCTGAACAAACCTCCTATTGTTTCCATAGACCAGAGGGGATCAAAAAGTGGCCCCGGATGGACAGCATCAGCACCACTGGGAGAATATGTTAGAACTGTAGATTCTCAGACCCCACTCCAGACCGAATGGGTCAGAAACCCAGGGGGGTAGGGCCCTGCATCACTGTGCTAACAGTGCTAAGTTTGGTGGGTGACTCTGATGTGTGCTCAAGTTTGAGACCCACTGCACTAGAGATCGGAGAAGATGGCACCCCCCTCCAGTACTGTTGCCTGGAGAATCCCATGGACAGAGGAGTCTGGTGGGCTCCAGTCCGTGGGGTTGCTAAGAGTCGGGCACGACTGAGCGACTTCACTTTTACTTTTCACTTTCATGCATTGGAGAAGGAAATGGCAACCCACTCCAGTGTTCTTGCCTGGAGAATCCCAGAGATGGGGGAGCCTGGTGGGCTGCCGTCTAGGGGGTCACACAGAGTCGGACACGACTGAAGCGCCCTAGCAGCAGCAGCAGCAGCACTAGAGATAGCGTTTCCACCAAATAAGCCAGGTGTGGTAGATTGAGCTGTTGAACCTATTCCTTCACTTCTCTTTAATTGGGTTTTCTAAGTTGTTCAGTGGTAAAGAATCCACTTGCAATGCAGGAGATGCAGGTCTGATCCCTGGGTCAGGAAGATCCCCTGGGTAAAGGAAATGGCAACCCACTCCCGTCTTCTTGCCTGGAGAATCGCGTGGACACAGAGGAGCCTGGTGGGTTACAGTCCATTGGGTTGCAGAAGAGTCAGATATGACTAAGCAACTAATACCAATAAAATGAAATCTCCACAGTCTTGCCATGGCCTGACCATGGGTGATGTGCACGCCCTGCCCCTTGACTTTGGGCTTGGCCTTGTAACTTGTTTTGCCCCGTGAGATTTAGCCGATGTAATGCCAGCAGAGGCTTGAGGTTTGCTTCTTCACCTGCCCTCTTCATTTCTGCTATCACCATGGGAAAAATATACTCTGGATGACCACTGCCCCCGTACCTGGGCTC
Source organism: Oreotragus oreotragus (assembly GCA_006410675.1). Lineage (NCBI taxonomy): Eukaryota > Metazoa > Chordata > Mammalia > Artiodactyla > Bovidae > Oreotragus > Oreotragus oreotragus. Next base: position 315,267 of record SJYX01021308.1, on the reverse strand, counting down.
CAGAACAAAATACATGGAGAAGGTTTAAACCAGACTTGGAGCCTGGAGCCTAGCCCAGCTGAGACCCAGCGAATTCCAACCAACCTGCACACCCACAAGGAAGAAGATTCAACAGGCTGTAAGCTACTGAGATTTTGGACTTGTTTGTCATGCGGCATTATTACTGTGGCAGCACTGACGAATACACCAGGGTTTTCAGGGGTCTTGACCAGGCCTGATCATTCCTGCCTTGGCCTCTTTCTTATTGCTTCCACCTAAAACAGCTAACCCCTCCGCTCTTCCTTCCAAATCCCACCTACTCCCCAGGACACAGCTTATAGCCCACTCCTCCTACTTCCAGAACTTCTGCCCATCCAGCCACAGAATACACCCCTCCCCACCCAGGCTTGTGAATGCACTTCCACTAGCTCATGAAAAAGCTCAAGTAGATCAACTTCACCAAGCAATTCATTTACATTTTCACCTTTTAGGTGGTCAATTACTAAATTGAACAGCAGCCCCCTAACTTAGTATCATCACTAACGAATTACCTGGTTAGAAGGTTAAGTGTTTAATAATTACATGTGATGTTTAATTTCTGAACAGGTACCTTCTTGACAAGGCAGTAGAAGTGAGTTCCCACATCTGGACCCATACCCCACCCCANGCAGCCACAGCACAAGTGGGAGGCCATCTCTGGAGCCCACCCCAGCTAGAAATAGCTCTCCTTTGTAAATAGTTAATGAGCTTATTCATCTGCGTTGCATGTCTCCGTGGCCGCGCTCTCACCCTGGGCTGGCACATCACAGTCTGTGGTTCTGTGTGATCCTGCTCACTCACCAGCCCCCACCACCTCTGAGGCTCTGAAGATGATGGGCGTTAATTTGACTTCACGTCTGGAGCCCTTCTGTCACCCACAGGGTGCCCACTCTCATCACACACACACTTGCCAGATCATAGGTCTAATTGGCAAAGACTCAGACATCCCCCTCGGCTTCTTTCTCCGTCTCAGCCTCTCTAAAGATGAGAAAAGAGTGCTCGCTCACACAGAGCAGAAAAGCAGCCCAGATGATCTCCCTTCCCTAGGCTGGATTCAGCTACATGTGCAGGCTGCTGGCTCCTGGGACGGTGTGGGCAGGTAGGTGCCAAGAGATGTGAACGACACTGATGCTTTCACCCATAGAGCTCTCTGGGGCTGCACACCGGCCGGACATCCATCCTCCTCCCCTGACTCCCCAGCAGATCCCTGACTTTATTTGGGAAAGCAACATGCCTGAACAAACAGCCAACTGTCTCAGCCTCTGATGCAGCCTGAGGAAATANAGGTGCCAAGAGATGTGAACGACACTGATGCTTTCACCCATAGAGCTCTCTGGGGCTGCACACCGGCCGGACATCCATCCTCCTCCCCTGACTCCCCAGCAGATCCCTGACTTTATTTGGGAAAGCAACATGCCTGAACAAACAGCCAACTGTCTCAGCCTCTGATGCAGCCTGAGGAAATACAACGGATAGAAGTGGGAGTCATGGGGTGGGATTCCTGGGGGACTCTTTCAGTGGGCTGACTCAGGGACTTCTCTGGCAGTTCGATGGTTAAGACTTCACCTTTCAGTGCAGGGCTTGTGGGTTCAATCCCTGGTTGCAGAGCTAAGATCCCACACACCTCCCAGCCAAAAAAAAAAAAAAAAAAAAACTAACATAAAACNTGGGAGTCATGGGGTGGGATTCCTGGGGGACTCTTTCAGTGGGCTGACTCAGGGACTTCTCTGGCAGTTCGATGGTTAAGACTTCACCTTTCAGTGCAGGGCTTGTGGGTTCAATCCCTGGTTGCAGAGCTAAGATCCCACACACCTCCCAGCCAAAAAAAAAAAAAAAAAACAAAACACTAACATAAAACAGAAGCAGTATTGTAACAAATTCAATAAAGACTTTCAAAAGCTAAATAAATAAAGGGCTGACTCATCTGAAAGGTTGGTGCCTGACCTCCTTCATCTGGCTTTCCTGGGAGCAGACTCTAAGACAAAGATTTGAGTGCCAATAGTTAATCTGGGACCAGGACTCTCTTCTTTTGGGGAAGAAGGTCCATACAGGGTAGGTATGTCACTAAGCAAGTTACCATTGTGAGCAATCTGGGTTCAGTCGTATCGGGACCCTCTGGGGGACTGCATAGATTACGCTTCAGCTGTCTTTCTCCCCCACCTCGGGGAGGACACTGGGGTGTTAATCCTCCCTGGAATAGACTGGGGCTGCTTCTGGGGACATCAGCTCTCCTCCACTTCCGCAGCCCTCTCTGTGGGCTGGGCACGCAGGAGGAAGTCCTGGGGGGAAGGGTCAGTGAGCACAGAGGCAGAGAGCCACATGTTAAAGGTTGTGCAACTTGAGAAGGAGCTGCAGTCCCTGAGGTCCACAGAACTCCCATGCCAGCCCTGAGCACCAGCCCTCTGGAATTCCATTACATGGCAGAAACAAATCCCCAGTTTGGTCACACCGCTATAGTCAGACCTTTGCGATAAGAAGCACTTGGCACTATCTGAAGCTGCTCTCTCTTCTTCATGCCTTACATCTCTTCCCATTTCACAACACCTTTGGGAGTCACTAGCATCCCCATTCTGCAGATGAGAAGCCTGAGGCTCAGAGAAGGAAAGGGAGGGGAGATGAGAGCCCACGTCTGGAGTCCCTGATTCTAGCCTCCTGGTATTTATCACTCAGCCTCAGCCAAAGGGCAAGAAAAATGACTCCAGCAACTAAAATGCACAAAGTGCTTTCGTTTTCTAAATGTTTCACATACTTTATCTCTTTGGAGATGACCCTGTTTGAAAGAGTTTACATTTCAGTGTTATAGATGAGACAAAGTCTAAGAGAGGTGAGATGATAAAGGCATGGGAGAGCCGGGACGGGAACCCCGGTCTGTGTACTTCTCTCACCAGAAGTTCAGATACCGAAGCCCCAGCAGCTCACCTGCCAGCAATGCCCACTCCCCAGGCACAAGGGCCGCATGTGGAACACACATCAGAGTCGCTGGAGGAGTTTTAAAAACACGGATGCTTGGGCCCCACCTGAAGCTGGCTTGGGATCTCCTGGAGACAGGATGCAGCTCCCCATGGATTCTAGCACAAACCAGGCTTGGGGACACTAGAGCGATGGGAAACCTCAGGTTTGGCGTCAGAAAGCCTAGGTTTCACACCTGCCTAACATCCAGCTTTCCTGGAGCTGTTATGAGGCTGAAAGGAGCTGACTTTCTGGTTCTTCCTTCACTACAAGGGGGAAAAGCCACATTCCAGAAGAAAAGCAGGCTGGATACACACTGTAATAACTTTACTCCTGTTAATTTTTCTCCCTTCAGATATGTCTTCAGATAGAACTTTTTGAGAATAGAGGGAATGACACGTAGAGAATTTAGTCACCTTTGAACTGATGCCCTAAAGGTTTTGCATCTGAGTGGTGTTCATCTTGTGTGGAGCAAGAGGGGCAGGATGAGAAAGTAGTGATGTGATTTGAGATGCTCCTGGAAGGCACCCCTGAAAAATGTCTCTCCTATGCTGAAGCCTGGGCTTTGAAATTACACCCTTAGAGATTCCCTCTTTGGGGTCTTTCAGAGTTTCCAATTGAGCTACAAAGATTTCTGAAAGGGATTATGTCTTACACCTTGATCTCTTAAAACATTATCAGATTGGTTTCCCAGTTCACAGCTCTCTTGGAGTAAGTTTTGAAGAATGGAGCCACAAGAAGAAGCCTGGAGAACAAGGAAGGAAGAGGGGGCTAAGGAGGGAAAGTTGTCAGGCTCCTAATAATAGTAAGTACTGACATGTTTCTGATACTTCATAGTTGACCATGTAAATGCGCTTCCAAATACGTGATCTCATTCAGTTCATGCCACTATTGGTATAAATATGAGAGGGGCTTAGTGATTTGCCCATGATCCTAGGACTAGTAAATGGTAGAGTTGGGGTGTAAACTCAGGTTCTAGAAGTGTTATATTATTGGCAGTTCATTTGGCCTAGCTTTAAAAAACTACATTTCCCAGCCTCCCTTGCAGACAGGTACGGCCAAGAGAGAAGCAGAAGTTACTGGAGGGAGAACCTCCCTTCCTTTGCCCTCTTATCCTTCTGCTTTTCATCTTTCCCACTGTATAGAAAGGAGATGTGATTGCTGGCACGCCAGCAGCCATTTCTCACCATGAGGAAACCTTAAAGACAGAACCTGTGTGCTGAGAATGGCTGAGCAGAAAGGTGGGAGCTGGGTCCTTGGTGGCCAGGCTGCCCAGAAAACCAGACTAAACTCCCTTCCACCGACTTCTTTTACACAAGAGACACAAACCCTTATGAATTTAAATCTCTTTCGGTTGAGTTTTCTGGTCATCCTAATTGCTATGGTTAGGCCTTAGAAATGTGAGGAAAGCAACTAAAACTGGAAGAGAAAATCTCAGCAGCCTCCCAGTGAATTACCCCATCCTTCTGAGAAAAAGAAGTCACGGTTGGTGTCCCTCAACCCAAGTGTCCAGCCTTAAGGAAAACTCCTTGGGATATTAATGAGAAGTTTCACATAGCATGTACCTGGCACTGGACGTGGGCATGATATTTCTAGTTTTTGGTTTGTGGAACCTTGAGAAATCTCCTCAATTCATTAAAGACTCAGTTTCATGAGCTATAAAATGGGTATAATATTTGTCTTGGCCATCCCTGCTTGTTGATGTCAGATTTCAATAGTCAAACAGTATAAAAAAATATAAAATCCAAGGCAGGCTGATTTTGGCTCTAGCTAGGGAATTCCTGAGATTCTTTCTACCCCAGTCACCCCAACTTTCTCCTTTACACATTTTTTCCCTGACAGTGGGGTCCAATCCAACCTTTCAGTAGAAGCTGAGATGTCTGTGGAAGCAGCTAAATCAAAGAACCCTCCCCCTGCATAGATGGGAGCTCTTATATCTGGTATGGCCCTCCCTGGCTTCCTTGGTGGCTCAGATGGTAAAGAATCTGCCTGCAATGCAGGAGACCGGGTTCAGTCCCTGGGTTGGGAAGATTCCCTAGAGAAGGGAATAACTATCCACTCCAGTATTCTTACCTAGAGAATTCTATGGACAGAGACACCTGGTGGGCTATAGACCATGGGGTCACAAAAAGTTGGACACAACTGAGTGACTAACACTATAGGGAGCATCCTCCCCAGAAGTTTCTCCCCATATCCACAGGATCGTAGGTTCATTAGTAAATTTCCCTCTACCCTTTTGTGGAGTTCCAATTTGCTGCATTTTCATGGGGTAAGGGGCAGGGGCAATCTCCACTGGTGTATTGACTCAAAATGATGGAGTAGTCAGATTGAATCTGCCTTATTTTTTCCCTAGATGTGAGACAGACCAACAGTAATAATAATAAAATGCCCCGCTCTAGCCCTGCAAAATTCAATAAGGTGAGTTCAAGGTGGGGATTATGTCACGGAGGAATATGGTACGGGAAGGGGGTTAAAGATAAAGTTGCAGCGGGTTGTAGAATGGCTACTATCTTCCACCACCTTCAGGGTCTCTTGCCCCATAAGCCCTCACTTTTGCTACGTGGAGATGATGACAGCAGAATAAGCCTCACGAAGACAAGGCTGCATCCTGGCTAATTCCATGCTGTGCTTTAGAAGTACGCTGGCTGTTCCCCTGGCCCTCCCAGGGACTGTTCCAACATCACACCTGGTGACAGATGTTCTTGATGACTCTTAGACACAAGTGTTTGTGAATGTCACTTGGGCTGATAATGACATGCGGGGCACTGAACCTACCATGTCATACCAGGCATGGGGCACAGCTGGGACTGTTGCTCTCTCCTTGGGGAGGGGAGGCCCCCTTCTTTCTGACTCCCCTCTCCCAGCCTTCTTCCCCTCATTGACTCCCCCACCTCTGACACTGTCCGCATGAATGCTAGTCACTTGCTGAAAGGGCAGGTCCTGGGGCTAACAGATGCAGGAGTCAGTCTGCCCCAGTCACATGGTCCCACTTGTGGACCATGTGACCCACTTGTGGGTCTAGTATGACCCAGAGCTGCCTGCAGGGCTCAGTCATGGGTATTCAGGGACGGCAAATGCCTTGGGAGGCCAGCAAAAACCCTTAGATAATTAGAGAGCTAATCATCTGATAATTTAAAAAAAAAAAAGCAAGACACTATTTCATAGCCAAATTCAAATCCTGGGTTATCCATGGTTTGGGATTAACCAGGCCTCTGCCTCCCCTTCCTGGTGTGTAGACTGTTGTTTGTCGTTGTTCAGTCGCTAATCGTATCTGACTTTTTTTCAACCCCCTGATGATAGCCCACCAGGATTCTCTGTCCATTGGATTTCCCAGGCAAATCAGCTGGAGTAGGTTGCCATTTCCTTTCCCAGGGGATCTTCCTGACCCAGGGACCAAACCTGCATCTCCTGAATTACAAGCAGATTGTTTACTGCTGAGCCCTGAATTGCAAGCAGATTGTTTACTGCTGAGCTACCCGGGAAGCCTAGGTATATAGACGAGAACCTGATGGTTCACACACAGCTCCCAGCTCCCAGGGTTTCTGCAGGCCCATGGTGTCAGTCAGTGGTGACCTGTCAATGACATGTCCAATCTGGCTGGACAATTAAGCCTCCATCAAGGTTCCTATCTGCGACCTCAGGCCCTGGGCTCAAACCCCTATGAGACAGGGCACCCTAACCCTGAGAGGCAAGATGCCATGTGGCCCCAATTGGCAAAAGCAGGTGGATTTAGCAACTGTGGTAAGCATATTGTCTTGATCATGGGATAATAACCCTTAAACAGAGTCACAGACCATCAGGGTGGGATAGTTTAAGCCAAATGTTACAGTCAGGCTGCCCACTGGGCATCCCTGGTGTGGAATCAGCTTGAATCATCCTGGTATGGGCAGCTCGCTGCCTTGTGGCAGCCCTTGTTTTGTGTGCTGTCAGGCAGCCCTGATGTTCACTTCCATTTTGTAAAGTTCACCAGATGTTGACCCACTAGCTGTCATGGGCCAGGTCTCGCTAGGAGTGGGGGATACGGAGATGAGTATGCATGAGTGGCACGTGTTAGAGAGGAAGAAAGATGCAAGCCAAGTCATTCTGCAGCCAGATGGAGGGCAACGAGAGAGGTATGTACAGGTGCTGCTACTGGAATTTTTTTGTTGTAATGGGCCAGTGCCTGCTTTTGAGTGTGTGTGTGTGTTCTCTCCTACTCGTACGTTCTGTGAATAAATTAAAGGATATATGACTTCTTTCCCAAATCCTGTCATCACCAACCTCTGCCCGTCTCACAAGATTCTAGAATCCTATTCTCATCAGTGGATCTCTGGATATCTTGCCACTGGTGAAGATAATCTCTGAATCTGTCTTCCTGTAGTAAATATGTTACAGCTCTGCTTTGACCAGCTCAAAATGACTCAGTGGTTAAAATCGCAACCTCCCATGATCTCAGTACTTGACTTCTGTTAACACAGCCCCCAATTACAGGAGTCTTTGGCAGCTCCATCATTTTTCAGCCACAACATCCTTGAGATCAGCTAAAACTCTGAGCTGATGCCACACAAAATTCCCATCAAGCCAGATTTTCTTCATCTTGAACTATGGCAGCTGAGTTTTTGAACCAAAAAGAATACATATTTTCTGTGTCATTATCCATGTCAATAAGAAAATATTCTGAGCAGTGCAGAACGGGGCAGGTGTGGAGGTACAAGCCAGAGGCTTTCTCGCATGTGCATAGCAATTTGATAAGCAATCTGGCCCCAGAGCACTGGGCTGAGCCCTCTGCGCTGTACAGCAGCTTCCCACTAGCTGTCTATCTACACATGTTAGTGTATAT
>SJYX01021308.1:279674-307128 GCA_006410675.1 Oreotragus oreotragus | reverse complement strand
GGGGTGGGAGGGAGGCTCACGAGGGAGGGAACATATATATACTTACAGGCGACTCACCCTGTCACGTGGCAGAAACTGACACAAATTGTAAAGCCATTATTCTCCAATTAAAACTAAATTTTTGGAAAAAAGGAACTAAAAAATAATCTGGTTGACCAGTTACAAGTTCATTTCACAGTTTACGCATCCCCGTTTTAGCCCAAACTCACGGTGGGGTTTTTGTCAACTGTCCTTTACAGTTGTGATGTGCACTGCTGACAGCAGTGAGTCTCAGCCACTGGAAACCCGCTAGGATGTTTTCCAACAGCATCTATCACCCCAGAGGTTCCGGTCCACCACCCCCAAGGAGACGCATGGGGATGAATGTGTCTCGTGGAGAGAATCTCGTGTCAGGAGGGGAGTTACTGGGAAGGTCTGTCCTTGTGCATGAGGAGGGAGGCAGATGAAAAGAAATACTGGGTCACAAAAGAGTGAGTATAACAAAAAGAAAGACTCACAGATACAGAGAACAGACTAGCACTTATACCAGTCGGGCAGAAGGGCAAGACTGGGCTAGGGGATTAAGAAGATTAAAGACTTAAAGATGAAGAATAATTTAAACTATTACGTTTAAAATAAATAAGCTACAACGATGCATTGTACAGCACAGGGAATATAGCCAGTATTCTGCAGGAGCTATAAATGGAATATAACCTTTAAAAACTGTGAATCACTGTGTTGTACATCTGTAAATTATGTACATCAACTATACTTCAATTAAAACATGAAAAAGAAAAAGAACGGAGTCATAGTGTCCCCTGAAGACAACTCATTACCTGAGGGGTATTGAGGGGGCATGATTTGGCCCCTCGGGAGTCCCTGTGGGGTTCTGGCAATCAGTATTCTTTGCGAAGGGCTTACAGCCGTCTGTTGAGCAGTCCTTTCTGGAATTTGGAATGTCCATGCCCAGCCTAGCATCCTATGCTTTATATGAGTCTAGTCTTCAAAGGCAGAATAGCTGCACTTTTCCCATCTTGGGCACTCCTCTTTCTGTCCCTGCCATCTCAATCTCCGGGAGTTGGTGATGGATAGGGAGGCCTGGTGTGCTGCGATTCATGGGTTCGCAAAGAGTCGGACACAACTGAGCAACTGAACTGAACTGAACTCACTGGCAGTAGAATTTTTTTTAAAGAATTTAACATATGGGAAAATTAGGGTTAGAAGAACTAAGATCAGCAATGAACCTATAAAAGCCCTTTTGATTATTGTTATATTTTTAAAATATGTTGATGAGGTTTTTAAAGGAAATATCAATAGTATTTCATTTGTTGTTCAGTTGCTCAGTCATGTCCAACTCTTTACAGCCCCAGGGACTGGAGCATGGCACGCGTCCCTGTCCTTCACCATCTCCGGGAGTCTGCTCAAACTCATGTCCACTGAGTCGGTGATGCCATCCTACTGTCTCATCTCTGTCGTCCCCTTCTTCTCCTGCCTTCAATCTTTTGCAGCACCTGGCTGTTCACATCAGGTGGCCCAAGTATTATAGCTTCAGCCTTAGCCTCAGAATATTCAGGGTCAGTATCCTTTAGGATTGACTGGTTTGATCTCCTTGCAGTCCAAGGGACTCTCAAGAGTCTTCTCCACCGCCACAGTTCAAAAGCATCAATTCTTTTCTGTCGTCCCCTTCTTCTCCTGCCTTCAATCTTTTGCAGCACCTGGCTGTTCACATCAGGTGGCCCAAGTATTATAGCTTCAGCCTTAGCCTCAGAATATTCAGGGTCAGTATCCTTTAGGATTGACTGGTTTGATCTCCTTGCAGTCCAAGGGACTCTCAAGAGTCTTCTCCACCGCCACAGTTCAAAAGCATCAATTCTTCGGCACTCAGCCTTCTTTATGGTCCAACTCTCACATCCATGCATGACCACTGGAAAAGCCATAGCTTTAAGTTGGCAAAGTAATAGTTTCAAAGTAATGTCTCTGCTTTTTCTGTCTAGTTTTGTCATAGCTTTTCTTTCAAGGAGCAAATATTTTTTAATTTCATGGCTGCAGTGAGTTTGGAGTCCAATAAAATAGTCTGTCACTCTTTACATTGTTTCCCCATCTGTTTGCCATGAAGTGATGGGACCAGATGCCATGATCTTAGTTTTTTGAAAGTTGAGTTTTAAGCCAGCTTTTTCACTGCCCTCTTTCACCTTCATCAGGAGGCTTTTTAGTTCCTCTTCACTTTCTGCCATAAGGGATGGTGTCATCTGCATATCTGAGGTTATTGATATTTCTCCCTGGAATTCTAGCTTGTGATTCATCCAGCTTGCCATTTTGCGTGGTGTACCCTGCATGTAAGTTAAATAAACAGGGTGACAATATACAGCCTTGATGTACGCCTTTCCCAGTTTTGTACCAGTTTGTTGTTCCATGTTCAGTTCTAAATGTTGCTTCTTGACCTGCATACAGGTTTCACAAGAGGCAGGTAAGGTGGTCTAGTATTCCCATATCTTTATGAGTTTGCCGGTTTGTTGTGATCTACATAGCCAACAGCTTTAGTGTAGTCAATGAAGCAGAAGTAGATTTTTTTCTGGAATTCTCTTGCTTTCTCTAAGACCCAACGGATGTTGGTAATTTGACCTCTGATTCCTCTGCCTTTTGTAAATCCAGCTCATTTCATACTTCTTTAGTTATGATTGATTTTGTGTTGTTAATTTCCATTTACCATTCTTCATTTGCTAAAAACATTTTAGGTTTTCTTTTTCTCATGTCTGTGGTTTCATTAGATGCTAATAATTTTCTTCTTTTTAGGGAGTAGAAAATAAGCAAAATTTTGAGTATATTTTTTGGTCTAATCTTTTAGCAGATTATTAAATTCTGATTTCTGTCCTAGCTTTTGTAATTCTTGTCTTTCTGATCATATTTCCTAGAGTTTGCTTCCTTGCTCCAGCTCAATGCCAGAAATGCCAAGAAATTTGAACCTTCAAGATTTATTTTATTATTTGAAAAGAAATGTGGGGGAACCTCCCTTTAATCAAAGTACCTGTGCTTATTTTTCTTCCTCCATTTTGTTCCCCTCTCTTTTCCCTGTCAAACCCACGGTTTTAGAGTCTTGGTTCTACCATAACATCTTCTTAGCAGGATACTTTTCTTCCTCATCCTCTTTCATGCACGTCTGTCTCTGCTAAGGCACCAGCTGGATGTCAATAGAAGGTCCTGTCTTTCTGTTACCTGTATCTTGTTATTCATTCCACAAATATGCTGAATATACAGCCACTGACAAGTCAGCTAATGGTGAACTTTTGATAATTTCCTGTAAAAATTATATAAATGTGAAGTTCATTGTCAAAGGAACAGACATTTCTTTTAAAATTAGGGCAGCTTACTAGGGGCTTTGGCAAGTGTGTATGTATAATCGTAGGGTACACAATTATTAGCATGGAGACAGACATGATGTTCTTAACTTTCTGACTTTATTTTTTTGGATCTTAGTACAAACTACTTTTCAGTATCCTGTTTTTTAAACACCAAGCATGATACTAAAGACTTTAAACTTTTTTCTGGTACTTAAAATGTAATTTTGTTAGCTAAAATGCCACTCTGATATAAAACATATGAGATCCTTACTGTTTGAATCCGGCTTTGCCCTTCAAGTTTTATCAGTTGTTCTGATTCAATATGTTTATCCATATATATAAACTGTACATATTTAGATATTTGTTTACATATTTATTTTGTTGTAAATATTTTATAATGTAACTGAATATCCAATCTTACACAAAGTCTGGATAATCCCATTGTGAGAAGCCAAGATAATGATAGAGTCTTTCAGTGAAAGAACTGTTTTCCATGTAAGGTTAATTGCCTCTTACTGAACAGCAAATAATGGCTTGAATTTTTTATTTGATGCCCTAGAAACAGTAACTTATTATGAATGAATACCCAAATGGAAGATAACTTTTAACTCGTCAAAGTTTTTGGCCAACCATCTAAAAGTAAAACATTATGTGTAGAAGCTTAGTTGAAGTTGTAAAGAAGCATAAGTGCACATGGAATGATTAAATTATATTTTACTCTGATATTTACCTACTGACCACTGAGATTTACATACTAACTAACCTGTTAGTAAAATGCTGCAGAGGAAAATAGTAGTTGATTTCTTAATTTTCATAAACTTCCAAAATAGTACTTATTACTTTTATATTCTAAATATGTTTTAATAAGTAAGTCACTTTATTGAAGATACTTGTTATAGATTCTAATATTCTTGAATGCTTTTCTTGTTCTTTCCCCATATTTCGATTTCTTTTTTTTTTTTAGTAAGTCAGCAATCCTTCAGAAGATGTTTTGGGGTATCATAAATGGAACAACTAGATAACCTCTACAATAGAACTCATGTGCTCTTGTTATCTTTAAAAAATATTATTTATATAAAATACTTTTACCTGTCCAATTAAAGATTGTTCTTGAAATACATGATACTTAGTTTTGCCTTGTATGAAATTTTAACGTAAGCGTTCATGTATTTATGAAATCTCTACTAATATGCATGACATTTTCCTAGGAACTGAGCTCAATTTGCTAAAAAACGATTCTCTGCTGTATTGAATTACCCCAAACCAATTTGTTTATTTTTTGTTGACTCACTGTGTCTTTCATGGATTGAGAGGGCCCACAAGGGCTGTGACAGCCATGAGTCATCTTTATCCTCTGACCTTGCCTTTTAGTACCTGCCCCTCACCCTTCATTCTTAGTGGTCTCAAGAATCAGAACCCCTCCTTGAAATGTGTGCTTTCTTTTTTAACAATCATTCTTCCAAAAAAGGCTTCGTTCAGCTTCAGCAGAGGGATCTGGGGCTGTAGAATGGAAAACTGGTCAATTAAATTTTCACAAAATTTTTAAAGCTATAAAACCAGTTTTCAACTGATACAGTACTTTTTAAAAATATTAAAGGTGACAGGATTATACTAAATATGATAAAATAATATAAAAATAGAGACTGTGAAAAGAAGTAAGTATCAGTATAAACTGAAAAATTCATATATCAAAAAGTAAAATTTTAGTTCTATTTGTAATAGAGCAGTACAGCCCTGTGATCTTGGCTTGGAAAACTGAATAGTTCTTAAAATGTTGATGAAAGGAATATAATGTCTTAGAATAATATGTTCATTGAAGTGAAGTGAAGTTGCTCAGTCATGTCTGACTCTTTGTGACCCCGTGGACTGTAGCCCACCAGACTCCTCCGTCCATGGGATTCTCCAGGCAAGAATCCTGGAGTGGGTTGCCATTTCCTTCTCCAGGGGATCTTCCCAACCCAGGGATCGAACCCACATTGCAGGCAGACGCTTTAACCTCTGAGCCACCGGGGAAGCCCAATATGTTCATTAGGAGAATATAATCATATATTTAATATATTCAAGAACAATATTCTTTATGTATTTATTACTGGTAAATAGGTAGTTTTGATAATTTAAGCAAGTTTAATAAATAAACTTCTGGAAAGTTGGATCTCCTATCCTGTGGAAAACATTTGCAATACAGAAACACAAAAACTTTCACAGAGCTTGCTTTCTTTGGAGCTATGTAACCTTGGGCAATTTAATAGAATTTTTTAAGACTCAGTTTCCTCATGTGTGTAAAATAGGTAATAGCATCTACCTTGTAGGGTTATTGAGAGAAAAAAATGAGATAATTAATGTATTATTGTCAGCACAGTGCCAGTCAGACACTTTCAATAAACATGTATGTGTTAAGTTGTGATAAGGGTTCCAAAATGGAGGGGATTCTTTATGAGGATGTTCTTGAAATTAACTGAATAAAGAAAGTGTTTTCAATAGCACTATTAAATAAGTCACCAACACTGATTTATTTTTATTTCCTTTTCATGAAGACTTGTAGTCTACACAAAGTAAGTGCCAGTTTCATTGGGATCTTCATCTCTCCTAGCACTTTCCTTTCACAGTTCCCAATTGTTTTGATAAAGAGTATGTATATTTTTGAGAGATTAAAGTTGGAGGTACATTCTGGATTTCATTTCACTTTAGATGTTATATTTGGCACATTAAATATCTTTGATTCAGTAGGGGAATAACTGTTAATAAGTATGAACTGTAGCTCCATTTCACTGTAGAAGACACGCCAGATGGTTGGAAGTGCACTTTAGAAGGCGCAGAGGCAGAAGTACTGTAGGCTAAACAAAGGCTATTTCGAGATGGGGTGTGTATGGAAGAAACCAAGAGTATGGCTGGGTAAGGAAGATGACTGCTGATTATTTGTATCCGATCCCCTGCAGAACAAAACGTATTTTTGCTTAGAGACAAACTTGTCTTATAGCAGTGTTTCCAGAAATGTATAGGAAGGAATTACATTAAAAAAGAAACCTTTTTTTTTCTCTTTTTTCCTTAGACATTTAATGGGGAAAATATGTATGTAGAGTAGGGAGAATATAAATGTATGTTTACATTTTCCATATGTTTACAGCATTCCACTTGTTCCCTGGCATAGTAGGTATGAATTGAAGAAAAAGAAGGTATAGTTTGTTTCTAAAGCTAACACTTAAAAAGCTAAAACTTAAAATGTGAGTTGAAGAAAAAGAAAGTATAAGTTGTTACTAAAGCTAAAACTTAAAATGTGAGTTGAAGAAAAAGAAAGTATAAGTTGTTTCTAAAGCTAAAACTTAAAATGTGAGTGTAAATGTATTGTTAGCCTAAGAATAAAATTTTATTTTCACTTCTGATTTGCCATTTTTTGGGAAAGTTACCTGTTTAAGGAAGCAATTCATTTGTGTTCTGGAGTTGATGAATTTAAGAGAGCCACATTTTAATCCTTGATTCCCTGAGGATTTTCTTTCACAATACCTTTCTCCTTTAAGTCCCTAAAACTACAGTCCTTTTGAGTGAATAGGGGCTATTTTATACACCACCCTGCTCCCAATCCAATTAAAGTTTCCATAATAGATGGATTAGGGAAAGTTTACTTCTTAGCAGAAATAAAGCTTTAGAAAAATGGTGCCCAGATAGCAAGAGGGAATGTGAGGGAAAGCGGAGAAAATTAAGGAGATAATGGTCAGTAATCTTAACTTGTCTGATGCTTGCGCTGTTCAAAATATATCAGACTTTTAAACTAAGGGGGACAATGCTTCAGATTCTTTAACCATTTTGTTTCTGAAGTTTGGCTGTCTCTTCAATTTTCTTCACTTTTGCTTTTGTTATCTGCATCTTGGGCAAATATGTCTAATCCTTTACTTCAAGTGTCTGTGTGTTTTGTCACATTTTCTTTTCTTTTTTTTCTTCTAAGTGTGAGTGATAGTGTTGGAAGGAGGTTAAGGAATGGAAAAGTTAATCTGGATAACAATCTACTTGCATAATTATATAAAAAAATAACCTAATAACAGTGAGTATACGTCAGGTCTCATTTTTAAGTGTGTATTTGTATATTTGTATTTCAGAAATTAAGTAATTTGTTTAAAAAATACTTTACAAGTATTCTTTGGTAAATTTTGTTTCCGTTAGGCTCTAATAGACCAAATTAATGTATTTGAGTGTGGTGATTTACTTGGACAAAATCAATAAAATATAAATTCAGAATTGTTTCTGTTGTTGTTTAGAGATAAATATTACCTGTCTTTACAAGTTGGTGGAGTTTTTACTTCAACTCTCTCAACCTAAACTTTGGAAGATTTTAGTTGCTTGGGGAAATCTGTTTTTTTTTTTTTTTAATCGATAAGCAACACATATTAGCCAAAACAAAGAGTCAGCCAGAGAAATACCACCTTTAGAGCAGTTAAGTCAGGTATTTCCAAGTCTATGAAGCAATAAGCAGTCATTAAAAAACAAACAAAAAAAAGTATTTACTATGTTATTATTTCTAAATTGGCCCTAGAACTTTCCTTTTTCAAGAATACTGGATTGTGGTAAGGCTAAATGTTTAATGAGTCTCTATGTTAAAGGCTACACTTATCTTCCAATTAACCCCAAGACCACGCTGGCATTTTTGTAAATCCACAGAAGTATTTTGAGTGAGGCCTAAAGGGTAAGCTGCAGGCTGCCTGTGAAAAATGTAAAAAGACTAACCTGCTAACAAACCCTGTGCAATGGGACAAAGAAAGTTTAATCCGTATTATGGTAAATGCAGGCTTAGTGTCCCCAAAGGCCTTTGCAGAGTGGAGCAAAACAAAGAAGGGGCAGCACTAATGAAAATCCAGCGCTTTTATTTTTATACACAAAATTGTTGCAAAAGAAAAACTGATAATAGCATTAAGAAAAGGTTTGAATGGTGGTTTTAAATATGATACTAAACATTGTATTTGTTCACCAATTGAATGCAGTTTGTTGTACATAAAGAAGCTAAAAGTAACATGTGCAGCGTGGCCATGTTAATATTGCTAAAGAAACCTTCAGTTGAATAGTATGATTTTGGAGTTTTATTTCAAAGTTATAACATCACAATAGTATTCCTTTTGCAAAGTATATAAACACATCTTGTATATGAAAAATGGGGATTAAAAAGACTTCTTTTCTCAAGCTTTAACTGTAATCATTGTTTTATGCCTTCAGAACTTTTGGGATACATATGCTATTTATGGTTATATTTGCATCTTATAATGGGTAGAAATAAAGAAAACAGAATTTTTTTCCTTTTCAAACTAGCATTTCCCTCAAAAGGGTTATCTTTGAATTTTGGAAAGCCTAAATTTTATAACACTCAAAAATAAAGGATCTGGGTTATTTTTACTCTAGGTAGGTAACAGAATCATGAATAACTGTCCCAAAGTGAGTTTAGAGAATTTGGTTTCATTATTTAATCACATTTAACTGACTCCCTTAATGAAACCTTAAAGTGAGTTCTAATCTAACTTTTTATTTTCTTTAATTTCTTAACCTCAAATTTGAAATGAAATGTTTGCAGCCTTAACCATTATTCAGATCATATATACCTATTAAAAAGCTTCAAAGAATTTGAGGTTATATATCACGTGTAGAATTTTGAAATGAAATAAAATAATTCAGATGAACTTAATATTATCAGATATTGTGAAGGACAAAAAATTTCAGGAGATGTTCTGAGATTATAGTTGGGAGATCTTAGTACAGTTCACTTTCTAAAAACCGACTGCTCCTCCTTGGAGTCTCCTATTTGCCCTAACAGCCAGCTGTACTGTAAGGACGAAGGCAGAATGGCCACGGGGGCTGAATTTCGCAACTGAAGTCAGGGGCGCGGCCTTGGGAGACTTTAATTCTCTTGGTCTTTTATACTTCCTGGTATGTCCAGGAGAATGAAATGAGATACTTACTTCTTGGAAAGCTACGTGTAAAACCCACAGTAAGCTGGCAAAAATGCTGTCTAGTGATTGCCATTACTATTAACTGGCTACAGATGCACACTGGCCTTTTCCTTTAAATTTTGGAAATCTGGCTTCTTAAAGATTGAGCTGTGTATCTAACCTTCCTCTTCCCTTTGCCTCCCAGAATGGCAGACAAGATAATGGTCTCACTCTCACCATTACGGTTACTCCTACCCCTATTGCTAATAACAACAACAATAATCACTTGTATTGCCTGAACACTTACTACATGCCTGCACGATTCAGAAAGCTTTCCATGATGTTTCTCTTCTAATCTTCAAGAGGGGAAGTCAGCACTGTTATCTGCATTTTTTCCCTAAGCTTCCTGATGCTTCCATTTACTTTTCTTTATTGCACTTTGTTTATTACACTTGGCAAATGCTGTATTTTTTACAAATTGAAGATTTGAGGCAATGCTGCATTGAAGAAGTCTATAGGTGATGTTTTTCTAACAGCATTTTCTCACTTCATGTCTCTGTGTCACACTTTGGTAATTCTCTCACAGTTTCAAAATTTTTTCATTATTATTATATTTGTTATGGTGTCCGTGACCAGTGATCTTCGGTGTTACTACTATGATTCTCTGAAGGCTCAGATGATGGTTGGCATTTTTTAGCATTAAGGAATTTTTTAATTAAAGTATGTACATTGTTTTTTTAGATATAATGTTATTGCACATTTAATAGACTACAGTACAGTGGCAGCATAACTTTTATATGCACTGGGAAACCAAACAATTGATGTGGCTTGCTTTATTGCAATATTTGCTTTATTGCCATGGTCTGGAACCCAATCCAAAATATCTCCAAAGTCTGCCTATATTTCTATATGTAAAGCTGGTGTCTCCAAGATCTCAGTCACCAAATAAAAGTGGTTTGAATTCAGCTTTAAGTGACTTCAGAAGCATAACTCCGACCCCTCTTGGAGTCCTCCCAGGATTTCTGAGATGCCCCAGGGAGGGGCTCCATCTTGGCAGTCTTGCCTTTTTGCCACCTTGATGCCAGCATCTCTTCCCTTGCAAACTGCATTTCCTTTCATCCTATGCCTGTGTAAGCCTCAGAGCTGGTAGCTTTTCGCCTTTACACTTTATATCAAAGTCAAAACCATATAATAAATTCACAAGTGAAGCAATATACTTATTTTCAAAAGGTCAACCTCACACACTATCAAAGAAATGCAAATTAAAACAAGTTCCATTTTTCACCTATGAGATCGGCAAAAATGAAAGTAATTATATATTTATAATTGGCAAGGGTGTGGTCAAAATGAGTACTTCTCACTGGTGAGAGGATAACTAAGTGTTTATATGCAAACTATAAAGATCATTATTTACCTATGAAACAAGTGACCCAGCCCCTAGGAAAATAGGCTAAGGAAATCACTGAAGTTTTGCATAACTATATTTATGTAAAAAGATATATCCATTGCTGCTTTACTGTGTTTTTTTTTGCTTTTAATACTAAAAAATAGAAACAGTCTAAATGTCCAAAAATAAAAGATTGATTAAATAAATTATGTTAATTGAAAATAGCCAAATGAAAAATATTTTAATATCGTGAGATCTAAGCAAGGTACAATGTTGAGTGGAAAGAATTAAGAAATAAAAGGACATATTAGATTGATCATGAGTATTGTTTTAAACTGAAATAAAACTTAGAGACCAAATGCTCTGGTTAACTGTGGATGGTGGGATTACAGGCAATTTTTCTCTATCTATTTATCATTTTGTCAATGTTCCAAATTTTCTACAAAGACTTACTTTTGTAAGCAGAAAAATACATAAGTATATTATTTAATTTCACATGTATGTCACATATATAACAATATGTATTATTTAATTTCATATATATATATATATATATGAATGCATATACTTCAGTTAAGTTCTACTGCTGTTTTTGTTATATCCTGAGAAGGAAACTGCCTCCTAGACAAGCCACATATGTGACACAAGGTAAGGAAAATTCCTTGGCTCCACCAGTGTCCACGGTGTTCCCACCCTCCATCTCATGAACTTCATTTGGTGAATAAACGCCTTTCTTTGTCCACACCTTCCCATCCAGAGACCTATTCATCAAGTGAGAAAGTCAGAGCTGGAGGAAACCTCATCAATGGATCAGGGTTCTTGAGCTCTCTTGCACCATGGACCCTTCAGCTGTCTGGTAAAGTCTATGGGGTCCCTTTTCAGAATAATCATTTTGAATGCATAGGATAAAACACACAGGATTTCAAAAGAAACCATACATTCCTTGAGCTGCAAGACTCTAAGCCACATCTGTCATGTTTAACACAAGCAGGAATCTGGCTGCAAAGGAAACACATCTGTGGTCAGACCCTGACCCTTTCGCTTGGCTCCATCATCTGATGGAGCCTTCCTTCTGAACGACATAAGCAGTTCTGTTGCAGCTTTTGAGTCTTCACCTCCTTCTACCAGCCTAAGAAATGACCCTTTGATCCTCACAGCAGATCAACAAAGTCAACACTATTGTCTCCATTTTACAGATGAAAAGACTGACACCTGGAGAGGTCAGGACAGCTGGGCAGGACGACCTAATATCCACTGGCTCACATGACCTGCTCTGGTTAATCAGAGCTCATCCAGGACTTCCGTGGAACAACTGGGACAGGGAGGCTCTTCTTCTAGGGCTGCCCAGAGGAAAGAGGTGTGTGACGGTGAAGGCAAACCCAGAAGAAACAAAACTTAGGGAAGCAAAGAAACTGAGTATAGGGTGCTTGCGGGCCCTTTGATCTAGCTGGGTCTGAGGCAGGATGCTGAATTTCAGTTACCTCTGCCTTTTTCTTCTTCAGCCAGTGTGGGCTTCCCTGGTGGGTCACACAGTAAACAATCTGCCTGCAGTGCAGAAGACTCAGGTTTGATCACTTGGTTGGAAAGATCCCCTGGTGAAGGGAATGGCTATCCACTCCAATATTCTTGGAGAATTCCAAGGGCAGAGGAGTCTGGTGGCTACAGTCCATGGGGTTGCAAAGACCTGGACACGACTGAGCAACTAAGTTTCACTTTCACCCGCAGACTAAGTCAGGTGTGGATTATCCCCATTTTACAGATGAGGAAAACGGAGGCACTGAGAATTAAATGATTAGCAAATGGCAGAGTGATGATCTGAATTCTACACTTCCTGACCTTACCCATGACTGCCTATGAATCTAGGTGAAGGGCAGATTCATCCTTCGCTGGAGGAGCCAGATCCTCTGGCCAAGAGATCTGCTTACTGTTATTGCGTGTCCTCCATCGAAGGCTCAAATGTGGCTGATTCATGTTGGTTGATGTATGACAAAACCATCACAATATTGTAAAATAAATTAATTAATTTTAAAAAAGAAGAAGAAGAAAACTCGGAGCTCATAGTCGTTGAGAACGCCAGACCTCTGGGAGGCACCCTCCTCCCACATACACATCTCTTCAGGCTGCACATGTAGGGCACCCTCTCCTTAAACTTGTACATAATGTTCATTCTATTTCCTCTCACCTGCACAAATGGCACAGTTTGTCCCTGGAGTCGCACAAACACCTCTAGGGGGTGGGGGTGGGGGGCGGCATAGGTAGGAACAGCTCTAAACCCTCCCCATCACTTCCTCCAGACCCATCTGGACACTTCCCTGCATCGCGGCAGCCCCGGCTCACCTGTAAATCAGTACCTCATCGTCGGAGCAGTTGTACTGCAGCTGGTACATTTTCACCCGCGGGGCAGACTTGCTGACCGACCACTTGACCAGGGCCGAGGTGGTGGTCACGTCGGACACCAGCACAGCCCGTTCCGGGGGGCTTTTGGGAGGCTCCCCGCCCCCACTTCCTCCACCTCCGCGGCTGGTCTTGCTGGAGCCGGTGATGTCCGAGAGGCGGGACTTGGGGGGCGCCGCCCGGCTGGTGCTGTTGCTGAGGTGCGGCAGCTGGACGATGGAGACCTCCACTGTGGCCGTGGCCTCCCCGGCGGCGTTGGCGGCGATGCAGGTGAAGGCGCCGCTGTCCTGAGACGTGGTGATGAGGATGTCCAGGGTGCCATTGTCATACACGGCGGTCCTGGAGGAGTTCCCCACCAGGCGGTCATCGGGGGCCACCCAGTGGATGAGGGGGCTGGGGTCCCCGATGGCCTTGCACTTGAGCGTGGCTGCCTGGCCCTCCAGGACAAGCAGCTTGTGCGTGTGCTGGGTTATGAGCGGCGGTTCGCACACAAACTCCTCCTCGCGCACGTGCCAGAAGTAGCGGCCCTTGAGGCTCCCTGGTGATCCGCACGTCTCCAGGTCATCGTCCCGCTCCAGCCTGCGCAGCCAGAGAAGCTCGCAGTTACAGTGCAGCGGGTTGCCCCCGAAGCTAAAGGACAGGGGTGGGGCGAAGGGCGTGGCGGTCAGAGCCGAGGCCTGGGAGCGGGCGAAGATGGGGTCCGGGGGCAGCTTCTGCAGCCGGTTGGAGGTGAGGTCCAGGCGGGCCAGTTTCTGCAGGTCGGCGAAGGTGCCCTCGGCGATGTGGTCCAGCAGGTTGTGGTCGAGGCTCAGCTGGTGCAGGTTGATCATGCGCCGCACAGAGCCCCAGGGCAGCCCGTGGAGGTTGTTGTAGGAGAGGTCCAAGTCCTCCAGCGTCAGCAGGAAGTCCTCGAAGGCCTCGTCCGCGATGCCACCCAGCTGGTTGTTGTTCACGATGAGATGCTGCAGGTTGACCAGGCCCCGCAGCGTGTCCTCCCCCAGGCTGGGCAGCCGGTTGCTGTCGAGGTGCAGGGAGCGCAGGCTCTCCAGGTCCAGGAAGGAGAAGGGCTGGATGTGACTGATGGTGTTCCTGGACAGGGTCAGGTCCACCAGGCCCGTCATGTTGGCGAAGTCCTGGCGGCCAATGTGGATGATGAAATTGCCTCCCAGACGCAGCTCCACTGTCCGCCGATCGATGTCTGGCGGCACAAAGAGCAGCCCCTTGGAGGGGCACAGGGTCCCCAGTGACTCAGACAGGTTCTGACAGACACAGTACTTGGGACAGGCGTCAACCACAACAAACGCCATGCCAAACGCCAGCAGGCCGCCAAGCAGGGTCTCCATGATCTGGTCACTCAGGCCGTGGTGCCTGGAAGGGAGGGACACAAGGTCAGGGTCGGGAGGCGACTTCCTAACACCCTCACCCACAGCGCCCTCTCTCACACCTCCCGGCTACCCTAGGGAGCAGTGGAGAATGCAGGAGTGATCTCTTCTAGCAATCCTGCTGATAACGGTTCTAATGTTTCCTTTCTCCTTAGCTCTTCTCGCCCTGGAACAGCCTACTTGATTTACTTATTAATTATGTTTGTGGAATACTTTCTATCCCCCCAACTGGAATGTCAGTCCCAGGAGGGCAGGCGCTTTTGTCTATTCTGGTCATTGTTCTAATCACTTCCCAGGTGGCTCAGTGGTAAAGAATCTGCCTGCCAATGCAGCAGACACAGGTTCAATCCCTGGGTTGGGAAGATCCCCTTGAGAAGGAAATGACAGCCCACTCCAACATTCTTGCCCAGGGAAATCCCATGGACAGGGGAGCCTAGCGGGCTGCAGTCTTTGGGGGTCACAAAGAGTTGGACACGACTTGGTGACTAAACAGTGCATCTAGCACAGCGCTTGGAACACAGTAGGTGCTCAGTACTTGCTGGATGCACAGATGGCTGGGTAATTCCATACCAGTGGTTTGTCTAGTAATCTTTGGATTTGAGACGTACGTTATAGCAGCCTTTTGAAGCGGTTTTGCCTTCTTAGCTGGATTAGGCTCACTGTGAAATCAGATCGGACCAGCATTCCCTAAGAACAAGAAGGCGGACAAGGAGAGAGCTGTCCCTGGGAGTCAGGGTAAGTGGGGAGCTGGCTTTGGATAAATTCTTTATCATGGAGAATCCACAGAGTGGGTAAGTCTCTGGGAGCTTAGGGGAGTGAAGAAGAGGGTAGGATGGGAAACCAAGGCACAGACTTCTTCTGAGCACTCAATATGTACTGGTCCCCTGCCCAGATCTTCGTATACATCACCTCATCTGGGCTTTGGAAGCACCCTCCACAGGGAAGGACTTATCATTGTATATAGATGAGGACTTGTCCGCAGCCTAAGAACCTCCTTTAGGTCCTTATGAAAAAGTCACTTTCTCACCGAGGTTTTACCTTCTGTGCACATCCCTCTTCCTTGCTTTGCTTTCTCCTTGGAATTGATCACTCTCTACCTTACTGTATATTTCATCTATGTGTCTTGTTATTGTTTGTCTTCTTAAATGACAACAAAGCTCCAAACAATTGGGACTTGTTTTTAATTCACCACTGAATAAAAGGCCCAAAGCACCGCCTGTCACATAGAACGTGCTTTTGCAAGAATGGCTATCCAGGGAAGGAAGGGATGGGGCTTTGGTTCAGGTCTTTGAATCTTCAAATCTTATAGTTTTCTCACTATTCCATGTTGCACGCAGTGTGGCTCTATTTATGTGGTGCTAAAAACATCCACCGAGCTGAACTTTTGGAAAATTATCCACACTGGTTTTGTTGCATCACGCAGACCAGCACCTCTCAATTTGCCTTCTAGGAGTGTGAACTGGGTTCTACAGGAAGACTCCTAAGACCAGTGAATTGGGAAGCACAGCCCTCTCTTACTTTTGCAAAAGCTCTCTACGCACTAGCAAGTTCAGAAGGGTTGAGAAATTCTGTGGCAGTAAAGAAATTTGGATTAATGTTTAATTCCATGTGGCTTCTTTTTTTAGTTAAATATACTCCTTTTTTGCATAACAACTACTAATATCTTGAGAAAGCAGAGCTCCATTGCTCCATTTGAGGAGCACAGATGCAGACAACTAGCTGATACAAAAAAAAAAAAAAGATATATAGTAAATTTTAAAACCTATTCTAAATTAATTTAGAATAATTAACATATTTGTCAGAGTCTATCTTCTATGAAATATGAGACATCTCTTTATATAGCAAGAGTTTTTTTTACATCTCAGTAAATATTTATGGTTTTCTAAAAAAAAAATGCTTTGTAAATAAAAAAACCTTTTCCAACTGAATATTACTTTACTGTGAAGATTTGAATTCCATCACTGTATCTCTTTAAAGGTAAATCTCTCGCCTGAGATCCTTTAGGGCTAGAAACTTACTCTCCATTTCATCTGTAGGATTATTCCTGAATAACACTAATAGAAATGTACCATGAGCCATAAATGTAATTTTAAATTACATGCATATTAAATTACATTTAAATTATACAGCCATATTAAAAAAGTGAAAAGAAACAAATGAAATCAATTTTGATCAGGTATTTAATTTAGCCTACTGTATCTAAAATATTATTTCAATGTGTAATCAATACAAACAATTATGAATGAGGTGTGTAGAAATCTTTTTTATTTGTACTAAGTCTTCAAAATCTAAGAGTATTTAACACTTAGAGAACATTTCAAGTGCTCAGTAGCCTTATGTGGCTATGGGCTTCCACACTGGACAGCACCATTAGAGCAGGGGTTAGCTAACTGTATTCCAAGGGCTAAATATAGCCTGCCACCTGTAGTTGTAAATAAAGTTTTATTAGAACACGGCCTTGCACACATCTGCATATTGTCTATGGCTCTTTTTTTCATGCTACAATGGTGGGAGTAAGTAGTTGCAACAGATAGAATGGGGCCAGCAAAGCCTAAAATATTTGTTGTCTTGCCATTTACAGAAAAAGTTTGCTTACCTCTCTTCCACAGGATATCTCTCCTTTTCATCTTCATTATGGTCATCCTCATTAAAAGTCTTTGTCAACATGCCTAATTCCATGCAACTCTGCTCTGAAGTCCCGTGAGCAACTGCCCACCTTGCCAGTCCCTGCTCTCGCTGACCTCTTCCATGAAGGGTACCAGCCTGCCCTGACCCTGGTACCACAAGGCACATCCACCCCAGAGGTGTCTGCCTGCCACTTTCTCAACATGCAAATATGTCTGACCTCCTAGGTTCACACTTAACTTTTCCTAATAACACAAACAAGAATCTTCTCCATCTACACTGACCTTCTTCTTATCTTTTTGGCATAAGAACAAGTCTTTGCAAGAGCTGGTTCTGCCCATTTTTTCCACTTTATTTCTCCCAACTCTCTCTCCCCTTGTTCTTCTTGCTCCAACTACATTCAACCTCTTCCACTTATAAATGCCACGCTGCTCTTCCTCTGGGACTTCCTCCTTGCTCTGGTCTCTTCCTGGCTTCTCTCCCACCTCCACTCCTGGCTAACCAAACTCGAAGTCCACCTCTAGGCTCAGCTTAAACATCACCTGCTCCAGGAAGCCTCTCCAAAACCTAGACCAAAACAGACCCTTCTGGTATTTGCCCCTTAGTACCCTGTACTCAAAAAACCTAGACAGCATATTAAAAAGCAGAGACATTACTTTGCCAACAAAGGTCTGTCTAGTTAGAGCTATGGTTTTTCCAGCACTCATGTATGGATGTGAGAGTTGGACCATAAGGAAGGCTGAGTGCCAAGAATCGATGCTTTTGAACTGTGGTGGAGAAGACTCTTGAGAGTCCCTTGGACTGCAAGGAGATCCAGCCAGTCCATCCTAAAGGAGATCAGTCCTGGGTGTTCATTGGAAAGATTGATGTTGAAGCTGAAACTCCAATACTTTGGCCACCTGATGCGAAAAGCCAACTCATTAAAACAGTCCCTGATGCTGGAAAAGAATGAAGGCAGGAGAAGGGGATGACAGAGGATGAGATGGTTGGAGGGAATCACCAACTCGATGGACTTGAGTTTGAGCAAGCTCCGGGAGATGGTAAAGGACAGGGAAGCCTGGCGTGCTGCAGTCACAAAGAGTCGGACATGACTGAGCGGCTGAGCAACTGAATAACAACAACCCTCTCCTTGTCCTATGTATCACTCACCACACTTACATAGTTCTTTAATCACTTACATGTCTGCCTTCCTAGACTGGAAACTTCATGAGGCTGGGAATGTATCTATCATGTCCACCTGTCACTGTATCTTAGCACCAATACCACACCCACCTCAGAGTAAGTTGCCCAATCATGACTGCTCACTGCAGTCATGGAATATGCCTCTGGCCACTGCATCTGCTCAAGGAGAGGTGAGAGGTATCCCCTATACTCACGGGGGACACAGGGACAGCGACAGTCACACCCAGGATGTCCCGGGCTAGTTAAACTGGAGGTGGCTGTGTGCCTGCGTGCATGCATGTATGTGCATGTATATGCGTACGGAAGAAGGGGGCAGGGTTTGAGAAAGGCGTCCTCCTCATGAGCTCCTGTCACACTGCATTTTCTTTTTCTTTTAAATTTTTTTATTTTGTATTGGGTGTGTAGCTGATTAACAGTGTTGTGATAGTTTCAGGTGGATGGTAAAGGGACTCAATCATACATATACATGTATCCATTCTTCCCCAAACTCCCCTCCCATCCAGGCTACCACATAACATTGAACAGAATTCCCTCTGCTATACAGTAGGACCCTGTTGGTTATCCATTTGCTATAGCAGCGTGTACATGTCCATCCCAAACTCCCTAACTATCCCTTCCTCCCATCCTTCCCCTCCGGCAACCATCAACCCTGCGTTTCTGGAGACTCAGCAGCGCTTCCCAACGTCTCCCCCTCATAGCACACAAAGCAAACGGGAATAATCACTGTCAGGTACATGTGAGTTCAGGGTCGAAGCTGCTGGTGGCCTGTGGGGGGTATCTTCCACTGCTCCTCCAGATCCTCTCTCCACCCTTTCCAACCCTGCCCTGTGTCCTGGAAGGCTGACCAGTATGGCAACATCAGTGTCACATGGACTGACTGCCCTGTCCCACGGCATCCTTGTGCCTTTCAGTCCTGCCTCCATTGGCTGCCCTCTGGGGGAGCATGACAAGGCATTAGCAAGCAGGAAAGATATGGACACTTTGGGATGCATGAAACCCATGGTTTTAAACAGTTTTGTCCTTGTAAATTATGCTAAACAAACCACAGTTTTTTTAAAAAAAAGTTTGTTGAGGATTAACAAACGTCTAATGAATTCAAATCAATGACATAATAGAGCTGGGTAAATATATTTTAAGTAATCAGCATGGAAGATTACTGACAGAGAAGTGACTATTGAATCTTAATTAAAATTGTATTCTGAGAACTGTCACTTAATATATTACTCTCATAGCCAACAAAAAGCAGCTTAAGCCCCAAGTTGGGAGGGAGGTGAGAGGAACAGGGTGAATAACAGGCAATTAGTGCACACTCTAGGGGGCAGAGGGCTCTCTCTTGAGAAGGGATTTTAGCAAATGCTAGAAGGAGCAACTCAGGTCCCTCTTCGCATCTCGAAATGGTGTAGGTGGTGGAGGGGACCACAAAGGGGTGGAGATTAGGAGTAGAAGGCTGGTATCAGGAACAAAGAAGCCGATGAAAGCAGGCAGGAGGGGCCATAGGATTATTTGTGGGCAAAACTGAGAAAGGTGCGTGGGGATCTGAAGGAGGCTGTGAAATGGATGCTGGTATCAAATGTCAGAATCAGCCTTCATGGGAAGGATCCATCTGCAAGGGAGCCAGACCTTGTCTGCTCAGAATGTCTATGAGCCAGGACTGGGGGAGGGGAGCGGCGAGTCGGGAAAGTTGCCAGAGAAACAGAGGCGTTGAGCTGAAGAGGAAGAGAAACAGTCTCCTCTGGACCTGCAGTGCCTGAGAAAATCAGCACGTCTCTAGGAGTTTACCCAGGGTAGGAACAGCGTCTCCTTTCTCCTTCCCTAGGTTCTGCACTTGGTTTTCACAACTCTGCGTGGTGAGTGCTAAGGCTCGTCCAATGGTGCTCTTGTGTAATTAGAAAGAGGTGTCCCCACTGGCGGAGAAGGCAATGGCGACCCACTCCAGTACTCTTGCCTGGAAAATCCCATGGGCGGAGGAGCCTGGTGGGCTAGTCGTGTCCGACTCTGTGTGACCCCATAGACGGCAGCCCACCAGGCTCCCCCATCCCTGGGATTCTGATGACCGGAGTATTGCTACCCCTGTTTTAACCACCAGGAAGGTTCAAAAAGAGTTGGACCTGCCCAAACTCTCCGAGCTCTGCCGAGAAGAATCACGATTTCAACTCAGGAGAGTCTAGCTCTGGGCCGTCCTAATAGTAGAAGAGGAGAGAGAAGAACCTGATGGAGCAGAGACACTCCAGAGGCTTCCACGTGCCTGGTGTACATAGAAACTGGCTGCCTCTACTACGAGATTGCTTAGTAACCTGGGACGGCCCAGCTGTTCAGCTAAATTTGGGCACTTGTGTTTCCTGCTTGGGGAGGGGCCTAGAAGGAATGCTGGTGTTCTCAGAAGCTGAGGCTTCATTGGCTCAGGAAGACCCACCTGTCAGGCCCAACGGTAGTGAGTCACTCATGTACACACACACACAGCGCATGCACAAAATTAAATGTACTGGCAATGAATTTAGAGTTGTGGAACGAGGCTGGTGGTTTGCACAGAATCTCCAGATGGGATTTTACATTTAAAACAAAAGGGAAAAAAGAAAGATGAGGACAGAAAGGGGAAAGCTAAGGGACATGGCAGACAAGGTGGCATAAAATGAAAGTTCCCCTTCCTTCACTTGATGTGGAGACCGCAGACTTCCCTCCCCCACTTCCCCCAGCCCCTGGGCCTTCTTCCCCGTCAGAACCACCTCAAGCTGTTCCAGACAGAAGAGGCAACATTTAGCAGATGGCTGGCACGATATATGTGATATCTCTCCACCCTGATTTCCATTTAAAAGATACCTTAGCAACCAGCCGAGGAGCCACCCGCCCCTGGAGCCTGTAAATCAAGTAAGATGCCTGTCTCTGCTTCAGGTAAAAAGAAATGGCCCCTCCAGGGTGCTCCAGGCTGATGGGAAAGTGTGAATTAATAAGAGTGGGAGGGGGTTGAATCTGCTAGGAGAGGCAGCTGCCTGCGTTTTGCCCTCACAGAGAGCTGGTTGCTCCCCATAAATCACATCACTCAAGATGAGCTCTGAAGGGACCAACTCTGGAGCCACGGGACTAGAAGAGGAAACTTGATTTCCAGACATGGGCTTCCAGAAGACGCTGCTTCTCCGGTCTAGGAGTTGCCAAGTGGTGACCCTGCCCCCAGCCTGGGGGGTGGTTCCAGTTGGACACTTCCAGCCCTGCCCTTGCCCCATCTTCCAGGCCCATCACCTTCCAGGCCCTCCCTCCAGAAGTAACAGTTTGGGGCTTCTTCTTAGGGTAAGAAAAATTAGTATCAGAGAACTGGTATTCCCCATTCCCCTCTCTGATGCTGCCTTGTATAGGAATCCTTCTAGAACCTTAAGAAGGGAGGGTGCAAGTTCAATGAATGTGTTGGAGAGGGAGATAGCTCCTGACTGCAGAGATCTCTCAGTCTGATGGGGGAGGCATAGTCTTTGACCTCATGCTAAGTTGCTTCAATTATGTCTGACTCTGCAACCCCATGGACTAGCCTAACAAGCTCCTCTGTCCTTGGGATTCTCCAGGCAAGAATACTGGAGTGGGTTCCCATGCCCTCCTCCAGGGGNGATAGCTCCTGACTGCAGAGATCTCTCAGTCTGATGGGGGAGGCATAGTCTTTGACCTCATGCTAAGTTGCTTCAATTATGTCTGACTCTGCAACCCCATGGACTAGCCTAACAAGCTCCTCTGTCCTTGGGATTCTCCAGGCAAGAATACTGGAGTGGGTTCCCATGCCCTCCTCCAGGGGATCTTCCTGACCCAGGGATTGAACCTGCGTCTCTTATGCCTCTTGCAATGGCAGGCAACTTCTTTACCACTGGCGTCACCTGGGAAGCTCAGTCTTTGACATCAGGCAGCTTCAATTTTGATATTGGAGTTACAGCTTCTAGTTTGAAGAGAGAGAAGGAGAAAGAGAGACAGAGAGAGAGAGGCAGAAAAAGCCAGATCCCCAAGGGATCCCTCTGCCCTTGGGAGGTCCAAGTTCCATGACTGCAGAAAGACACCCACACAGGATGGTCAAAAACACTCCCTGTGCTGTCCCCAGGCAAAGCCACAGAAACAGAAACCACATCCTGAATCCCGGGACTGCTTCATAAACTAGCTGGAAAGAGTGGTCTTAGATAGCAGAGGTAACAGGAAAGAAAAGGGGAAATGGAATCTAAAACATCCGAGGGCAGATTGAGCCCATTTAGAGTCTGCGTAAACTTCTATTGTGCAAGGTAAGCAGTTGTTACGGTAAGTAAGTTGTTAAGCTCAGAACTGCTTCCTCTCTGTTCTGGGTGACAGCACTCTGCCTCTGTGTTAAAGCATCCCCGGTAGCTCTTATTGTATGGCAGTGTAATTATGTGTTTCCCTGTCTTCTACCCCATTCACCTGGGAACCTCTTCTTGGCAGGGACTGTATTTTGTTTAGTTCTGAATCCCCAGTAGCAAGGCCAGTACCTAGCACAGAGCAAGTACCAGGGACGTTTGAAGAGAGAAGGAATGAGTGAATGACAAAATGAATGGGTGGATGAGTGCTCCAGCATACACCTTGGCATCTTTGACACTCTGTTCATGCCCTCTTACTGCAGGAGTGTGCTCACTCCCATCTGGGGCAGGCCAGGCAGGCTGGGGCAAATTCACGCCCTGGAGAGCAGACCCCCAACCAAGACCAGCAAGGGGGATGAAGGATAAACCCCTCAACTTCCTCACTGTTTGGGTGGGACGACGCCAAAGCACATTCTGCACAGTCTCCTTCAGGTCCCCAGTGAGAATGAGCCCTGGCAGCCTTTGGCAGTAACCTGCCTCCTACACAACCTGTCCTGGCTCTGTCCCCCTCCTCATCTCAGCTCCTACCCATCTTCCTTTTTTCCAAGTGCCCTGCCATCACGGGCTGAATAAACCACTTAAGCTCAAATCCTTGTTTCAAGTCCATTTCTGGGGAATCCAGACCAGGGGATACTTCTTAATTATAACTCTCAGGATTTAAGGTACCCACTGAGCCTGGACCATTGGGAATAAAAAAAAAAAAATTGATCGAAAAGCCATGTACATTCTTGTCAAAGACTAACACAAACAGGCCACTCACTGAAGGAAAGGGACTTTTAGTTGCCATGCAAATGGTTGGTATTGAGAGTTGAATAGAAAAATGTCTTCTACCCAATGTGGTCACAACCGGGGTTGTGGAACATGAGTCCTCTTTTGTCTTGAGACCTCTGTGAGCCAATATGCAGGTGAATGTTTGTGCATGGTGAGTGTTTACCTGTGAATGAAGAAGACCTGTGAACGGAGGGGTGTGGAGTGTGAGTGGAGAGGTGTGTGTGTGTGTGTGAAGACGCGGGCGTGTCTGACTGAATGTGCCTTTGTGTGTGAGAGAGGGGGCGTCACACGAATGGAGGTGATGACTGGGAGAACTTGTGTGCTTGGTGAATGGAGGGCTGTGTGGGTGAAAGAGGGCCTGGTTTTACGAATGAGGGCCGGGATGTGAATGAGGCTGTCTGCGAGTAGAGGGTGTGTGAGGGACGGGAGGCGAGCTCATTCGTTCGGCTTTGATAGGGACAAATACTGTTTTGTGGGCGTGTTGTCAACTACGAACGCATTAATCTCCATGGTTGCCTGTGATCTGGCCCTGCTTAGGGGACACAGACAGCCCACAGGGCTGGTAGCTCGCAGCAGCAGTTTAGGCGTCGGCCTTCCTCCCCGTATCCTCCTGTCAGAGACCACTCCGGCCCTCAGGTGTGAGGGTGTGGGGGCTCTGGTTCCCCCCAGAGATTTTGTGCTTTTATTCAGTCATGACTTTCAAGACTCTCTTCCTCTCTCTGCGATACCCTGGCCCCATTTCAAGCATCTTTTCGATTCTGTCACCTGAAGCCTCAAGCAAGGCTTCAGCTCTCGGAACCTGGGTGGCCTGCTTCCTTCTTACCTCAGAGGTGGAGTGTGGAGAATGTGGTTACACAGGGATGCACTTCTCGTCAATCCAGCCTTTCAGTCCTAGCTCTCTCTCCCAGGGACTTCTCCAGCAGATTCACATCCAATGACCCGGTCTGTCATTTTAGCCCTTTCATTCTTCTCTGCTCTAAATCACAGAGCATCCCCAGGTTCACTGACTCACCAGCACCACCCTCAAATACCCCTAGCCTCTCCCTAGTCCCCACACTTAGGGGAGCAAACTGAGTGTGTGGTCCGCTCTAGGACCTTGGTGATGAAGGAAGCAGTGGGGTGGATAATTCAAAGCGGCAGATAATCCAAAACTCATTTCCATTTGGCTGGGGAATGTTCACTCTATGATTTACTCTCCTCATTATGTTTGGCTCTGGCTAAAATTAAAATTGGCTTTTCTTCTTCAAGCCACCCAGGCTATAGTGTAGGCAATGGTGGAACAGCACTGAAGTTTAGTCCAGCTAGGGAACTTAATTATAGGCTAACATCTGACTAGGATATCAGCCTTGAAGGTCAATAGAAGTAGGGGTTGGATTTCACTAAGCAGACTGGGCTTCTTGAGGCAGGGCTGTGTCTCCCCTCAGACTGGGGCTCCCTGAGGCAGGGCTGTGTCTCCCTTCAGACCGGGCTCCCTGAGCCAGGGCTGTGTCTAGCATCTGCCTACAGTTCTTCCTTCAGGATGAGGATTATTAGCAGTGTCCTCCTGCTCCTCACAGCCCCCTCTCCTCTCCCCACCCTGGGAAGCCGAAGCGAGAGCCTGACCTCCCTGAAGCAGCCCTTCCCACAAGTCCACAGCTGGCCTCATCAGGGGCTGCTCGCCAGCATTATATCATGAGAGCTCACAGGCTGCTCTGAGAAGGACTCTGTCTTATTGCCCAGGCCTGTGGTTATTACCCTTCCTTGTTATTGTGCCTTTGGTACAACATCGAGCATAGCATGTTTAATCTTGGACTCCTAATAACACCTCTGATTATTAAAATAAGAAGAATTTAGGCAGTCAGATTGGCTTGATGGGAGTTTATTTGGTT
This sequence comes from Oreotragus oreotragus, assembly GCA_006410675.1. Classification (NCBI taxonomy): domain Eukaryota; kingdom Metazoa; phylum Chordata; class Mammalia; order Artiodactyla; family Bovidae; genus Oreotragus; species Oreotragus oreotragus. Next base: position 281,962 of record SJYX01021308.1, on the reverse strand, counting down.
ATTTGTGGGTAGTAGGGAGGGGCTGCTGGAAGGGGGACACAGTTACAGACAAGGATTCCCACGTTGCCACCTCCAATGTCAGCTCTTTGATTGGCCCTGGGACAGAATCCTCATCACCTGTTGGCCAGCCTAGACTTATAAGGTGACACACGAAAGCAAGAGGACTTTTCAGGACTTTCCAGTCGGGGCTACCTTTGCTAACCCTAACCCCACAAATTCCCTCAGCAGACACAAGTCTTGAGAAAAAGTCTCGCTAGACAAAAGGCCTGCGAGACTGTCCCATGCCACACGCCCCAGCTGAGGAGCACTAAAGGGGTAGGAGGGGTGGTGAGGCAGGGCTGTCCAGCCCTTCAGAGGGGGTGGTGGTCTGGGATGCCAGGCCTGTGTGCCCTCTCCACCTCTGCGCAAACTCCTCCTCACAGTCCAGGTCTAGCTCCAGCCCCTGAGGCTCCTCCCACTTTGTGAACTGTGTCCTCTGTGCCCGCCCATTTCTGAACAGAAGGGACAGAGCGACATCAATCAGGGAGGAACAGATGACAGAATCGCAGGCGTACCTGAGGGACGTTCATGAAGGGACTGTTTACAGAGGTGTGGGCAGGGTTAGATGCGGGTTGGATCCCTGGGTTGGGCAGATCCCCTGGAGAAGAGAATGCAAACCCCTCCATCACTCCTGCCTGGAAAATCCCATGGACAGAGGAGCCTGGCAGGCTATAGTCCATGAGGTTGCAAAGAGCTGGACACAACTGAAGCATGCGCGTATGGGCAGGGTTAAGGAATCCCAAGAGAGACAATGAGGCCCCCAGGGGCTGGCAACAGAGGGGGGCTTTTCAAGCCCTTTCACCCCAGGTCTGAAGGGGTGAAGGCAGAGGGCAGTGCCCAGAACCTATGCAGAGTAACAGCCACGGAAGAGAGACAGGGATGGATACAACCCACTGACCTACTACGGCCTGGGAGGGAGCCAGCCAAGGAAACAGGCCCCCCTCTCTCATCCTCTTTCTCACTTCCTGCTGCGCCTCCCAGCAACCAGATGCAGGAAGCCAGAGGCCAAAGGATACTGTAGGAGGCAGTTCATATAGGCCAGCTTCCCAGGGCACAGGGCAGGGCAGATAAAGGAGGAAAGTTCATTTGGAGCAGCAGATGGAAAAAAAATCTGCACATATAGAACAGCCTTCTCTCTTGTCAACTTTCCTAGTGAGTTGTCGGATAATAAAAGTACTTGTAAGTGTAAGGAGTACAGGGAGGAAAAGGAGGAAGGGGAGAGAGGAGAGAGACATGAATCCATTGGAAACAATAAACCCCACAGACTCAAGGGCAGTAAATATGAATTCAATTTGCTTTTGCCATTTACACAGCCCAGCCTTCTTAAGCGCTGACAGGCTGATCAGATAAAAGTCACTATTGCCACCAGGATGGCACATTTAAATTTTTATTGCAAACACCAGGCTCCATTACCCTGGGATTTGCTCTCTGCATTCCTAATGTTGTCTTTCTTCATGTCGGAATAGGAGCACTCTGGCTCCCAGGGGCAGACTAATTCGGCAGGAAGAGTTTGGTGCAGGAGTTCTGAGACCTGGGTCCAATCCTGGCTCTGCCCGGCACTTCAGCAAGCCGCCTCTCCTCTGCAGGCCTCGGTTTCCTCATCTGGGCAATTTGGCTGGATGGTGTGGGGGGCAGGGGATGTGAGGGGTCCTCTGCTCAAATCCATTTCCTGCCCCAGCCTGGTGAGATCTGGGTGGGGAGCAAAGGAGACTCAGACCAGCTGAGCACCCTGGCCCACTCCTAACCTGGTCCCTTCCTCACATATGGGAAATGAGCCAGCTTGGCTGCCTCTCTCTCCATCCTAATGTCTGAAAATCTCAGAGAGCTTCTCTTTTTCCTTTATTTTTTCTGTTTGCAGACTCATCTCTCCCTCCCCTTTACCTCCTTCCATTTCTTCCTGCTCCTCTTCCTCTCATAATCCCCCATCCTTCCCAAGTTCCCTCTGCCTGTATGCTTCATCCTCTCCTTCCTTTCTCCCTCGGCCTCCTCTCTGGAGATATCAGAATTGAGATCTGCAACGGTACAGTCAATCCCCCCTCACTGGGACCTTCCACCCACCCCTACAGACATGAGCCTGATCCCACAGCAAAGGCTCAGTCGTTCCATCAGGCTTCCATGGAGCAGCTGCTCTATGTGGCAAGCAGGGCGTGGGCATGAAGGTGGACAGAGTCAGATGGGACATCTCCCCTCTCCTCAAGAGGCGCTTACACACACACATACTTGAATAACTGGGAGCCACCATAGGAGGG
>SJYX01021308.1:158394-272431 GCA_006410675.1 Oreotragus oreotragus | reverse complement strand
GATGGACAGGGAGGCCTGGCGTGCTGCGATTCATGGGGTCGCAAAGAGTAGGACACGACTGAGCGACTGAACTGAACTGAACTGAATGGTGAACAATTAAGAGTAATAATTTCTCTTTTACAGATGACGCACGTGAGGCTCAGGGAGGTGTCTAGGTGACTTGCCAAGTCCTCTTCTTAGCCAGTGGCTGCTGGTGCCTCTGGGTTTGCCAGTATTGTCAGTCTTGGGACCCTAGGACTCACTTGTTGTCCTGGAGAGGCAACCAACAAAATGCACCGAGGCTCTAGCCCAACAGTCAGCACATCACTTTATTATCACTTAACTGAAGGAGAAGGGGGAGCTCATCTCAGAATTTCAGGGTGGAGGTTCCCTGCCCTGACATGTCAAAGATCAGACTGCTCCCAGAATTTGAGCACAAGTACATGAGAGGTCAAGGAGCTGGTTGTTCTGGAGTGGTCTCCTTCTTACTGGCCTTAGTGGGGGAGTTTGAATCACACCATCGCTTGGCCTCAGGCTTCAGCGGGGCTACCAACACAAGGAAAGGATTCATACTTTCCTGCTGTGAATGGGAGAAGTAGATCAGTGCTCGGTTGAGGCAATGTTTTATGTTTCTCCTGTAAATCTCGGGGGTTTAGCGCTCAGCAAGCCAGTGCTTCTTTTGAGATCCCAATTCAGGTAAGGTAAAAAAAAAAATCCTTATTCTGATAAATCAGGGGATCAGAGTGAACTTGAAGCCAAGGGGAGCCATTCTCGGTGCCGTGTGACCATAGCCAACCACGGCTAGGCTACCAACCTCAGTTGCCTCCAACGTACATGGAGGGGAGTTTGAGAGCAAGGCGATCTCTGAGTCCTCTTCCAGATCTAACCTTTCCTAATCCTATTCTTGGGCTGCAACACTTTAAAAAAGCAAATAAATCAATGGTTAAACTATTAATGGCTGATTAGGTTAACTGAGAATTCTGCACTGCCTTAACCAAGGGACTGAGTCCCTAATGAAATTTTACGCATTATCCCCTGACTTGTGGGAGTGGTATTTGGTGAGACTGCAAGGCTGGGGAGAGTCTAATCATTTACCCTAACTCACATCACGTAAGTGCCTCCCGTCTTTTGACAGAAAGCAGGACCAGAAAGGACAAATGCCTGTGGCTTAAGGTCTCATGAAGAGCTAAGGAGAGTGGATGGAGGCTGCTTAGATGAGTAACGGAGGACTCAGCCTACTTTGCTGAAGGAAGGAAACAGGGCAACTTCCTTCTGTAGTTGAGTGGAGGAGTAGTGGGGAAGTCAGGTTGGAGAGTTGAGAGGGCGATCAAATTAGTCAGCTCTTCCTTGACACCCAGCATTATGCACTTCCTCCATGCGGTGACAGTATGGAGCCTCCAGGCTCTATAGTTATTATTTGTTGTCCTCTGATATCCATTCTCCCCTCCTCCCTAGTAAGAATTTCCAAGTGTTATTTGGCCACAAGGCCGCGCAGAAAAAAGACCACATTTCCCAGCCTCCCTTGTACCTACGTGTGGCCATATGATCAAGTTTTATCCAATGATCTATAGGCAAAACACTAGTATGTGATATCCTGAAAGTGAACGTCTTGTCCAACTCTTTGTGACCCCGCAGACTGTACTGTCCATGGAATTCTCCAGGCCAGGATACTGGAAAGGGTAGCCTTTTCCTCCTCCCAGGGATCTTCCCGACGCAGGGATCAAACCCAGGTCTCCCACATTGCAGGCGGATTCTTTACTGCCTGAGCCACAAGGGAAGTCCAAGAATACTGGAGTGGGTAGCCTATCCCTTCTCCAGTGGATCTTCCTGNGAAAGGGTAGCCTTTTCCTCCTCCCAGGGATCTTCCCGACGCAGGGATCAAACCCAGGTCTCCCACATTGCAGGCGGATTCTTTACTGGCTGAGCCACAAGGGAAGTCCAAGAATACTGGAGTGGGTAGCCTATCCCTTCTCCAGTGGATCTTCCTGACCCAGGAATGAAACTGGGGTCTCCTGCATTGCAGGTGGATTCTTTACCAACTGAGCTAGCAGGGAAGCCCTATGTGATACCCTAGTGGGGTATTTAAAAAAGGATACCCCCTTCTTTGCCCCTCCCTCTTTCCTAAGACTGGAATCTGATGCATGTACAGAACTTGAGCAGCTATCTTGGTCCAAGAACTGGCAGCCAAGTGTTGAGGATACAAAATTACGAAACAGAAGGAACCTGGACACCTGGTGATCATGGCACCACTATTCAGTCCTGGAATCGCTGAAGGTTTTGGCTTTTGTTTTAATTATAACTTTAAAAAAATGTTAAAGACGTAAGAAGTTTCAAAAATAGTAAGAGTTCCCATAGACACTTCACCCCACTTCTTCCCATGATAATATCTCACATACCCATAGTATCAATACATTTTTAAAGCAGGAACTTGACTTTATTACAGTGACATTCACTTGACTATAGACCTTATTCCTTGCACTTTCTACAAGAGAGAGAAATAAACATCTTTTTCATTTAGGCTACTTGGTTTTTTTTTTTTTAATCACTCACAACGAAATCAATTTCTAACTGATATAATTTCCAAAAGGTGTAAGAGGGCATCCAAACCCCACTCCTGAGAAAGGCACAGGGTAGGCAGAAGGAGCTGGTCCAGATACAGGGAACAGCCAGACCACCTTCAGGGCAGTGTGGAGAAGTCCTTTCAAGTAGTGGGAGGCATAGGACTGTCATGCCATCTTCCCTTTGATGGTGCTGGTGGACGGACTGTCCTCTCCCACCTCCTTGCTCCGCCACTGCCCTTGGCAGGCAGCCCTGTCCCCACGCTTAAATCTTTGCTCATCTTTCTCTTGCTGGGTCCACCTCCACCCCCACCTCTTACCTACGCAGAGCTCTGCATCCCCTGCTACTTCAGGGAGACCTGAGATGCTCATTAGTGTTGCTGGTTCCTGGCCCATCAGAGTCACATGTCAGGACAGGGAAGCGAAGGCGGGTGACATTTGTTGGTATTTTCAACTCGGGTGAAAACAAACAAATCGCACTGGAGTTAAATGTCAAAGGCTCCTGAGCGTGCTGCCTGGGAGGGAGGGAGGACCATCTCCACAGGGGGGCCAGCCTTCTCCGTGTCCCTGAGGTGGGGTGTGTAGACGATGCAGCTGTGTTGGAAGTCTACCAGGAAGGCCGAGTGGGCTGTGTTTGTCAAAGTCCACCTTCATCCCACTGTGGGCAGTCTGGTTAGACAGGTGCAGTCCCCAAGGGAGGACATGCATTCCTCATCCATCGCTTCATCCAGAGAACATTTACTAAGCACTTGCTACATGCAAAAGACTCTACAAGAGGGGCTGAGGGGCAACTGATGATTAGACAAATATGGCCGGCCCCTGCCTCCTGTGAGCAGGCCTCCCTTAGAGAGGACAGAAGGCATCTAAACATACAATGTAAGAAGAAAATGGGCATCCTGGCCAGGGGTGCAATGCTCTTTGGGTCCTTAGACAAAGAGGGAAGAAGTCAGTGATATATTTCAAAGGCTTTGCCACGAGGCTTGAAGGATCTACCTTTAGATGTGCACGGAGGAGGGTTTAAGGGACAATCAGCTCAAAGATAGCCAAGCCGCATCTACCCACAATGCTATCAGCTTTACTATCATTGTTGCCCCCAAACTGGATGGAAATACACTCATGGAGCTGAACACACATGATGTAACCCAGTAAGGAAGGGTTTCTGGGGTCCATGAACTTACTGGAATTGTGTGCTGAATTTTGTGTAGTCAAGCACTTTTCTGGGAGGAATATGTATAGCCTCCACCAAATTCTGCAAAGTAGAGGTGATCTCCGCCTAAGCTGAACCCCTATTCTAGAAGCTGGCAAGAAGTAAGACCTTGCTGGAACTCAAACTATGACTTGTCTAAATGCATCCACTCCATGAAGAGCAGGTTGGAGATTTCTAAATGCGGCCCTTCCTTCACAGACTCTGTTCCTGAGATCTGATTTGGAGAGACTAAACCAGGTCCAGCCCCAGCCGCAGCTCGGGGAGGGGGGCAGGAGGCAGAGGACAGGGTGAGGGGGTGCGTCCAGGCAAGGCCAGCTCTTCTCCAAGGAAGCAGCATCCTCTGCTTAGGTCCAGCCCTGCAGTGATTGAATTATCCGCCCTTTCACTTAATGCGCATCTCTCTGGACTAGCCATGAGACCTGTGTTCAGGAGAGCAGACATTTCATTAGCAGAATCCAGTGGTGCTGTGTTGATCCTGGTTTCCTGACAATCAAGAGAAGGAGCCAGAATCCTAAGCACAACCCTTTTGTGAGCCTTGCCTTGTTCAAAACATGCAAGCTCTCATCCACCCCCTAGTCTCACCTGTAGCTCTGTGTGACCGGGGGAGGCAAGAAGGCCCTTGTAGGGGGCTCCAAAGTACATGAAGGCCTAGTGGGGCTGTGCCCTTGGGCCTGGACCACTCTGGCTGCTGAGATGATGAGGGAACACGTCACTTCTCCCTTCCAGACTAGGAATGAGCAAGAACTCCACAGGTGGCTGGTGGACAGTCTTCCAGGAACCATCCCTCCTTCATCTTGTCAGTTCCAAGGGTACCTCTCCCGATGAAAATGACATTATGGACATTCCAGGTCACTATCGGGATCACCATTATCTTCCTTGCTACACAAGGAGAAGCAGAGGCCCAGGAAAGAGGCCAGGGGCATTGACGGAAAACCCTGGAAGGACATTTAAAGGGATCGCTGTTACCTCCTCCGTGAAGGTCTTCTGGAAACAAAGGGTGAGACACACCAGATTTGCTGTGTAATGTGACAGGGTTTCCAAGGCGGCGCTAGTGGTAAAGAACCCACCTGCCGATGCAGGAGACACAGGAAATGCAGGTTCTACCCCTGAGTCAGGAAGATCCCCTGGAGGAAGGCATGACAATCCCCTCCAGTATTCTTGCCTGGAGAATGCCATGGACAGAGGAGCCTGGTGGGCTACGGTCCAGAGGTTTACAGAGTGAGAAACGACTGAACTGACTTAGCATGCATGCACATACCTGACAGTGCAGTTGGGAGTTCTTCTAGGCCAGCCCGCTTACCATCCATGGTAGCAGCTGGCCTAAAGGCCAGAGTTGAGGCTGTTCAGCATCATAAGTCCAAGGCCACCTGAGTCTGCCATGCCATCAGTCTGCTCCTGCAAGACCAGTAGCATGATCCATAAGGAACCACATGAGCTGTCAAAGCTACAGCAGGCAGCGATGACACCAGTCAGGATTATAACAGCCCTGTCCACACTGGTGAGCTCTGGGCCCAGCTGAACTCTCACCTCAGGGCATCCTGGGAATGGTAGAGAGAGGGGCACCTCAGTCTTTGGGTCTGTAGTGTGTAAAGGGAACCTGCCCCAAACCCTCTACATCAGCAGTGAAAACTGAGGGATTAGACACACCCGATCGTTCCATCAGGTCCAGAAGAACTTACAGATGGGTGACAGGGGCTCTGAATGGAGCCACACAGGCACCAACGGGAGATAAATGACGGACGACATTAGCAAGGTTCCCTGCAGTCAGCCGTGAACAAATGGAATAATCCTTCCTCCCTGGTTGCTGCTGCTGCTGTAGTCACTCAGTCATGCCTGACTCTTGGCAACCCCGTGAACTGTAGCCCACCAGGCTCCTCTGTCCCTGAGATTCTCCAGGCAAGAATACTGGAGTGGGCTGCCACTTCCTACTCCAGGGAATCTTCCTGACCCAGAGACTGAATCCACGTCTCTCGCATTGGCAGGCAGATTCTTTACCACTGAGCCACCAGGGAATCTCCTTTCTTCCCCACACCTCCCTAAAGCACAGGAAGAGGAACCGATATGGAGAGAGGGAGGGAGGGAGTTAGAGAGAAGGATAGAGTGAGAAAGAGAAAAAAGGGAGGAAGGAAGCTGAGGGGGAAGGAAGGAGAGAGAGGAAGAGAGAGGAGAGAATTATAAATGAATACATGGAGCTTTGGAAACAGACACACTGGCTCCCAAGGGCAGGAGGCTGGTTGTAGCTTAAGCTACCAATGCAAATGTGTCCTGTTGTCAAGTACAGGCAATGACGCCGTGGGTGATTTCTTTCCCATGGGGGAGGTCCCATGGCCCTGCTTCACGGTGATTCACCACTGCAGGTGGATCCAGTGGACAATCAGCCGTGCTTCCCTACGTGTGTCCTGTAAACTGCTGTCACCCTGGAAAGTCGCTGGTTGTGTCTGGAGCTTGGAAGGAGAAGGAAGAGGGGAAAAGGAGAGGTGGAGAGTGGGGCTGTGGCAATGCTGTTGTGGAGGAAGGGTGATGTGACTGGCCAGCCCCGATAGTCTCAGTGATATCTCACTATGGAGGATGGATGAAGTCTCAGCTCCCTCTAGCTTTAGGGATCTAAGAGGGAGGCATCCTTATAAACAGCACTGCCCCATCGCACCCACGGCCACCACCCTTAGCAAAGCCACTCCCCCACCGTAACTCCCCAGTAGGAAAAGCCGCCCTCATTCCCCTACCCAGACACAGACACACACAACTCTCTTTGAGTCTGGCTTTGCTGTCCAGATGCTTCTTTCCTTTAGGTTCAAAAATCCCTCTTTTTTTTTTTTTCTCCCAAGGGAAATGTGGTCAGGACTGGGTGTTTTGCAGGAGGGCCTGAAGTTATACTCACTGATCCTTTACAGGGTCTCTGATTTTATGGGGGCAAGTTTCATGTCCAGGGTCAGAAGTCACTCATACTGACTATCCTCTACAGCAAACTAATGTCAAGGTTGTCACAGACATACCAGAGCTCAAAGTCAGTAGGCATGTAAGCCCCATCCATCATTCATCGGGTTCAAACATCTACCAGCCTCTCCCTGATTTGAGTTAACCATTAGTTCCTATGAGCTTTTGTGCTTGACTAACTCTCTGCTCCATCTCATCCTGTTAGGAGTGACCCTGTTCGGCTGGGATGCTCCAGACCAAGAGGATGGACTGCCAAGTCCAGTGGGCAGGTAAAAAGTCAGAACTTCATTACTTTAAAACTCCCTCAATGTCTAACATTCTCAACCTTACCCATAATTAAGAAAATGCAAATGAAAACATCTGAATATCATCTTCTAATGAGAGGGTGATAAAGACCGTTAATATCCAGTGCTATGAGGCTATAGGCAAATAAGCATAACCAAATACTGTTGGGGTGGTGGGGAGAGGGGGTGCAAATTAGGATAGATTTCCTGGAAAACACTTTGGCAATACCTACAGAAATTCAAACGACATCCACTANACGGCCCTGTCCACACTGGTGAGCTCTGGGCCCAGCTGAACTCTCACCTCAGGGCATCCTGGGAATGGTAGAGAGAGGGGCACCTCAGTCTTTGGGTCTGTAGTGTGTAAAGGGAACCTGCCCCAAACCCTCTACATCAGAAGTGAAAACTGAGGGATTAGACACACCCGATCGTTCCATCAGGTCCAGAAGAACTTACAGATGGGTGACAGGGGCTCTGAATGGAGCCACACAGGCACCAACGGGAGATAAATGACGGACGACATTAGCAAGGTTCCCTGCAGTCAGCCGTGAACAAATGGAATAATCCTTCCTCCCTGGTTGCTGCTGCTGCTGTAGTCACTCAGTCATGCCTGACTCTTGGCAACCCCGTGAACTGTAGCCCACCAGGCTCCTCTGTCCCTGAGATTCTCCAGGCAAGAATACTGGAGTGGGCTGCCACTTCCTACTCCAGGGAATCTTCCTGACCCAGAGACTGAATCCACGTCTCTCGCATTGGCAGGCAGATTCTTTACCACTTAGCCACCAGGGAATCTCCTTTCTTCCCCACACCTCCCTATAGCACAGGAAGAGGAACCGATATGGAGAGAGGGAGGGAGGGAGTTAGAGAGAAGGATAGAGTGAGAAAGAGAAAAAAGGGAGGAAGGAAGCTGAGGGGGAAGGAAGGAGAGAGAGGAAGAGAGAGGAGAGAATTATAAATGAATACATGGAGCTTTGGAAACAGACACACTGGCTCCCAAGGGCAGGAGGCTGGTTGTAGCTTAAGCTACCAATGCAAATGTGTCCTGTTGTCAAGTACAGGCAATGACGCCGTGGGTGATTTCTTTCCCATGGGGGAGGTCCCATGGCCCTGCTTCACCGTGATTCACCACTGCAGGTGGATCCAGTGGACAATCAGCCGTGCTTCCCTACGTGTGTCCTGTAAACTGCTGTCACCCTGGAAAGTCGCTGGTTGTGTCTGGAGCTTGGAAGGAGAAGGAAGAGGGGAAAAGGAGAGGTGGAGAGTGGGGCTGTGGCAATGCTGTTGTGGAGGAAGGGTGATGTGACTGGCCAGCCCCGATAGTCTCAGTGATATCTCACTATGGAGGATGGATGAAGTCTCAGCTCCCTCTAGCTTTAGGGATCTAAGAGGGAGGCATCCTTATAAACAGCACTGCCCCATCGCACCCACGGCCACCACCCTTAGCAAAGCCACTCCCCCACCGTAACTCCCCAGTAGGAAAAGCCGCCCTCATTCCCCTACCCAGACACAGACACACACAACTCTCTTTGAGTCTGGCTTTGCTGTCCAGATGCTTCTTTCCTTTAGGTTCAAAAATCCCTCTTTTTTTTTTTTTCTCCCAAGGGAAATGTGGTCAGGACTGGGTGTTTTGCAGGAGGGCCTGAAGTTATACTCACTGATCCTTTACAGGGTCTCTGATTTTATGGGGGCAAGTTTCATGTCCAGGGTCAGAAGTCACTCATACTGACTATCCTCTACAGCAAACTAATGTCAAGGTTGTCACAGACATACCAGAGCTCAAAGTCAGTAGGCATGTAAGCCCCATCCATCATTCATCGGGTTCAAACATCTACCAGCCTCTCCCTGATTTGAGTTAACCATTAGTTCCTATGAGCTTTTGTGCTTGACTAACTCTCTGCTCCACCTCATCCTGTTAGGAGTGACCCTGTTCGGCTGGGATGCTCCAGACCAAGAGGATGGACTGCCAAGTCCAGTGGGCAGGTAAAAAGTCAGAACTTCATTACTTTAAAACTCCCTCAATGTCTAACATTCTCAACCTTACCCATAATTAAGAAAATGCAAATGAAAACATCTGAATATCATCTTCTAATGAGAGGGTGATAAAGACCGTTAATATCCAGTGCTATGAGGCTATAGGCAAATAAGCATAACCAAATACTGTTGGGGTGGTGGGGAGAGGGGCTGCAAATTAGGATAGATTTCCTGGAAAACACTTTGGCAATACCTACAGAAATTCAAACGACATCCACTAGTCCACTTCTAAGAAGTTAATTTTACATAGATACCTGTACATCTCCACAAAGTAGATAACAATGATTTCATTACAGCATTGTTTGCAACAGTCTTTATATGATTTAACTGTTCACCTATGGCACAGCTATATTTGAAATGCTGAGTTGCCAAAACCTAAAGTATCATGAGATACTATAAGTACCCAGAAAAGGACACACACTTTATCTATTTGTCTATCTGTCTATCTACCTCTCTTTGATTCACAAGCCAGACAGTTTTTGGAAGGTCACACAAAAAAATTGCGGTTTCTCTGGGAACTATACTTGGAAATCTAGGGCATAAAAAAGACTTTCATTTTATCATTCATACTTTTTTTTTTTTTTTACTGTGTCCATTCTTTATTTAAAGGTACTACCTCTTTAATAAAAAGTAGTTAGAAATATCTTGATTCCCCTCATACACCATGTTGTCATTGCTCCTGCCTTTGAGCCGTTTCCTCCACGTGGACCTCAGCAGCGCTCTCCATCGCCCTTGCTCTGCCTCCTCTGAGGGGCTGCCTTTGCCTCACCACGGGATCAGTGTGTATCACTCTACCAAACGCACCGTGATCTCCTGACCTCACCTGCCTCCCAGATCATTAGCTGCATCTCAGTCGTCACCCCAGCAGAGCACTTCCAGGCAGAAAAGGGTGGCCTAGAACCACACCCCACACCCCAGGGCATGGGATCTGACTTCTAGAGCAGCTCTATAAAGGGGCCAATGGAAAGCAGGAGATAGGAGAAAGCCAGACAGCCAGCTTTCTCTATTGCCTCTTCCCTTCAAAGGACGGATTTCCCACACAGCCTGTCCAGAGAAGTTTTGCCTGGCTGAGCAGGTTTATCTGATGCCTCCTTGGGAGCTGTTGTGAAGTCACGGCCATCACAATGATAATGGCCCATCACCATGCGTGCCTCCCATCCTTCCCTGCCTTTCTCCTCTTTGCCTTGCTCTCATTGCCCTGGGACTGTACCTCCTAAATAATCATCAGCACTTCATCCCTGCCCCAGGCTGTCATTTCTAGGAAACAATTACTTGTTTCTAGGCCTCTTTGCATCTTTCATATTTAGGGTACCAGAGAAGACCCAGTCTTTGTTGAATAGAGTTCAGCTTGAACTGAAACCTCTTGGATACTGTGGTAGGAAGAATGCTCAGATGGCCTCCAAGAGACCCAGCTCTTGTAAAATTCCTTCCCTGCTCAGGGTGAGGAAGTGGAATATGGGGACTTGTGAATATGCTGGCATATTACTCCCACGATTATGTTATATTATATGACAGAAATGTTTTGTGGATATTGCTGAAGAAAGTCCCTAATCAACTGACTTTGAGTTAATCAAAGGGGATACTGCATGGGCCTGATTTAATCAGGTGAGCCCTTAAAAGGGATTCAGCCCTTTCTAAGATCAGAGAGATTTCTCCTGCTGGCCTTGAAGGTGCAAACTGCCATGCTGTGGAAGGGCCACGTGGCAGGGGACAGCAGGCAGGCTCTAGAAGCTACAGGATTCAGCCAACAAGAGAGTAGGGGCCTCAGTCCTACAGCCACAGGTAACTGAATTCTGCCAACAATCTGAGAGAGCTTGGGAGTGGTTATCTCCCTAGCTGAGCCTCTGGGTAAGAATTCCTTGATCTCAGCCACGTGAGATTCTGAGCAGAGGATCTACAAGACACAGTGAGGCAATACATCTGTGTTATTTAAGCCACAGCATTTGCTGTGTGTGTGTGTGTGTGTGCACGCTCAGTCACTCAGTCATGTCCTACTCTTTGTGGCCTCATAGAGTGTAGCCCGCCAGGCTCCTCTGTCCATGGGATTTTCCAGGCAAGAATACTGGAGTGGGTTGCTGTTTTCTCCTCCAGAGGATCTTCACGACCCAGAAATCAAACCCTCACATCCTGCATTGGCAGGCGGGTTCTGTACCGCTAGTGCCACCTGGGAAGCCCCGGTTATCTGTTGTACAGTGATTAAAATCTAACCCAGATATCCAGAAGTGTGGATTCTTTTCAGACTAAAAAGAGGAGGCACAGAGAGTCAGAGGGAAATGAAATCATACCAGGGGGAACTGGATCGAGGAAAGAGAGGCTGAGGGAAACCGGACCCAGGCATGCTGACAAATTTGTTTCCTAAGCCGGAAATAGCCAGACTCGATAACTACTCTGGACACTAGTAATTGCTGCTGTCTTTGTGTCTTCCGCTCTCATAGACAGGAGTGAAATAATGGTGAGGATGACGACGACGACGATGACGATAGTCCAATGGCAACCCCTTAGTTTGCACAGCTCTTCATAGTTTAAAAAAAACCTGGTACATTTGCTTGCATGTTTGATTCTCCAAGAACTCCAGAGAGAATATTTTCATCTTCATTTTACAAGTGAAGAAAATGAAAACAGAGAGTTAAAGCCTCTCTGTGGTTGCATCGTTATTAAATGGTTGTCCAGAGCTCCAGGCTCATGGGTGCCTCCAAATAGGAACAGAAAAGAGAAGAATGAAGAAGGCGCAGCTCTGTTCCTTGGGTCAAGGCCATGAGAACAAGTCTGAAAGGCAGCCCTACCCAATGCTTACCTAGAGGAATTCTGGCACCTGGGGAAAACGGCATTCCAGAGTTCCCCTCACCCCATACGTGCTTTTCTCTAGCCAGTAACAGGTCAACCACACAGCCCTTCAGTGTTTTACTCAATGAAGGATTAGACTGGTCAGCGTCTCTCCGCTCTGGGCATCCCACACTCTCCCTTCTGCTCCTCCCCTCCCTTTCCTCTTTTGCCTCCCCCTCTGCCCCTATTGAAACATACCTGTTCTGACTCCCAGTCTCTGCCTGCTAAGAATACCATCGCCATATGGAGGTGTGAATGAATAATGATGGTTGTACATGCCTGTCTCCAAGCCAAGAGAAAGTGTGCATTTTAAGAGGGCTTTCCCACGGCTCTAATCCAAAAAAAGGGATTGTAATTATGTGGATTTGGGGCCTTGAAATATAAGTAAGCTGCCTACTCTGCAAGAAAGCCTAGCATCTCACAAGAAGGTTCTGGTTATGGGATTAGCCTTTTTCTCCCCCAAATGACTATCTTATCAGTCACAAAGGTAATTATTTGTTATTCCTAGGGGAAAAAATAGGTGGAGCTTGCCTTATTATCAGACTAGGGTTACATCAGAAATGAGAAAACTCTTAAAAAAGCTTGCTGTTGCTGTTCAGTCTTCAAGTTGTGTCCGACTCGTTGCAACCCCATGGACTGCAGCACTCTTCCCTGTCCTTCATTATCTCCTGGCGTTTGCTCAAACTTACGTCCATTGAGCTGGTGATGCCATCCAACCATCTCATCCTCTGCTGCCCCTTTCTCCTGCTGTCTTCAATCTTTCCCAGCATCAGGGTTTTCCTCAATGAATCAGCTCTTCTCATCACGTGGCCAATGTATTGGAGTTTCAGCTTCAGCATCAGTCCTTCCAATGAATATTCAGGGTTGATTTCCTTTAGGCTTGACTGATTTGTACTCCTTGCAGTCCAAGGAATTCTCGAGAGTCTTCTCCAGCACCACAGTTTGAAATCATACAAAAAAGAGCTTTGTGCCATTATCTTCCATAAGATCTTGAGCAAAAAATTCATGTCTAACATTCACCCGTACCCATCTCTTCCCACTTCCAGACAACACTTCTCAGCTCCCTTGTTGGTCTATGAGCTGTGACTACGTCACAATGGAGTGTGAGCAGACTGTGTATCATCATCAGACACGGTTACCTTGTCTCTCTCTTGCCCTGCTTTGAGGACCAAAGAGCTAGCTTCATGTTCCAGATGATGAATGTACAAGAAGATGGAGCCGTCATCATCCTGGATCTTTGAGGACCGCATGGAAGACAGTTGCCCTGAAGAGTCTCTCAGGCCCCTTTTACTTTGTGTGGGTAAGAAGTAAACTTTTGTTGTGTTCGGGTACCGAGATTGGGGGCTGCTTGTTATTATAATAGCATAACTAACTTATCCTAGTTAATACATCTAACTTCACTGAGCCTGCCTTTGATGATACGGAGAAAATCTGCCAGCCTTCATCCTAGGGTAGCCACAAGGAACAGAAACCATAGTAACTGCTTTGCAAACATGAACCAGTGTCAGGATAGATCAAAGAAGGGGCAGTTTACCAGAAGGGAGGTTTTGTTGACCCTTGGTTCTGTTCCTCCGTGTGAGCAGGGATGGCCCTGATGCAGGAGGCAGGAAGAGCTGGACGGTGGACATTCTAATGAAATGAGGTCCTGCTTGAGAGCAGCAGAAGCCCAGCAGTCTCAGGAAGCAGCAACACCTGTTCCTTTTAGTGTTCAGCTCCACAGCTGCCTGGGTTTTCCAGGTGGTGCAGGGGTAAAGAATCCACCTGCCAATGCAGGAGGTGCAAGAGATGCAGTTTCTATCGCTAGGTTGGGAAGATCCCCCAGGAAATGGCAACCCAGTCCAGTATTCTTGCCTGGAAAATCCCATGGTCAGAAGAGTCTGGCGGGCTCCAGTCCACCAGGGCGCAAAGACTCAGATGCGACTGAGCGCACACCGCCGCTGTCCGCTGTTATTTTGCATGACTGAGCTGTGAGTCCCTGTTTCACTGGGAGGTGATGGTCCAGAGCAATAGGTCTCAGCGGCCTCTCTTTCCTCAACAGTCAGAGCAGAAACACTCACACGGATTCATTATGCTGACAGAACCCATCCCTTCCCCAGGGCTCCACTGGGTACAAAGTACTAGCCAGAGACTATTTCCCAGCCCCTTGTAGGGTTAGGTGTGACAATGGGATCTTGTATTTTCAAAGGAAAGTGTGCAGAAGTGACGAGTGCAACTTCTGCATCGCTTGCTCTAAGAAAGAGCCTTTAAGCGCAGCTTCTCTTTCCTGTCCCCACATGTTAGAAAGCAGACGTGCCAGTCTCACAGCTCCAACCATGCAAATGAGAACAATGCCCAGGGGAGAGTTGAGCCACAAGATGGAAGGAACCTGGGTCTGAACATTCTGTCAATCACAGTGGTCCCACCAGCCTGAACCAACTAGACTGTTATATGAGAATAAAATACACTTTCCTCTTATTTAAGCCACTCTCTCAGGACTCTGTAACAGCAGCTTCACCTTTATCCTAACTGAAATGCTGGATGAAAAGAGGCTGCAGTGAATGCTTTAGTTTATTTCACACATGCTTTCCAAAAACCCATAGGGCCAATTGCAACAGAAGCAATCTTTCCTGTTTCTGGAAACTGGCTAAACATTGCTTCTTCCCTAAGAAGGAAAGCCAGGTTCTTCTCCTAGGCAGGCAGGTTGGGGGCTCTGAAGAGTCTAGTGATCTGTTGCCCCCATCATCTAACACTCCTCTTTCCCTATTAATCCAAGGAAACTGTATCTCCAGCTTGGCTGCCACATTCTCAACAAAGTGGACAGAGTCTATGATGGGACTGCCAAAGGAATAAAGTCTTAGACCAGAGGAGCTGCCACAGAAAAGAATGACACAGGCTCCCTGGTATCCCTGCCCAGGGGTGATAGATGGGATCGGGTAAGAGACTTGGGGAGGATGTGAGTAATGTATAACTTGTTTGTAAATTGCAGTGAAATTGAAAACATTTTTCATGTAAATAGAGATATTTTAGGTATAGATACAAACATGTGCCCTTTGTCTTGGTGCACAGCCCACCGTTGCTTGCTTCCTAACGGCCTCCATCTCCTCTCTGTCAGTCTTGTCTTATCAGTCTTGTAGGGCCCAGAAAAATGCTACCTCTACCCCTTGAAAAACCTTCATGTTGTCCACACTCAGACCAATTTCTCCCTTCTCCAAACTGGTAAAGCACTTTTATCTGTGCTTCCTTGGGGACCCTTGGAACTTTGTGCCTTGTAGATGAGTTGGTGAAAATACATAATGAAGGCTTGCAGAGTGGCTGGAGAGAGGACCTTTTAATGAGATCATCTAACATCTGTCTCTGGCTTTCTGCTAAAGGACTCAAATATATGCTCATATATATGCTCACTTGATTTTTTAAAATTAACTTTTTAATTTTTTTTTGGCTGCACTGTACAGCGTGTAGGATCATAATTCCCTGACCCACGCCCCCTGCATTGAGGGTGCGGCATCTTAACCACTGGACCCCCAGGGAAGTCCTTCTCACTTGATTGTTATGTCAATCCTAGAGTCAGGTACTTTAAGGATAAGGAAACTGTAGCACCAAGAGGTTAAGGAATCCACGGTCACCCAGCTAACAACCGAAGGAGAAGAGATCCCAACCCAGGAAGCTGCAGTAGACAGCTGACAGTTATGCCCTCATTCATGAGAGGGACAAGCGGATGCCCAAGAAGCTGGGCACAAGGAAAGTGTTCGTGACAGAGGAGGTGCTGCAGACGGAAACAGGCACCCCTGTGTTCAGAAGCCCCTTGGCTCATGGAGAGCTATCACATAACAGCAGGCTTGAGTTTTGAGCTACTCAGCGGAGACAGCAAAACAATTCTGCCAATTAAGCCAAACGTCTGGTCAATGTAGTGAAAAATCAGTCACGAGGGGTCTGGCCACCACAGACCCAGGGCTCCTTCCAGGCAGTAGATTCTTCCCCAGGTCCCAGGTGATGGAAGCGAGGCTTCCCTAGTTCCCAGACCCTAATTCGCATGCTCCCCTTTGATTGGCTGGGGAGATTCACACCTAATGCGGCCCTAAGGACATCAGGAGAGCAAAGGAGGGACAAATCCTGTGGGCTCTAAAAAGTGCTTCAGAATGGAGAGCCGCATTCACCGCAGATCCGAAAAGCACGTTCCCAAGCCGGGTGGTAAATTCTGTACTGCCTGCTGTAGAAATGCAAATTGCCATAATAAATGCCGATTATCCCAATTACCTCTAATTGTCTGGCTTGTGTAGCAAGAGCATTACCATAGGAGAGACCGATAAGGGAGCCGGTGTATTTAGCAGAATACCCTGTCCTGGGAGTTGGGTTACAAATGAAGTAGGTGAGCTGGGCCGGGAAGCCCCCTCTGCGGTCCCTGGGAGGGATGTCGCAGAAAGACATGGGAGCCTCACAGTCTCCCAGCTGCTTGGGGACAGCACTGATGCGGTGACATCTTTATGCAATGGTCATTAAATGCTATTTTAAAAATTGGCCGTGTGCTGGAGAGATAAGGGCAGAGCATATATGCTTGTTCTCCATGCCTCCTTCCTTCTGGCCAGCTGGGTCTGCGAAACAGCTAGGGGGGAAGGGAGGCTATCGGATAGAACATGACATTATTTCCCATCATTGTCATGTAACATTTGATTCATCCATTTATTTGATCAACCAGCTGGGGCAAGCATACATTATATACCCAGCATCTGGAAACACAAAATTTTAGAGCCAAAGTGACATTAGAAACTGTGCCCACTCTGTACACATCCGTCATACCAGGTGATTGCATCCCTTCCAGTAGCAAATAATTTCTTGAGTTTCTATCATGTGCCAGGCACTCTTCTAGGCACCGAGGACAGACACAGCAGTGAGTAAGTGAGACAAAACAGAGGAGAGACATAGAATAAACAGAGTAAAGAGAACACTAGAGGTAGTAAGTGTTGAGAAAGAACAAGCAATGGAGAGAATGGAGATTACTGATGACCGGACTTGAGGTTGAAATGCAGTGTAATCAGGCTGACATGAAAGAAGATGACATGAAACCTGAAACTGTAGCAGAAATGAGAGACTGGCCCTGCCACTGAAAACACACATGCTTTTAGTCAATAATTGAATAAACTAGAGAAAATGTGGTACAAGACAGAAAAATGTGGTCCCAGATATCGACAAGCACATTAGCTAAGGTCTTGTGTGTAGTTATGTACGCTCATTTTTTATTAGCTTAGGAAATATCACGAAGCTTGCTGGGACCTCTTAATTCTCTTACAGTATTGATTAAAGGCATAATAAATGCAAAATGCACAATTTGCACGCACCCTTGTGAAATTAAAACCTTTCTGTTCACTGATAGAGCAATAATTACTACAAGGAACTAAGGGCACCTCAGCTAAACCAAGCAATGATTTCATTTGCCCATGGAGAGGAAAACAGGACCTCAGCAAGTAATCTTCACCTTGGTTGGGTCCAAGGACAGAAGCTTTGTGGGGTCAGATGATGGAGGAGGCTCCAAAGACGACTGGATTGTGAGGGAAGCTATTTAATTGCTTTCATACTCTCTTGCCCGATTCCAGGTACAACCACGGGGCTTTGCTTGAAGATGTCTCCTCCAAAGATACGGGGGCACCCCCCAGGTGTCCTCAGTACCTGATTCACAGCCTCCCTGCCCTAAGGCCTCTCAGTCTGGAAAAAGCCCCAACACCACATTCCTCACTTCCCTCTTCCATCCCAAACATTTTTGGCTGACATCCTAGCAAAGCAGTTCCAGCTCATCAATGGGCCACAGTGCATACAAGCTCAGAGATATCTCACAAGTGACAGCACTTGACAGTTTATAAAGTCTTTTGTGTCGGTTATTTCATCGAGTCCTCACAAAAATCCTACATCACTTTAAGGAGAAGGGCACCCAGGTCCAGAGGAAGATCTAACTAAGGTAACAAAGAATGGAAGCCAAAACCTTTATAATTTCCTGTGATGAGAGTCATGAAGGTGTCTTTTGCTATGTTAATGGTACAGTGCATATGGCCACTAGTGCCTCATCACGACCAGTTGCTTCCAGAGTCCACAGTGCCCTTCTCTGTGGCTGGGCATATGGCTTCTAGAAAGAAGGCATTTCCCAGCCCTTCCTGCAACTAGGTGTGGCCACGTGACCGAGTTCTGGCCACAGAGGTGTAAGTGGTAGAGGTAAATGCAACTTATAAGAAGTGTCCTAATGACGCAAATGAACTTATTTACAAAGCAGATAGAGACTCACAACTTAGACAATGAATTTATGGTTGCCAGTGGGGAAGGATGCAGAAAAGGGACGATTAGGGAGCTTGGGACTGACACTTCTGTATTTAAAATGGGTAACCAATGAGGTCCACTGTATATAGCACAGGGAACTCTGTTCAATCTTGTGTGGCAGCCTGAATAGGAGGGGAGTTTGGGGAGAATAGATACATACGCGTGTATGGCTGAGTCCCTTTGCTGTCCACCTGAAACTCTCACAACATGGTTAATCAGCTATACTCCAATACAAAATAAAAAGTTAAAAAAAAAAAAAAAAAAGAAGTGTCCTTACAGGAAGGTGTGATACACTCTTATTAGAATATAATTTGATCTTCATCCTGGTCCTGGCCCAGAGCTCCTAAAAACCTTTATAATTTCCTGTGATGAGAGTCATGAAGGCATCTTTTGCTATGTTAATGGTACTTTTGGAAAACACCTAAGGATGGGGGCTGGTTGCCAGGGGAGTCAACCACTTGGTTAGAGTTTGAACTTTCAGTCATACCCTCCTGACCTCTTGGGAGGGCAGTGATGCTGAATCAGTCACTGGTAGCCAAAGGTGAATCAACCATGCATGTATGATGAATCCCCATTGAGAAGGCCCTGGAGACCTTCCAGGCTGGTGAACACCTCGTACAGGACATGGAAGTGTTCCCTGCCCCTTCCCACACTTCTTGCCCTGTGCATCTCTTACAAATGGCTGTTCCTGAGTGATGTATATATTTCTATAAGAAACTGGTGAGCTAGTAAGTAAAACGTCTCCCTGAGTTCTATAAGCTGCTCTAGCAAACTAATGAAACCCAAGTAGAAGACTGTGGGGAACTTCTAATCAACAGTCAGTTGTTCAGAAGCGTAGGAGACAAAACCGGACTTACAGCTGGTGTCTGAAGTGGGGGACAGTCTTGCAGGACTGAACCCTTCAGCTGTGGGATCTGATACTATTAATATATCCAAGTAGATTGTGTCAGAATTGAGTTGCAGGACACACAGCTGACCCTGGAGAATTTTGGGCTGGAAAATGAACACACGTTGGAATTAGTGTCAGAATCATAGAAAGTTTGGGTGGTTCCTTCTTCTCCTTCCTGATACCTGGGATGTAGATGTGATGGCTGGAGCTGCACTGGCCATTTTGGGCCAAGAGGTGAGTTGGAAATGGAAGCCATAGTTATCAGGGCAACAAGGTAGAAGGAGGCCCAGCTGCTTAGCTGGGCTTTTATGTAAAATGGAATAAATTTCTGTTTTCCAATTTGGATTTTATGTAAGTCAAAGTCACACTTCATCCTAAACAATGTTTCATCTATAAACACAGCTGGCTTTACAACACAGACACAGTCTTTCTACCTCTGCAACCAGAATCCTAATCTGAAGGCTCTTCTCTCCCCTGGACCCCTACAACAGCTCCCTGCTTCTAAGCTTGCTATTTCAGACACCAGGGAGGCCCAGAGGCACCTACCAAGTATGACCATCTGGCTATATCTCATACTGTCTCAAAGCCTTCAGTGGTTTCCCCTTTGCTACGAGATAGTGCTCAAACCTCTTCTGGAGGGAGATAATGCTCCATGACCTCGCCCCGCCCAGCTCTACAGAGGAGTTCCTGCAGTCCCCCGCCCAGTGTTGTAAGCCAGGCTGCGTACTCCTCTCCATCTCCTCTGCATGCACCATACCACTGCTTTCCCGGGTTTCTTCCACGCCATCTCCTCCATCAGGAGCGGTGACCTGCCCCTGTGATCTGGCCAACTCCTAAATGTCCTTCAGTGTGAACACAGGCTTTAGCACTGCAGGATACCATCTCTGATCTACCCCTTATCCCCCATCCAGACCACGTAACTCTGGCGCAGGCCTATACTAAACAGACCACATTACATTACAACAATCTTCTTATGCCTCCCCTTCACAGAATAGGGACTGGCATCAACTTCATCATTCTCTCACTGGGACTTGGTAACGACCTGGCCAAACCAGACATTCATATTTTTGATGAATAGATAGATGAATTAACTGTAGCAGACTCTGTTGATGCGTGGACCATATCACCTCAGGACCATTCCCATGCTTGTTGATGGCTTCATACTCCAAGCATCTGGGACTCTGTCTAAAAGCTTTCTCTGGCCACAGGAGTTCCCTGAGCTAGGACAGACAGGTCAGAAATGCTGAGAAATTACTTTCCCCTGTAACCAGTCTTGGATGGGGGTGGATAAATACTCTCACGTTCTCACTCCTTGCGTGGAACAACTGTGAGGTGTGATTCATAAAAATTCCTTTGGTGGGCTCCTCAAAGATGTCCACATCCTAACCCTGTGTATAAGTTAGGCTATGTGGCAAAGGGAATTAAGATTGCAGATGTAATTAAGGTTGCTAATCAGCTGACCTTAAAATAGAGATAATCATGGAATATCTTGGTAGGTCCAACGCAATCAAAAAGGTCCTTAAATGTGGAAGAGGGAGGTAGAAGAGGAGGTCAGAGTGGTGCAGTGTGAAAAACTCTGTGGTCATTTCTGAAGGGTGAGGCCATGAGCCAATGAGTGTGGGCAGCCTCTAGAGTCTGGAAAGGGCCAAGAAGAGGATTCTGCCCATGAGCCTTCAGAAAGGCAGCATTGCCAAAACCTTGATTTCAGCCCCGTGTGAATGAGGTAGAAGAGGAGGTCAGAGTGGTGCAGTGTGAAAAACTCTGTGGTCATTTCTGAAGGGTGAGGCCATGAGCCAATGAGTGTGGGCAGCCTCTAGAGTCTGGAAAGGGCCAAGAAGAGGATTCTGCCCATGAGCCTTCAGAAAGGCAGCATTGCCAAAACCTTGATTTCAGCCCCATGTGAACAAGTGTGGAGTTCTGCACCATAGAACTATAAGGTAATACATTCGTCCTTTTAAGCCACTAAGTTTATGCCATTTGTTACAGCAGCTACAGGAAACTAATACATTCCTAGAGCTCCTCAGTGGGACTGAGTTCCAGTTGTTCAAACCAGTAATTTGCTCATTAACACACCTCACATTGGCTTCCTGCCTTTCTTGATTTCATATTCCTATTTCTCTACTAATGCTTCCTGAGTTCATCCCCACACAATCTACCCTCAAATCCTCGCCTTGGTTTGCATCTGGGGGACCCAACATAAGGCATTAGTTAATTGGAATAACTAGAGTATTACTTGAACAATAAGGCCTGGGCTCTCCTGACACAGAATTTGAACCAAGTCTGATATCCAATAGCTTCAGGGACTTTGGGGGGATTAAGTTCCTAGGATGATCAGACTTCTGGGAACCTGGAAACCTAAGAGATATACCGCAGTGACCAGGGGTGAGAGGAAGCCCAGTAGGGGCTCAAAGCGAGAGGTGGACTGGAGGGGGTGGGACAGAGGGGAGGAAGGGCAGGTGGAGCAGCAGGGGGCTCAGAAGGGCCACCCAGAGAAGGAAGGCAGTGACTTCCCACTCACCTCCTGCTTCCCTCAGAATGGTGCCTGTAGGAAATAAGAGGCTTTAGCCTGGAGAAGAAGAGCTTGGGGAGGGACGGTGGCCGGAGAATAGGGTGGTGGTGATGACGTGCAGTGCCCTAAAAAGCCCAGTTTATGGACAGGAGAGAGTGGTGCCACAGAAGAAGTCAGATTCCAGCTGCGAGCGGGGCACGGGCTCTCTAGCCACAAAGCACATCTTTTGAGAGTGGAATTTCTCTGCAAAGGATCCAGGAACTAGAATAGACAGGATGACCTTTGCAGACCCATTCAAGTCTGAGTTTGGAGCTTTTATGACCTTAAAACCGCCCCAGGGAACAGACAGCATGGCCAAAGAGAGGGAAAACCAGGAGAACCTACAAATACACTAAGCAAAGGTCTTCCTGGTACAACCACTGCCTCCGCTGAGGCAGCAGTCCCCAACGTCTTTGACACCAGGGACTGGTTTCACGGAAGACAATTTTTCCATGGACAGTGGTGGTAGGGTGGGGGATGGTTTCCAGACAATTCAAGCACAGTACATTTATTGTTCACTTTATTTTTATTATTGTTATTACATCAGCTCCACTTCAGATAATCAGGGGTCAGATCCCAGAAGTTGGGAACCCCTGCTCTAGGGGAAGGGCCAGAAGGCAGAAGCAGAGCTCTGGCCTGGAGAGCCCCCAGTCTGAGGACAGAGACCCAGCCCCATCTTTAAGGAGACCCTGATATAAGCAGGGGTGGGGGATCAGGACACCCACCTGGAAGACATCCACTGGCCACACACCCAACAAAGCCTTGGAAGAGTGGGTGTCTTCACTATGACGTGATGCGAACAGAAAGGAGAGGACCCCACTCAAGCACCTATCAGGATCACTCCTTCTAGAGGGTAAGCCACAGGGTCTTGGGCTGGGCTCAGCATGAGATTTACAGAGAGAACGTGCTCTGACCTACTTCTGCTTCTGTGTGTGGTGTGGTGTCATATTCAGCCCCGTGGACTGTAGCCCGCCAGGCTCCTCTGTCCGTGGGGTTCTCCAGGCAAGAATACTGGAGTGAGTTGCCATGCCCTCCTCCAGGGGCTCTTCTCAACCCAGGGACCTCCTGTGTTGGCAGGTGGATTCTTTACCTCTAGCACCACCTGGGCAGCCCTCTGCCACTCAGATCACCCCAGGCAAGCTACTCCTGTCTCCACCTTAACTTTCTCATTGGCAAATGAAGACAACATACGTTTTACTTATCTCAGTAGCTGGAAATTTGAATGAGATGCCAATGGTGGTGGTGATGACAATGATGATAGTGTGTATGGTCCAAACATGAGGCCCTCCTCCCTTCCCCTCTGCCCGCCTCCCAGGTCCCTGGTGTCCTTTCTTTGATATCAGTTGGTGGCCAGAAGGGAAGAGCTTCCTTCAGATCCCATCTTGGGGCAGACCCAGCTGCCCATGTTCACAGACACTGCAATCATCCTGCAGACACTGTAGCAAGCTCTGGGCTGGAGCCAAGGCCTGGATTACAGGACATGGCATCCCCTCCTATGCCTGTGTCCCCCTGCAGTCCAGCCATGCTCATGTCTCAGAAGCTCAGAGCTGGAGACAGTGTCTGGGGAAGATGGTAAGTGACTCTTGGCAAAGTCCAGTGAGATGCAACAGGGATTTTTTTTTTTTTTTTCCAAGTGAGTTATCTCCAGACTGAGAGCTAAGAAGGATAAACAGGGATGCCTCAGAGAGGTCTGCACCGCTCAAGGACATCTCAGGGGCAGGAGGCAGGAGGCCAGCTCTGCTTTCTGGAAGCATGAAGGAAAACTGCACCTTCTCTCTTGCCCAATGGCAAGAAGACAGCTCTCACTGCAGGAGCTTCTGATGGAAAAAAGAAAGCCACCCCAGCCTTACAGATGGTCCAGTCTGATGGAGAGATACAGCCCTTGTCTTCAGGCGACTCCCAGTCAACTTCCCACCTCCAATTTCAGGAAAATCTCTCAGGTGACAGACACCTTAGGATGCCCCAAGCTGATAGGGGAGGCAGACCTGATTTATGATATCTCCCCTCATGGCGGAAGAGACCCCGTAGCTGTGGCAGGTGGCCCCAATCTGAAGGGGATGGACGGCCTCTGCTTCAGAAATCTCCAAATCTGATGCAAGACCTGACCTCAGATCCCCAAACCCTGGCCTGAAGGATCTCCTAGTGAGAGGATTAGAACATACATAGAGAGCGTCTGCCGCAGGCCAGTACAAATATCACCATGTAGAAAGGGATATAATGGGTTCATCCGGGAATGATTCCCCTGAACCAGATATGGAATGGGCTGCGTTGCAAGCACCTCCACCCATCCAACCCCAAACCTTGCTTATGACTTTCCTGAGTGGACCGCAGGCTCTGCTGACCTACAACAGGAGGTTTAGCATCTACTCCAGAAACGCTTCTGTTACTAATTCTATCAATTCTGCTTACTGAGCCCCTGCTCTCAGGCAGGCAGTGGGGCTTCAGAGACGAACCTCTTTGAATCTGGCCTCTACCTTCCAGAAATGCCCACCCAGTGTCAGAAAAAGGGAAACGAACAAGTCCTCCTCCCATTGCTCTTCTTCCCTACCCCAAGCACTTGGAGTTTGGGTCGAGGACAACCTCATCACCTTAACTGAATTGCATCTTCAAAGACCTCCTCTCCCAAGTCATGCAGCGTTCACAGGTTCCGAAAGTTAGGTGGTGGACTTATCTTTTGGGGAGTGGACCATTCAACCCACTTTAACGGTCATCTCACCCAAAGGCAATTCCTTGTCCCTTCTCGATGTCCCCGACATGTGTCACCTCAGTGCCGTATCGAGAGGTCCCGTGATGTCCCGGCTGTCGGGATTGCCACCTTCCTGACCTGTGCCCAGCATGGAGTTCAGTCCCAAAGTTGGTACTCAACAATGACAGGCTGCATTTACCACACAGCGAGGCAGTATCAATACACTACTTTCTACACTTTTCTGGATGCTTGAAATTTTCATAATTTAAGAGAAGAAGAAACATGCTGAGAAAGACATGCAATAGAGCCACACAGAAAGGAAAGCTAAGGGCAATGGCCAGGATTCAGAGCAATGGGGGGATTCACATCTGGGGGGACCAGGGGTGTGGGATGGGGGAAGTGAGTGCAGACATAGGTTATGTTCAAGCTGTTTCCTGGGAGTTAGTGCACGCCCTCCATTACTAAAGACAGTAATGAAACAGCCACATAAAAGTGGCTCATAGAAAACCAGTGAGGCACGCGACTCAACCACGTCTGGGTACCTGAAACCCAAAGAGGAAAAAAAACTACAGAGTGGAAACGATACGAAGAGACGAGTGGACAAGTGCTGAGGAGCTGAGAGTGGGCTGATCTATGTCTGTTGGATTGGGGTGGGGGTAACAGGTACATGACATGGAAAAGCAATGCCCCCAGGCTCCCTCCTGCCTCTACCTCTTACTCCCATCCTCTCGGGGACATCTCTTCTCCTCTTTGGCTTCATCTGTAAACTGGAAATAGAGTCAGCCCTTCCTTCCTTTCTGGCCAGTTCTGAAATGCACCAAGGTGACACATGTTGGGGACATCGAGAAGGGATAGGCGCTCACCCGAGATGACCATTAAAGTGGGTTGAATGGTCCACTACCCCAAAAGACAGGTCCACCTCCTAACTTCTGGAACCTGTGAACGCTGCCTGATTTGGGAGAGGGGGTCTTTGAAGATTTAATTCAGTTAAGGTGATGAGGTCATCCTGGACCCAAACTCCATTGACAAGTGTCCTTCTAAAGGACAGAAGAAGCGATACAAAGACATAATGGAGAAGGTCACTGAGGACAGAGGCAGAAATCGGAATGTTCCTGCCACCACCAAGGGACACCTGGAGCCCCCGGAAGTCAAAAGGGGGAGGAAGGATTATCCCCCGGAGCACTGGAGGGGACACCGCACCAGGGACTTCGTTTCAAACTCGTGGCCTCCAGAACTCAGGACACCTTCCTGTTGTTTTAAGCCATCCAATTTGTGGAGGAAACGAAAACAATTCTCATCACTGGCTCATGCTGTCTCTTCTCCGTGGATCCACCCCCTCTCCAATCCATTCGCCTTCCGCTCAGACCCCTGCAGTCTGGTCCCCACCAGATGCACTTCACAGACTCCCCTTTGCTCTGGCTCTCTTGGGTTTGGTCTCCAGGGGCACCGACAGGAGCCTGGAGAGTGAGGCAGGGCACTTTCCCCACCGCCCTGCCATGGCGTCGGCTTCGTGGCCGTCTGGCCATGGCTGTGTCTAGCGGCCGCAGCTCCTGCGGGACAGCCCCTCTCCCCGGCCGCAGCTCTCAGTGGTAACTCTGCCCCTCCCCTTGCTACGCAGTCCCCAGGGATGGTAACTGTCCCTGGCCTTGTGCTGGGAGTGCACCCGGCCTGGTGGGTCCCGCTGCCCTGCCCACACCTCCGCAAACCATCCGCTCACTCATCCCTCTGGTAACGCTGGGAGTTAGCCATCCTTGTAGCCGGGTTCCTGCTAGCCAGTTCCCACTGGCCTGGGGCAGAGGGACAGACTTCTCACCTCAGAGCCAGCCCCTTCCATTTGAATTCTCACTGGCAGAGTTTTCTCTCGAAACTACTACGTGCGGTGACAATGGGCCCCTTGTCCCCTGAAGCAGGTGCCCAGGCCTCCATGTCTTCACCTGCCACACATCCCCAGCTTCCCTGTGGAATCCCACCCAGGACTTCCCTGCCCTGGCCAGCTCGGTCCCCTAGGGCATGCCAGCTTGGGGCCCACAGGCAGGGGGGGCCTGCCTCTAAGAAACACAGCGCCCCTCCTCATGCAACAGAAACCAAGAGTGGAATTATGCCAACTGTTTTTGCCAACTTAGCCAATGATTGAAGAGGCTGCTTTCTGCCTGCTCTCATCAGAATTCCCTGAGAGGAGAGAGAGACATTTGGAAGGTCGAGCAGCTTGTGATGACCCCCAGCCCCCATCTTCCCTGACCTCAGCACCTGCACCCCCCTCCTGCTCTGGCCCCCACATCACCTCCCATTGCTCTGACTGTTCAGCTCTGACATATGCAACCGCCAGACTCGGGCCCAGTTCAGGGAGCACCTGGATGGGGGTGGAACGTGACAGGCAGGAGACAGGATGGGGTGGAGGATGCACGCGGGTATGGGCTCCATTGTCAGAGCTGGGCACGACATCAGAGCCACCTGAGCCAATCTCTGTCTCTACAGATGAGGCCGAGGACCAGGAGTGGCAGCTCACACCCAGAGAGTCCCTAAGCCAGCGGACAGCAGACGAGAAGAATGCTGGCAAAACTGAGCATGTCCAGCAGGCCCAGGCCTGACAAGTGAGGGGCATGGGAGCTGATGGCCAAGAAAGAGGAAGGGTTGAAGGGCCAGGGGAGTCTGTGCTATCTGAGTCTGCAGGTGCAGGTGGGAAGCTGGCCTGCAAATATCTGAGGGATCTCAGGCCAAAGAAACAGACTTCTCAGTGCTTCTAGAATTTCAGCCAGGGCAGGAGGTGACAGGGAGGCAAGTCTGGGGCTCAGCATCCAAACATTTTTTTTTTTTTCCAAAACTCCAAACTCCAGGAAGATGGGCTCAGCCTCCTGGAAAAGTAACAAGCAGCCCATCATTGGATGTGTTCCAACTGGGCTGCGGGATCCAGGGATGTTGCCATGTGGATCTCTGTAAAGGATGTTACTCTGATGGATAAAATCTCTTCCTGATACCCTAAAGCTGCCCAGTAGATGTGGCATGCCATGGAGTCCAGAGCATAGACTGGAGGCAGCTGGCCTGGATTCAAATCCCCTCTATGTTATTAACGGCAGCATGGCCCAGGGCAGCTGGCTGAAGCTCCCTGCTGTACAGTGGGGGTAAAAATGACAGCACCCCCTTCGAAAGACCACTGTTTCATTCTGTGTCATGTCAAGAGATGCCCTCTGTGAGGTGACTTGTCTACACCCATAGCCAGAGCAGATTTGCCCATAGGAAGAAGGTGAACAGGGGACCCCATGTCTGCAGGCAAGGCTGGCGAGAGGGTGCAAGTGCCCAGAAACAGTGAGGCCCACCAGTCACACTTATTTAGTAAATTTTATGTCCCCAAGCATTGCACATGCTGGGGTACAGTTTCAGGGACCCAATAACCTGTCTGAACGCATGCTCCACCCCACACAGGGGCCTTGATGATAAGCCTCCCTTATGTGTGCACAGAGGTTAGAGACAAGGTGATTATAAAAAGAGCTGGTCTCTCCCCCACTCCCCCTTACCCTCCCCTCCCCATCGATGCTTCCCATCTCCCTCCCTGTTCCCTCCTTCCCCTTCAGTTTCTCTCCTTTCCTCTTCTCCCAGAGCTGGAATAGGTATTTCCAGGTCAAAACAACTGGTCGATTCCACCAATTCAGGGACCTAGCAGGAAGGGCTTTGTGAAAGCTTGAAATCCAAGCACTTATTCTCACAATAACCGCCACTGCCTGCTTGAATTCACTTGCTCACCATCTGAGCTGGCGTCTGAAGACCCGACCTATTAGGGGGAGAATTTGAGGCCACGAGGAGCAGCGGGGCCCCTGTGGTCATTTTTAGTCCAATAAGGACTCCCAGGGGTCCAGCCCAGTGACCTTGGGGAACAGTCTGCTGAGTACCCCCTCGGGCCCCACAGAGCTCCAGATCGCCCTGCTATGAACCCATAGCCTCAGTTCTTGGGAAGTCGAGTGGCCCAGTGCACGTCTCTCCTCCTGATGCTGATGTTGGTATGAATCATTCCAGAAACTGCATCCTGTGGTTCCAAGGAGGCCCTGTGGGGAGCCCTATACATCTCATGACTCCGAGCATCAATGGAGACAACGATGTCATATTCTCCCCCTCGGCCTCTGCTCTGCCCGGGGCTGTCATCCCATCTTCAGCTAACCTGGTGGGCCAACAGGCAGGAACCACATCATTCATTCCCCAAATCTCATTTTCATTGGCTCTCTACTTTCCTCGACTGTGATTCTCCTTAGCCTGGAATCTCGTGTGTCTTTCCATCCTGGTGTTCACACCCTTCATTCACTATGGGCTGCATCCTCCAGGAGATCCTTAAATACCTGTTTTTCAGGTTGCTATGGGAACGGGTCTTACTGGCTGAGATGCTGGGCCACCTCGTGCCGTCAGAGGAACTCAGCGCACATCTGGCCCATTCCTGCTCCTCTGCGTCTAGCTCCCACCATCCTCCATGACCACTCACACCTCAATTCCCATTTCCCTGCCTCCAGGCCTCGCCTCTACCTTCTTTTTCCTCATAATTTGAGACCTCCTGGGCCCCTCGGAGCAGAGCTCCGAGGCTCTGCTCTCTGCCAGGTGGCGGCCAGGAATGATGGTTCTAAACTGACAAGCACAACAGCCCCCAGCTGCCACCCCTTAAAAAGAAGCCCTGTTAAACAGCTCAGGTAGCATCACACCTCCCCTCAGCTTAAATGTCAAGTCTCCAGTAAGCTCCCGAAAAGGAGACAGTGTGTCAGACTAGAAAGCGCCTCTGCCTCAAAGTCAGAAAAATCTAGAGTAAACTCCAGCCAGGCCATCTGCTAGCTGGGGTTAGGAAAGTGACATAACCCGCCTGGGCCTCGGCTTCCTCCCCTGAGGCGTGAGGAAGTGATAGATAATGACTGAGACTCGCTGAGTCCCAGCACGATGCCCCAAGTGTCATTTGCTGCTGATTCAGGTAATCCTCCTGACAGCCCTGAAGGTGGGCATTGCCATTCCCATCTCCATTTCATTGATGAGGAAACTGAGGCACCAAGTGGTTAAATCACCTGCCCAGGGACACATGACTAGAAGGTGGGTCTCAGCTCTACTGTGGCCTTAATCGTGATCACACACAACTTCTCACACATGTCTTTCTCACCCATTACGATGCAAATATCCAGATGTTCCCCGGCTCACAGCAGGCACTCGGTAAAGGCAAGATGGTCTTATGGTTGTTGGTAATCTAGACACTCAATATACCAGCAAAATTGGAAAACTCAGCAGTAGCTACGGGACTGGAAAAGGTCTGTTTTCATTCCAATCCCAAAGAAAGGCAACGCCAAAGAATGTTCAAATTACTGCACAACTGCACTCAACTCACACGCTAGCAAAGTAATGCTAGGCTTCTAATTCTCCAAGCCAGGCTTCAACAGTACATGAATGGAAAGCCTCCCAATGTTGAAGCTGGATTTAGAAAAGGCAGAGGAACCAGAGATCAAATTGCCAGCATCCACTGGATCATGGAAAAAGCAGGAGAGTTCCAGAAAAACATCTACCTCTGCTTCATCAACTACACTAAAGCCTTTGACTATATGGATCACAACAAACTGGAAAATTCTTCAAGAGATGGAAATACCAGACCACCTGACCTGCCTCCTGAGAAATCTATATGCAGGTCAGGAAGCAACAGTGAGAACTGGGCATGGAACAACAGCCTGGTTCCAAACTGGGAAAAGAGTACGTCAAAGCTGTATATTGTCACCCTGCTTATTTAACTTATATGCAGAGTACATCATGCAAAATGCTGGACTGGGTGAAGCACAAGCTGGAATCAACATTGCCGGGAGAAATATCAATAACCTCAGATATGCAGATGACACCACCGTTATGGCAGGAAATGAACAGGAACCAAAGAGCCTCTTGATTAAAGTGAAAGAGGAGTGTGAAAAAGCTGGCTTAAAACTCAGTATTCAAAAAAACTAAGATCACGGCATCTGGTCCCATCACTTCATGGCAGATAGATGGGGAAACAATGGAAACAGTGATGGACTTTATTTTGGGGGGCTCCAAAATCAAGATGGTGACTACAGTCATGAAATTAAAAGATGCTTACCCCTTGGAAGAAAAATTATGACCAACCTAGACAGCATATTAAAAAGCAGAGATATTACTTTGCTGACAAAGGTCCATCTATTCAAAGCTATGGTTTTTTCAGTAGTCATGTATGGATGTGCGTGTTAGACCATAAAGAAAGCTGAGCACCGAAGAATTGATGCTTTTGAGCTGTGGTGTTGGAGAAGACTCTTGAGAGTCCCTTGGACTACAAGAGATCCAACCAGTTCATCGTAAAGGAAATCAGTCCTGAGTATTCATTGGAAAGACTGATGCTGAAACTGAAACTCCGATACTTTGGCCACCAGATACAAAGAACTGACTCACTGGAAAAAACCCTGATGCTGGAAAAGATTGAAGGCAGGAGAAGGGGACGACGGAGGATGAGATGGTTGGATGGTATCACTGACTCGATGGACATGAGTTTGAGCAAGCTCCAGGAGTTGGTGATGGACAGGGAAGTCCGGCCTGCCGCAGTCCATGGGGTTGCAAAGAGTCAGACATGACTGAGTGACTGAACTGAACTGAGTGAATCTAGACATGGAGTCTTCAGGCAGGCCAGTGGGATGGGATTGGCGTAGTAAGGGACACTGGAAAAGGGAGAGCCAGGACTTCCCTGGTCGTCCAGTGGTTAAGACTCTTGCTTCCACTGAAGGGGGCATGGGTTCCATCCCTGGTTGAGGAACTAAGATCCCATGGGCCAGGTGGAGCGGCCAAAAGATTTTTTAAAAGATAAGGAGAGAGAAAAGAAACAGGGAGCGCCGGACACAGGCAGGCATCTCGTGACTCTTCTGCAGTAGTTTTCTGGGGTGACCTTAACAACTTGCCACAAACTCTGTGGCTTTAAACAGAAATCGATTCTCTCACAGCTCTGGAAGCCAGAAGTCTGAAATCGAGGTGTCGGCAATGCCGTGCAACCTCTGAAGGCTCTTGGGAGGAATTCCACCTTGGCTCTGCCAGCTTCTAGGTGCTTCTTGAAACCCCCAGCCTTCCTTAGCTCATGGCCACATTGCTCCAATCTCTGCCTCTGTTTTCACGTGGAGCTCTTCCCGGGGCCCCTCTTCATCTTAGGAGGTGTGGGGAGATGATGCCTTTTCTTTGTTGCTTATGAGGACACACACCTGGGGATTAGGGCCCAGCTTAATCCAGGATGATCTCATTTCAAGGTCCTTATTATCTCTGAGGTCCTGAGTGCACTTATATTTTGGAGCCATGATTCATCCCATGACACATTCTTCATGCTCCTTACATAGAGAAGACAGGGCTAGGAGACCATGTGCTCTTCTGGGTCCTGAAGGAAGAGGAGGATGGCGCCACATCAACCAACGAGGCTGGACGGCTGCTAGTGGGGTGGCCCTGGCTGCACCCACGATGTCACCCTGGGGCAGACAGCTCGGCTGGAGATTCTGCATCCCTAGATCCTCTTCTGAGCCCTGCTGCTGCTGCTAAGTCACTTCAGTCGTGTCCGACTCTGTGTGACCCCATAGACGGCAGCCCACCAGGCTTCCCCGTCCCTGGGATTCTCCAGGCGAGAATACTGGAGTGGGTCGCCATTTCCTTCTCCAATGCATGAAAGAGAAAAGTGGATGCCATGTGTGCCCAACACATGGAGGAGGGGCAGAGCCTGCAGAGTTTGCCAGTGGACAGGGGCTGGGTATCCCAGCACCCGCTGAGACTATGAGACTGCATTTGACTGTAGCCGAACTGCTCGAGAAGGCAGCTGGGACAAAGGAGCATCACAGGGAAGAGACCAGGATGAGCCCAGCAGCGGCTCCGGAGGGAAAGTAGAGGATTTGTCAGCATCACAGACAAGCACCGGCTGGCCTCCCACCAGTGCTGGCCGCAGCATTAGACAGAGCTGAGTGCAGGGCGTGCAGGGTGGGGATTGACAGAGTTGGGTCCTGGGCCCTGGGGCTGGGGGGTGTCAAGGAGCGTGCAAACAGGGCTCTTAGGTTGTGCAGAGAAAGGGTATTATCAGCACTTCAGACTGAGTGGGTCGCTGTTTCAGTGAGAAGACTTGATGGGATGTGTAGGGAATGGGGATACTGAAGCTGAGAGACAGGCCCTTGATCCCTTAACCAAGTGCTCTCATCAGAGCTGCCTTTAAAAAAAAAAAAAAAGTGGTTTCACGCCTCCTATTTTGCGGAGTCCTCACTCTTGTGGCCCCTTCCATCCTGTTGCACATTCCAGAGCAACTTTCTCTACAGACCCCAGGTTGGTGGCACCCCCCAGAGGGCACTGCTTATGAGCTTGGTCAGTTGCCCCTGGTTTCATAAGGGAAGGGCTTCCCAGGTGGCACTAATTGTAAACAACCCACCTGTCAATGGAGGAGACCCAGGAGACGTTCGATCCCTGGGTTGGGAAGATCCCCTAGAGGAGGGCGTAGCAATCCGCTCCAGTATTCTTGCCTGGAGAATTGCGTGGACAGAGGAGCCTGGTGGGCTACAGTCCATAGGGCTGCAAAGAGCTGGACACAACTGAAGCAACTGGGCATGCACAGAAGGGAAAACTGAGGTTCAAAGAAGATTGGTGCTTTGTCCCAAAACACACAGTTAATCAAAGGTAGGGCTCGGAAGCGGGGAAGGCAATGGCACCCCACCCCAGTACTCTTGCCTGGAAAATCCAATGGACAGAGTAGCCTGGTGGGCTGCAGTCCATGGGGTCGCTAACAGTTGGACAGACTGAGTGACTTCACTTTCACTTTTCTCTTTCATGCATTGGAGAAGGAAATGGCGACCCACTCCAGTATTCTCGCCTGGAGAATCCCAGGGACGGGGAAGCCTGGTGGGCTGCCGTCTATGGGGTCACACAGAGTCGGACACGACTGAAGTGACTTAGCAGCAGCAGCAGGGCTCAGAAGAGGATCTAGGGATGCAGAATCTCCAGCCGAGCTGTCTGCCCCAGGGTGACATCGTGACTTTCCTGGGCTCTAGACATGTTTGCCTTGCTGGGCTCCTTCTGCCACAAAAAAATATTAAAAATTGTATTTTATGATTGCAGTGGTATAAAGAGGAATACAGTCCAGGCCTGATTAAACATTAAAATATTTTATTCAACTTTAGATTTGAGAATGGGTCTACTCAGCCCAGTGTGTCTTCTAGGGACACTTACCGTCCTGCCCCAGCCTGATCTGCTGCAGCTCTGCCCAGGCACCTCCCTGGACCTCAGCCACAGGGGCCTCCCTGCCCCACCCATACCCCAGACCATGTCAGGGCCTGGATCATCAAATATGCAGACTTCCTGCTCTCCCCTGCCCATAGCTACTGCAGCCCCTGAAATGTCACCCGCTTCCTGTGTGCTGTACATTCCTGCAGACTCACCACCTCCAAGCAGCCTTCCCAGATAACCAACAAGCCTATTAGGAGACCCTACTTGGAATTCCCTTTGTATGGAACCATCTTGAAATCCCCTTTGAACTGTGTGTCTTATACTATAAGGGTGAGCCCTGACTCTCCTGTGGGCACCACTTCCCAGGTACACCAGCAAAGCCTGGTGCAGTGCTGGGCACACAGGGGGCCCCCTGAGCAGGAACAGCCCCTGGGCCAGACACACAGAAGTACTCACTGTTTCCTGTTTCCTGCTTAGGAATGCTCCTACCTCTCCTGCTTTCCACCAGGCAAACTTATATACTTTCTTCAAAGCCCCAGCTCAAGTCTCCAGCTTCCCGAAGCCCTCCTTTACCTTCCCAGAGAGAAGCCATCTCTCCTCTTTCCTACTGTCCACAGTTCCCAGCAGACACCCCACTGTAGGACAGATCATACAACCCCCTCACCATGCTTTATGGGGCTGTTTTCCCAGTGCACTGGGGCTCCCTTAATAACAGGGCTCAGCCCAGGCCTCAGGAGTCAGTAGTGACCTGATGGATGTTTTCTGCCCCAGCCTCAGCCCACGCTCAGTGGGAAGCAGAGTCAGGAGCAGTATCCCATTTCCAGCCTCCTGGGCTGGACCCCAAGGAATGTCTCAGGTCTAGATGCCAAAAGACCTAGACGTCTGGTTCCCCCAAATCTCTTCCCATCTTCTTCATTAATTAAAATCACCTTCAACTCTGGATCACTAGGGAGTGGATTATCTAGGTCATATCTATGGCTCTCAGCCCTGGCTGCATGTCAGACATGTGCGAAGCTTTTATAAAATGCCCACACCTGGGCTCCGGGCAGATCAATTACATCAGAAACTCTGGGAAGGGGGACCCCACCCGCCCCCATATTAGTATTTTTGGTGTTTTTAAGAGACTCTTCAGGTGATTCTAATTATCAGGGGATGAGGAGCATTCAGCCTGGGGTTGAGTGAGTTTTCTCATCAAAAGAGTCCCCTTCTGTTCTCACGATGTTCTATTTCTAGGCTCATTTCCTAAGCCAAGGGGAAGGCTGGCTGGGAAGAGTTTCCCCTGGATGGTGTGACTCGGCTGCCTGCCTTTAACATGGTTTTCTCCGTTGTCTCTGGGCCCAGAGATGTTGAGTGTCTTTCTCAAGGTCACCCAGCTAGGCAGATGGCTGAACTGAGTTGATAATAGGTTTTTCAACCAACGTTTCAGTGGCGGGCAGGGAAGACGGACTCTCACTAGGGGACAAGTGAGATGGGCAAGTCTTGGGGATGGTGAGCAGCGTGATTTTCCCAGCACCCGGGGCTGTAAAGGCGTTCCCGCTCTGTCTCCCTGGGTAACACCTCCTCGGCCTCTCCGTGGCCAGCTCTGGCCACATCCTGCCGTGTCCTCCCACCTGTCCTCTGTCAGTAAACAGACCCCCAAGCTGTAGCTGCACACTCCACCTCCTATCCGCTCCTGAGCACTCGCTCTAAGAGCTCCATTCGAAGCTCTGCAGCGGCCCAGGCGATGAGTCACCTGCACACTCTTCGGGGACCCAACACTCCTCTCCAAGCCCAGAGATGTTTCGTTTCCAGACAATGCCACAAGAAGCTGTTTACACGCACACAGGATGTACTGCAGACGCAGCAACCCGTGAATATCGAAAACCTGTTTGCAGCGTCTCCTCCCTCGCGTGATAATTAGACAGCTTGGGTCACACATGCACAGTGGCAGCGCCGGGGTGGGAAGCCACAGGCGGGCGCATGCTGGCACAGGGGGACCAGGTGTCCTGTCTGCTGCCAGGCCAGGCTCCAGGCCAGGGCCTACCCTGCCACCCTCTCCTACCTCCTGGGCAGGGGAACAAGGTGTTTGGTATCCTGCACCCCCTTCTGTCCCTGATCCGAGACATGAGTGGGGGGCTGAACCCATACTCTGGGTCCTCACACTTTTGCTTGGCCCTCAGAATAACCCTAAGAGGTAAATGCTATTACTAGCTCGTTTCATAGGCAAAAAACAATAAATGATATTATCACCATTATCCCCACAATCATGGTTAATATCTGTGCGTATTTACCATCTGCTAAGCTCTGAGTCTTTTCCGCATATCAATGTATTTAATTCTTGCAACAGTCGTGTGAGTAGTGTGATTATTATTTTTGTTTTATTGATGGGAGAAATGGGGAACAGAGGGGTTGAGTAACTTACCAATGGTCACACAGCTAGAAAGCAAAAGTGAGGAAATAACCTAGTCATTTGCTGAATGAGAACAACTGGAAATTCAGGGGCAAATGAAACAGCCACAGCCACATCTCTCACAGGGCAGGCAGATTAGGTTGCCAAGCTTCCCTCTGCTGGACAGCAGTGGGGTTAGGACTTGATTAGGAGCTCTGGGTCTGAATTCAGTATACTTTCTGCTTGACCAAGCTCTCGGCCTTTTCTAATGAGTGGGTATGTGTAGGTGTGATAAGTGTGTGTATTTGTGTGTGTAAGGTGGAAAGGTGAAGTCGCTCAGTCGTGTCCGACTCTTTGCGACCCCGTGGACTGTAACCTACTAGGCTTCTCCATCCATGGGATTCTCCAGGCAAGAATACTGGAATGGATTGCCATTTCCTTCTCCAGTATTCTTTTGTGTGTGTATGTGTGTGCATATCCACCTGTGTAGTATATGAAAGGTTAGATCTGAAATTCATCTTATGTTGATACACTTAAGAACCAGTCACTGCCTGGGGCTATCCTGCTGATCGTATACTGTGTGTGTGTACATGTGTGTGTGTGTACGTGTGTGTGTGTATGTGTATTTAGTTACTCAGTTGTGTCTGACATTTTGTGACCCCGTGGACTGTAGCTTGCGAGGTTCCTCTGTCCATGGGATCTTCCAAGCATCAATACTGGAGCTGGTTGCCATTTCCTACTCCAGGGGATCTTCTCAACCGAGGGTTCAAATCTGCGTCTCTTGCATCTCCTGCATCGGCAGGTGGATTCTTTACCACTGAACCTCCTGGGAAGCCCCAATTATATAGTAGGTCTCAACGTATGTACTGATGACATTAAATTGCATCAAATCCAGCACCATTCTGTTCCCTGCACATCTATAGACTGGAGATGCAGAAACACTACCTTCCAACGAGTCAGTATAGACAAATAGTTGAAAGGCAGGCTTTAGAATTTTGTTTAGCTCAAGACCAAGTTCCTGGGGCTTCCCTGGTGGCTCAGTGATAAAGGATCAACCTGTCAATTCAGGAGACACGAACGGGTTCAACCCTGGATCCGGGAAGACCCCACATGCTGCAAAGCAGGTACGCCCATGCACCACACCTGTTGAGCCTGTGCTCTGGAGTCTAGGAACCACGGCCAGTGAGCCTGCGTACACAACTACTGAAGCCCAAATGCCCTGGAGCTCTGCTCTGCAACAAGTGAAACCACCGCAGTGAGAAGCTCGCACACTGCAGCTAGAGTAGCCCACTCGCCCCAGTAGAGACAAGCCCAGGCAGCAACAAAGACCCAGCACAGCCAAAAATAAAAAATAAATAGAATTAATTTTTAAAAAGACCAAGTTCCTACAAGTACCAGATGGGAAACCTCAGGCAAACTGCTTATCTTCTCTGTGCCTCAACTTCTCCTTGTAAAGGAAGATGAAGACGGTTCCCACCTCACAAGATTAGAAGAATATTAAGCACTTAGAACAGTGCGTGGCACCAGCCCTCAGCAAATTCCGGCTATCATCACCATCATTGCAATTAATAGCACGCTTGTCTCTCTCCATTCTCCTCCCTCGCGTGATAATTAGACAGCTTGGGTCACACATGCACAGTGGCAGCGCCGGGGTGGGAAGCCACAGGCGGGCGCATGCTGGCACAGGGGGACCAGGTGTCCTGTCTGCTGCCAGGCCAGGCTCCAGGCCAGGGCCTACCCTGCCACCCTCTCCTACCTCCTGGGCAGGGGAACAAGGTGTTTGGTATCCTGCACCCCCTTCTGTCCCTGATCCGAGACATGAGTGGGGGGCTGAACCCATACTCTGGGTCCTCACACTTTTGCTTGGCCCTCAGAATAACCCTAAGAGGTAAATGCTATTACTAGCTCGTTTCATAGGCAAAAAACAATAAATGATATTATCACCATTATCCCCACAATCATGGTTAATATCTGTGCGTATTTACCATCTGCTAAGCTCTGAGTCTTTTCCGCATATCAATGTATTTAATTCTTGCAACAGTCGTGTGAGTAGTGTGATTATTATTTTTGTTTTATTGATGGGAGAAATGGGGAACAGAGGGGTTGAGTAACTTACCAATGGTCACACAGCTAGAAAGCAAAAGTGAGGAAATAACCTAGTCATTTGCTGAATGAGAACAACTGGAAATTCAGGGGCAAATGAAACAGCCACAGCCACA
Source organism: Oreotragus oreotragus (assembly GCA_006410675.1). NCBI lineage: Eukaryota > Metazoa > Chordata > Mammalia > Artiodactyla > Bovidae > Oreotragus > Oreotragus oreotragus. Next base: position 234,443 of record SJYX01021308.1, on the reverse strand, counting down.
TCTCTCACAGGGCAGGCAGATTAGGTTGCCAAGCTTCCCTCTGCTGGACAGCAGTGGGGTTAGGACTTGATTAGGAGCTCTGGGTCTGAATTCAGTATACTTTCTGCTTGACCAAGCTCTCGGCCTTTTCTAATGAGTGGGTATGTGTAGGTGTGATAAGTGTGTGTATTTGTGTGTGTAAGGTGGAAAGGTGAAGTCGCTCAGTCGTGTCCGACTCTTTGCGACCCCGTGGACTGTAACCTACTAGGCTTCTCCATCCATGGGATTCTCCAGGCAAGAATACTGGAATGGATTGCCATTTCCTTCTCCAGTATTCTTTTGTGTGTGTATGTGTGTGCATATCCACCTGTGTAGTATATGAAAGGTTAGATCTGAAATTCATCTTATGTTGATACACTTAAGAACCAGTCACTGCCTGGGGCTATCCTGCTGATCGTATACTGTGTGTGTGTACATGTGTGTGTGTGTACGTGTGTGTGTGTATGTGTATTTAGTTACTCAGTTGTGTCTGACATTTTGTGACCCCGTGGACTGTAGCTTGCGAGGTTCCTCTGTCCATGGGATCTTCCAAGCATCAATACTGGAGCTGGTTGCCATTTCCTACTCCAGGGGATCTTCTCAACCGAGGGTTCAAATCTGCGTCTCTTGCATCTCCTGCATCGGCAGGTGGATTCTTTACCACTGAACCTCCTGGGAAGCCCCAATTATATAGTAGGTCTCAACGTATGTACTGATGACATTAAATTGCATCAAATCCAGCACCATTCTGTTCCCTGCACATCTATAGACTGGAGATGCAGAAACACTACCTTCCAACGAGTCAGTATAGACAAATAGTTGAAAGGCAGGCTTTAGAATTTTGTTTAGCTCAAGACCAAGTTCCTGGGGCTTCCCTGGTGGCTCAGTGATAAAGGATCAACCTGTCAATTCAGGAGACACGAACGGGTTCAACCCTGGATCCGGGAAGACCCCACATGCTGCAAAGCAGGTACGCCCATGCACCACACCTGTTGAGCCTGTGCTCTGGAGTCTAGGAACCACGGCCAGTGAGCCTGCGTACACAACTACTGAAGCCCAAATGCCCTGGAGCTCTGCTCTGCAACAAGTGAAACCACCGCAGTGAGAAGCTCGCACACTGCAGCTAGAGTAGCCCACTCGCCCCAGTAGAGACAAGCCCAGGCAGCAACAAAGACCCAGCACAGCCAAAAATAAAAAATAAATAGAATTAATTTTTAAAAAGACCAAGTTCCTACAAGTACCAGATGGGAAACCTCAGGCAAACTGCTTATCTTCTCTGTGCCTCAACTTCTCCTTGTAAAGGAAGATGAAGACGGTTCCCACCTCACAAGATTAGAAGAATATTAAGCACTTAGAACAGTGCGTGGCACCAGCCCTCAGCAAATTCCGGCTATCATCACCATCATTGCAATTAATAGCACGCTTGTCTCTCTCCATCTTTGTGCCTCAGCACTCGAGAAGATCCACTTTCCTCAAGCAGACAAGAAGTAAAAATGCAGAGGTTGCGGGGAGGGCGGGTCGGGGTGGGGGGATCAGGTTTCACACTCCTGAGCTAACTAACAGCTGCTACAGTGTCAAGGTCCCCGGGCCTGCGAGACAGAACACATGTGTTTCCTCGTCCCAGCTCTGACATCACACAAGGCACTTCCCCTGCCGTGGGGCCTCACTTTTCTCATTGGTAAAATGGGAAATGTACTACGTAACTTTTAAAGATCCCTTCCAGCTCTCACTTTCTGGAATTTCTAGGATCTCTCTCCTCTCTTCTTCCTGCTGTGAACATCTGGTACTATCACCCGGGGTTCTGAGGGGCACTCTGAGTTGGGGGGACATCAATCTGAGTCTGTGTTGCTAAAACACAGGAGCAAGGTCCTCGATTCACAGGTGAGGAAGCTGAGACTCAGAGCAGGAACCCAGCCAAGTGGAAGGACTGTCCTCACCATAGGCTCTCCCTAGAAAGTCCTAGGGCACCAGGGAGGGTGAAGAATGTGCCAGGGTCTCCCTTTTATGAAGGGCAGAACTTGAATTCTAAATCAAGTCCATCTGGCTCCATATTCCTTTCTTCCTCCTCTAGGTGAGACCCTGCCAGCCCGAGGAATCTCTGCTGCTATGAAACTCTGTGTGTGTGCATGTGCATACGTGTGCGTGTTCAGTCATGTCCATTAGTTTGGCAAAATAGTTTGAGCATAAAACCTGAGATTTTTTTAAGGCTTGCTTCTAGGAAAATCTCAAGGACTCTTGAATATCAGTGTTTGGGTAGAGACTCACACTTACTTCCCTTTTCCAGGTCCATATATGGAAGCCTCAAGGGCTAGTAGAAATGATAAAAGTAAACACAAATTTAGCACTTACTGTGTTCCAAGCTTTGTTCTAAGAGCTCTGCATATATTAACTTACTTTTTTTTTTTAAACAGCACCAGATTAGCAGTATGATCTCTGTTTTTCAGATGAGGAAATGGAGGCCTGAAAACTGGTTGCACATAACTGGATACTGGGAAAACTGGAATTCAGTCCCTCTTGCCTGGTGGGGAGTTCAGACTCTAATCACCAGCAGGGGTCATGTCTTAGGGCCTGAACATCTTAGAGCTGAGTGTCCATAGGTCTGAAGCCTGACTCATTGACCAGGTCACTGTGTGGCCTTGAATGAGTCCACGACCTCTGAAACGAGGATAAGACTGCGGAGTTACAATGGGGAATTATCAATAATGTATTAATCTATCATCAAGTCTCAGAAGTGACTTAGTGGGACATAAACACTTAGCAGGTGCTATTATTTGTGGTTTATAAAAATATCAGATGGCTGAGGGTGCTTAATGCAAAACCTAATTATGCTGAACTTCATAGTAACTGAGATGGAGCCTAAAATACTATCAGCTATACATGTGGAGAGCAGATTTAAATAAATGTTCATGGGAAAACATCCACAAGAACCTTTCTAGAGCACTTACATGTTATTTGCAAACGCCATGCTAATTGGAATGAGTCACCAATGGCTGACAGGCCCCTGACAAGTGTCTGGGTCTGTTTGGGCTTGGGCCTGGAAGGAAAGAAACTACTTATTGAAAAGCAGTGTCTGATTCAGACTGTCATCAATGCCGACAGGTCCTCCCTGAGGATCGAAATCAGCTTGTTTGAGGTTTGTTTATTTTTCTTGCTCAGAATTCTAGAAACGGCAGAAATGGAAAGCAGCTTGGAGAAATGGAGGTCCAGGGAATCTGGGTGCACAGCCAGGCCCAAGGGTGCCTGCAGAGGCTGGCCTGAGGGGAGGGGGCTCTCCTCCTCTGCTTCCACGTGGCTAGGGGCTCCCTGGGCCCAAGTCGGAGAGGTCCCTATGCCCGGGGACAGGAGATGGGGTCTCCAGGAGCTCAGTGACACAGCCCAGCCATCAAAGCCTCAGTTCCCGAGGCTGAAGATTACAGAAACCCTTCAGCGCCAGTCCAGACCCATGACACTGCTCTAAGTGTTTCACTTACCCTAACACACGAACTCCTTCCAACAACCCTGTGAGATAGATGTGATTATCGTCTCTGCTTCACAGGGGGGAAACTGAGGCACCGTAGCTAACCAGCCCGAGCAGCTAGAAGGGACACTGGGGCTGTGGAGCCAGGCAGTGTGACTCTGGGGTCTGAAGTTTGTCCCCTGGGCCTCTTGGATGCATATCAAGCACTGTGCAGATGGAGGAGGTCCTTCAGGCAGGAGCAGGGAGAGCAGGACAGGGAGAATATTAGTTTCTGGAATCCCCTCTTCCTGGTGGGCCCAAGTCTGAAAAGGCTTTCTCTGTGGGTCCCTTGGCCAGACCTGGGTGACAAGCCCCACAGAGTCCCCAGTTCTTGAAACAGAATCTGGGAGGCAGAGTATAGCTGGACCAGCATGCCAAGAGGAGGGGATGCCAAGGTCTGGGGTCCTAAGGCCCATATGGAGGAGAAGGCTTCCATAGGGGGCGACTCACATCCTCTCTTCAGAAGGAATCTTACCTCTGACACCCACCCACCCACCTGCTCAGCATTCCCCAAGCTCCCCACTCCTCCTCCTGCAAACGATGTGAGGACTGCCAATAAAATCTCCAAACTTGTGGTCTTTCTTCTTTTTCAAAGATGTCGCCCATCTGTGGTTGCCATGGCGACACCTGCCAGCTCCTCTGAAGTCAGGCGTCAGCTCCCTCCCGTGGCCTTGGCAGCTTCCCCCCAGCTCTGCACCCTCTTTCTGCACCCTGCCCTCCCACCTCCGGCCGTCTCTGCCCTCTCAGGTCCCCAGTGCCAGCCCCTGTTCCTCCTGGCCAGGCTGGTTCAGATGCCATGGGCGGAGGGGGAGACGGCTCAGGCTGGGGTGGAGAGGACTTCAAAAGAACCAGGCACACAAGTGGGTAAGCGGCAGTAATGAGCTCCCGGGTGACAGGGACCTCTGCCAGGGACGCCCGGACATGACTGAGCTGTCCAAGGGGCCAGGCCCGCTGCGTCACCAGCTCACTGGCCCTGTGGCAGCCTCCATCCCCTCTGTTCCCCTGGCCTCTCCCCTGTCCTGCGGGCTCTCTATTCTTCCACCATAGCCCAGAAGGCTCCCGTGTAGTCGAGAAGAAAGATTCTGTGAAAATGGATTGGCTTGATCCTGGCTGAGGAATTTTACTGTTCAGAGCCTCACCTTTTCCACCCACAAAGGGAGACTGAGACATACCTTAAGCGTTGCTGTGGGCATAAATGGGAAGTGTGTGCAAATATCAGAGACACAACAGATGCCAGAGCAACACTCTCCCCGCTCTGCTCCCCACTGTTCCCATCCCTCCTCCCTGCTCGCACTGCCCTGTGCTCCCCACTGTTCCCATCCCTCCTCCCCGCCCGCACTGCCCTGTGCTCCCCACTGTTCCCATCCCTCCTCCCCGCCCGCACTGCCCTGTGCTCCCCACTGTTCCCATCCCTCCTCCCCGCCCGCACTGCCCTGTGCTCCCCACTGTTCCCATCCCTCCTCCCCACCCGCACTGCCCTGTGCTCCCCACTGTTCCCATCCCTCCTCCCCGCCCGCACTGCCCTGTTGACTTCAGTCTCCATGAAGCCACTTGGCTTTCCCCTCTTCGCCAGCGTCATCCTTGCTCTGTCTGGTCTCCACCCCTTCCTCCCCAGGCTTCACTGCTTCCAGCCTGGAGTCACTGATTCTTCCCTGAGGTCATAAGACTTCTTGGGGAAGGACAGCCTTGACATCTGATGGGAAGCCAGCGAGCGCGCAAGAACGACAGTGATGGATACCATCTATCAAGCACTTACAACGTGCCAGATTCTATTTGAGGAGTTTTCCACGAAGCAGCTCATGGAATCATCCCCCCGCCCCTCCATGGCACTTAACTACCACCATCCCCACTTCATGCTTGGAGAGGGCAAGCAGTGGCAGGAAACGGGGAAGGAGCTGCAGTTCTACAGCGTGGGACACAAGAGGGGAGGAGGAAGAGGGGACCTGGCACCTCAGGGGACAAGTAGCGTCTTCTTGCCCTTCCGTTTGCCAGGTCGCAGTTGGCTTTGACACAGGTCCTGCCATCACATCTCAACTACTCTGAATCCCTGAAAGCATCCTTGATTCAAGTTCAAGGTCACCCACCAGCTTCCAGAGTCTGTCCACGTGCCCAGCACAGAGTACGTGGCCATCTCTGTCAGCTTTCCTGCTAGGAGTGGGCCCGTCCCTGCAGACAGCAGAATTCTCATTCTCCTTTGGCAAGACCTTCACCATCCTGCCGGCCCATGCCCGCTCTGTAGGGCCGGGTCCCGTTACTCACCTCTCACCACCTTTCCTCAGCAGTGGCGCTGTGCCAGCTGCCACCCCACTGTCAAGGAAGCCATCTCGTTCCAGGAGCAAGGGTTTAGCAGCAGGCAGACAGGGTCAGTGGGCGTGGTGAGGTCGAGAGGCCAGGCTGGCTGAGAGCTCTCATTTCCAGGGGCCTCTGCCCACTTACTGCTCTGCAGCTTTCTGTTTTCTCAGCCCCCTGCCTATTTGCCATTTTTCATCTCACCTGCTCCACTGCAGGTCCAAACTGGGGAGGGAGGGCTCCCCTCTCTGGACCCTGCCCCCACCTTCTGAGTCCCAGAGCGGTTTCTCCCTGCCGCCTCTCTAGAGTGAGCCAGAGCTTCACACACTCAAACGCACACACCAGCCACCTGGGACTCTGGGAGAGAGCAGATCCTGATTTGGATCCAGGTGGGACCTGAGATGCTACATTTCTAGCTGTCTGGACATTATTTGGGAGTCAGGGTTAGTGAGAGCCTAGATGACTCAAGGAGATCCAACCTAGTCCATCCTATAGGAAATCAGTCCTGAATATTCATTGGAAGGACTGATGCTGAAGCTGAAACTCCAATACTTTGGCCACCTGATGCGAAGAACTGACTCATCTGAAAAGACCCTGATGCTGGGAAAGATTGAAGGCAGGAGGAAAAGGGGATGACAGAGGATGAGATCATCACCGACTCACTGGACATGAGTTTGAGTAAACTCTGGGAGTTGACAAAGGACGGGGAAGCCTGGCGTGGTGCAGTCCATGGAGTTGCAGAGTCAGACATGACTGAACTGGAGCTGAGATGACTTGGGATGACATCCTAAGAGCAAGACCTTTGAGAGCCAAGGGTCTAGGGGTCCTCAAAGCCTCATATGGCCCCCACTAAGGCCTTCTTCTGGGATGCCTCCTTTGGAACTAGACACCACACAACTGCTCTCAGCTGCTGCCTACTAGTCATACAGGCCTTCCCACAAGCATCTTCAGACTAAGACCATGAGTTCTGAGCCACGGAGTGCAATACCTCCAAGCCACGAAACGTAGCACCTAGTTCCTTCCATGGAGGAACGCAGTCCTTAGATCCCTCCATACTTCACACACCAACAAGCATGGCCGGGTGAGAGCTGCACTGAAGGGCTCTGTCGTCCGCACTCACCCACGGTCTGATCCCACAGATGCTGGCAGAGTTCAGGAGAGATGAGAAAGCTCAGGGAAGACACAGCGAGTGTCCAGATGTCAGCTTGTGTGTCAGTAGCTCAGCCACGTCCGACTCTTTGCGACCCCATGGACTGCAGCCAGGTTCCTCTGTCCGTGGAATTCTCCAGCCAAGAATACTGAAATGGGTTGCCACTTCCTGCTTCAGGGTTTCTTCCCAGGGATCAAACGCAGGTCTCCCGCATTGTAGGCAGATTCTTTACTATCTGAGCCACCAGGGATGTAGTCTTGGCTAGTGGAAAATCCCCCAAATGAAGATCTGAGGGGCACGGTGAACCACTCCCAAACAGCCTAAGAATGGTAAGAACCCCATATCCGCTTTGTGAATTGCACTCCAACCTTGTGCAGAAAAGGTCACCATCAACCTACTTCCCCTTCGGTTTACACTTCTATCTGTAAAAGGTGTATTTCTCAGCCAGGTCATTTCTAGAAAAGATCTCATCTATCAGTCCAAGAGGGTCTGTGTGTATTCAGACACAAGAGGGTGGGCCAGGCGACATATCAAGGTCACTCACAAGTCAGAGAAAATCTATGAATTCCCTACCATCAACGGGGCATCGTGGAGAGAAAAAGTCCCTTCCCTACAGCAGTGTGTGGTTTTGGCTTTGATTAAATCTCAAGATTAATTTTTCCCAGTGACAGAGTGGCCAGCCTGGAAGCCATAATCCTTTCAGTAGTTCAACATGTTTATGAGGGTGAGAGGGTGCTTAATGCTGCAGTTAAAATGCTAAGCTGAGTAATCAGTTCATTAGGAATTTACTCAATATGTTTGCTGTCTGCAGCTGGGCCCCACTCTGCTGGACAGAGATAAATCAGCAGACAATGCAGATTGTGACAAGATAAACTCTTCCAGCACTGACGTCTGTGCTCAGATATACCCTGACACAGAGGAGCGGTCTCTGGCCCAGCACCCCATGAGGTCTTGGACCAGGTCAGGCTGCTAGCTGGCCAGAGCTGGGGAGAACTCAATGAGGAGTACATACAGAGACTGGACTTCTAGAATCCCCCCAAATTAGGTCAGTTCCAGCCCAGAGACTCGGGGTTATCACGGCCCAATGAGCCCGAGTGATTTTACATTTCCGCAAGAGATCCTGAGACACAGGTTCGAGGACTCATAGTTTACTTGGGGAGTCAACCCTGAAAACACTGGGTGTGGGGGAAGTGAGAAGGAAAGCAGAAGGCAACCCCCAAAATGTGTGTTATTGAGCAAGTTACAATGATGAGCAATGGAGCTCAGTTCCACTGGGACCTCTGGGCAACTTGTAGGACCCACATCAGAGTTCTCTCTGCTGCAGGGCGAGGGTGTTAGGACGGAAGTGCCCAAAGGTCACTGTTTGAGGGCGGTTCCAGCAGTGAAGTCCCCCAGCACTTTTGGCCTAGAGACTTGCCTGCGTAGAGTGATCCAGCCACCAGGGAAGGCCCGTAAGCTGAAGATGCAGGCAAAAGTGGTGAGAAATGACGTGAATGTCATGGGGTTGAGGGTGAGGGTCATTCCTGCTCCAGAGAGAGTAAGCAGAGCCCAGTAGGACTACAACGTCCACAGGAGTCATCTTAGAAGAGGCTTGGGATGCATGGACTAAGTAGTTGCACTTTATGACCCAGTAAGAAGAACTGCACTCATCTCGGGAAAGGGCAGGACCCCAGAGCCCCAAAGCACAAGGACCCCTCAGGGAATAGTCGGGTACCGAGCCCTTGCTGTGGATTGATTCAGGCTTACAGAGGGGCCCTCGGGATGGCAGGAGGGCCCCTCAGCGGCACTCTTTCTGGGTTAGAAACAGACAGGAGTTTGGAAGATGCTCTGGACCACTTCTCTGGATGGAGAACAGCTAACAGAGGCATCCTGCGTTAGGGCAGGGAGTCTTATTTGAAATTTTAATTTATCATCTGGAAGAGAGAGTGTGCAGCAGCGAGAGCCGGAGATGTGCAAATGGCACTAAGTTTTTTGGGGGAAGCGAAATGTCAAGCCAATGGGCATACACGACAGAATCCCACAAGGGTGTGTGTGAGTGGGCAGAAAAGCAACAGATAAGACACGGTGTGGGCAAGTGTAAGGTAGTATATTTAAAGACCAACATCTCAGCTTCTACAGGGCTTCCTTCTGAGATGATGCACGCTATGGTGGTTTTATTTTGGGACGAGTAGGGAGGGCCAGGAGAACTGACATTTATGGAGTGGCTACTAGGTGCCAGGTAAACAAGACATGTCAGTTTTACTGAGTTCTCTGCTTGCAGACTGGAGAAGCGTGCTTCAGAAGAGCAAAGTTAGTTGTCCAAGGCCACACAGCTGTGGGGTGGGGGGCTGAGGCTGGGCTTCCGATTCAATCTTTGATCTTCCTGGTCTGTTCCCTGAAGACGTCAGCTCACTACGTGAAATGGTCCGAAGACCACCAGGGAGCAGCCATAACAGGAAGACACTGGAATCAGACGTCACTCCTGGTCTCTCCTGCTCACTTCTTTTCCTGGTTCTTTCAGCAGAGCACCGAAGTGCCCCAGGTCCTTCCTGGCCCTTTCTTTTCTTTCTTCCTTTCCCCTGGAGTAATAGCATTGTATGCTGATGAATCCCCTCCAGTACCCAGCCCTGACTTCACCCTGAGCTCTTAGACCCACAATTCTACCATCAGGACCTATCCCCTGGGGTGACCGAGAGACATCTCAGACCTAACAGGGCCACATCAAGCTCTACATCTCAGACCTAACAGGGCCACATAAGCTCTCGCTGCTTCCCCTGGAGCCTGCTGTTCCTGCAGCCTTCCTCATCTCAGGAAATGACAACCCTGTGGAGCCCATCCTTCCACCTTTGTACCTTGAACATGTCCCAGGAAAGTCAACGGAAAGGTGGGGAGGTAGGCAGATGGCTGTGGAAGGGGCAGGACCTCTTACTTTTGGAAAGATGGAAGTAAAACAATGGCTGGGAGCCCAAAGAACCAAGACATAGATGGTGGGAAGTCCATGTGTTTTACCAGCAGCTCCAAGGGTGTTAGGTAAGGGAATGGCTAGGATTACAGACTCGCTCCCGAGAAGTGTGGACAATACACGACAGGAGCAAACCAAAGGACCACCCAGGCCCACCACCCACTGCCACCCGTGAGCCCTGCCCTGCACTCCCAACCTGATCTCTGGACCCAGTCTGCTCCTCTGCACTAATCCCCTCCACCCACCAGGCTTCAAGGCAGCGGGAACCACCCACTCTCTGCATGCCCTGGCCCCACTGCAGCAGCTCTGATGTGAGCACCGATCCCAGCCCAGAATGGCCTGGAGTGGAGAGTGGGGACCCCAGACCCATCTGGCAGGTGTACAGGTAAGGGCTCCACATAGCAGGGCCCCGGGCCCCCAGTCACGGCCGCAGCCCCCAGTTCCTCCCCATCCAGGAGTCGGTCGAGCAGGAGAGGGAATGGCTCCTCTTGCTGTTGGGAGGATGGAGCCGAACAATCAAAAGCCGTTAAGTCACTGGACTGGAAAATGAGAACGCAGAATAGATGGGCTCCTGGGAGGGAAATAGGTCCTCCCCACTCTTTGAACAGGAATAAACAGGGAGAGCGCCTCTCAGGAGGGGACTTACACCAGGAAATAGGTGGCTTGGCCCTGTAAGGAAGGAGTCCCTGAGGGGAGGACTGAATCTTCTCTCCAGCCCAGGCTTTCCTTCTCCTGGACCACCAGGCAGCAGGGATCCACTCTGTTGCTCACCTGCCTGTCCCCTCCCCATCCACACCTGGCCTCCATTCCCTCCACCCCGGTCCTCCCTGACCCCAGCACCCCTCTGCCAGGGTGTCCTCTCCTTCACTGAAGCAAACCCACCTCCCGTCGAAGCCTCATTTCCTGTGGAAGCCTTCCTCACCTTTCTTTTCTCAGACCCGCTGAGTCACAGCCACACATTCTGGGCACTGCCCCCACCACTCGATCCCTTGTCTGGCCATTTGCCCAACCTCCCATGGCCCTTAGAGTATAGTGACTCTGTTTATGTCTCCTCCTCCAGGAAGTCCTCCCTGATTTCTACAGCTCACTGGCAGATTTAACGCTTCTTCCCTGTACCCACTGCAAATTGGAGTAATTCCAGTTACAGAATAAGCCCCCTGGTCTGGTCTGAAGGTGAATCACTCCTGTTTGAAGAAGCCTCGCCTTCTGTGCCTCCTTGAGAGCAGGTCCACTCTGTATTCCACAAGGCTTCAGGGTGGTGGGTTAGGAAATGACTAGGATTAGGGATCGCCTACAAAGTGTGAAATGTTCAGAGCAAACCCAAGGAGGAGAACTGACTCAGCCACACAAAAGCACCTGCTGGAGGAACATTGGATTGATTATGGTCAATTTTATTTTGTTTTCAAGGTGTTGGAGTAAACATTTCATGCAGCATGAAGCACACAGCCTGGTATAAACTTCGTCCTTTGTACAGAGACAAGTACAATCCTAACCTCTGTCCTTACATACATGTAGGCACGTGCCTCACAGCATGAACAGGGACAGACACCCTCACACAGACTGCCTCCACCCCACTGCCCTCTCTGATCCCTGCTGGTCCACTTTGTTGTACTTAAAAACCACTGACGATCTCTTACCAACATGAAGCCTTATTACAACAAAACAGCGGAGCAACCCCTTTCCCCTTAACTCCACTCAAACCATCTCCACCCTGCAGAGCTGGAAGGGGGTTTGGAATAAGCTTGCCTGACCTCTTAACTCCATGGATTGGGTATCTGAGGCCCAGAGTGAGACAGTGCCTGTCTGAGAGGGCACAACTGGGGTGGCATCAGCAGGCCTGCATTGTGTCCCCAACTTTGCCACTCTTTAGCTGCGCCATCTCAGACAGGCACTGCCTGGGACCCCGTGGGCCCCTCATCACTCATTTAACAATGTTCACTGGGTGCGCATCTCAGGGTGTGCCTGGTGGGCAGGCGAGGGGCAGGATATACCCCTGCCCTTGTCAAGGCCACCACCTCGTGGAAGAGAGAAGATTCCCTCCCCAGCAGTGCCTACAAAGAACACCAGGTGGGACTCTGGTGTCCCAGGCCCTAATTCCACTCTGCCAGTATTATGCTGTGTGACTTTGGGTAAGCAGCTTACCCTCTCTGAGTCTCTAACTTCCTCTCTGGAAAAATCAAGGGTTCAGACCCTGTGGTCTGGGGTGCCTTCCAGCCAAGCCACTAATTCTCCTGGATCCAAGGAGGGTGCCAGTAAGGGCAGGGTTTCGCACAGGAGCCCTCACGGGAGTCCCCGAGGTGGGGGAAGCCGGGAGGCGAGGTTCTGTCACTGATGTGTTCTAATTCCTCCTCTCCTCGCTGCCAGGGAGGCAGTGGGGTGATGGACGAGGGCTGCCTTGGGGAGGTGATGAGCAGACGTGGTGGGAGAACTCGGGTGAGGCTACTTCCCCTTCTCCATGCCTCCTGAGGAGGTAAGCGCCCTCCCTCAGGGGTCTGCCCTCTGCCTGATTCAGGGGAAAAGGTAAAGGTGCGGAGTAGAGGCCCACCAGCTCCTCCCCCGGCCGTCTGTCATCTGTCCCCGTTCCCTGCCCCTCTCTGACTCATGGCCGCCCACTCCACACTCTGCCTGCGGGGCCCGCCGCTCCAGTCCCCTACTTGGCCCACCTCACCCCCATCTGCTTCTCCTGCACGCCAAGCCCACTTCCCCAGGCCTCTCCGGGTCCCCTCTGCGTCCCTCCTGCCAGCTCAGTCTGCCAGGGTTCCCCCCACAGCCCCGGGCGAGTTGCGGATCTGCCTGCAGGGCTTCCACGCGGCCGCCTTGCTCCCGGATGGCGTGGGCAGCGGAGGCCGGCCGCTGCCTGCCCGGAGGAGCCCGGAGGTCGGCCGGCGCCAGAGGGAACCAGGGCCCAGCGCCTGCCGCTTCCGGCCAGCCGGCGGGAGAAGGCAGGCCCCGGCGGAAGCGAACATCTTGTCAGGGTTCCTCGGCGGCCTGGGAGGAAATGGGACCAATTAATCCACATTTGCCTCTCCAGATTGGAGTACAAGCGGAGAGATGGAAGAATTAACCTTTTCAAAAATGTAATTTCACAAAATCATCTCGCTTGGAACAGACTCTCGTTATTACTGTTATTGATGGCCATGTCCGCCTCAGGCCACCCCCGGCTTGGAGAGATGAGGAGGGGGCCCAGCTACCCCGTGGACAGAGCGGGGCTGCCTGGACTGCAAACCCAGGCTCGGGGTTCAGTCACAGAGCCCCCCGGAGCCCCCACAGCCCTCATGGCTCACTGGCGGCCCCTCTGTAGAAGCACCCTCCCTGGGACTGAGTCCCACGTCACTCTCGACTGTCAGGTGAAAACATGGTTCCTGTGGCCCCTCTCCACCTGCCGACCTCTCTCACGCTGCCTGGTCCCTGCCCTCCTTCTGGAGCTCTTGTGCCTGGTGCTGGGGGTCCTTCAGCAGCCACCCCACAGGTGAGGCCCACCGGGACAGGGACCGTGAGGAGCCCTCTCCTGGAGACCTTCTCCCCGGCTCCAAGAAATGGGTGTTAGGGCCCGTCTGCTGCCCACGTGCCTGTCCACCCTCCCAGGCTGCCACCTTCACTTATGCCTCTTGGCCCCAACTCCTTCAGAGTCCATGGCTCTTCCCTGTAAAAGGGGGACCAGAAAGGAAACCAGAGTGGCCACAGGGTGGGGAGAAGGCCGAGGAGCAGCCACGAGGTCAGGGCGAGATCACGCGAGGTCTCGTGTGCCTACGCGACCCTGGAAGGTCTTGGGCTTTTACTCTGAGTGAACTGGGGAGCCACAGTAGGATCTGGAGCAAGGGAGGGGGCATGATCTGCCTTGTGTGGTCAAAGATTGTTGCTTACCCATTCTCCGGAGCCTCATCTATTCAAGCTGGCCCATTGCCTCCCCACAAAGTCTCCTGTCCCTCCGTGGGACCCCATGGACCCCTCTTCACTCATTTAACAATGTTCACTGGGTGCCCATCTCATGCTGATCTCAGGGTGTTCCTGGAGGGCAGGCAAGGGGCAAGATGTGCCCTGGCCTTGCCAAGGCCACCACCACATGGAAGAGAGAAGATTCCCTCCCCAGCAGTGCCTACAGGCCCTGACTCTACTCTGCCACTATTATGCTGTGTGACTTTAGGTAAGCAGCTTACCCTCCCTGAACCTCTAATTTCCTCTCTGGAAAATCAAGAATTTGGACCCTGTGATCTAAGATGCCTTCCAGCCAGGCCACTAATTCTCCTGGATCCAAGGAGGAGGAGGACAGTGAGGGCAAGCTTTCCCACGGGAGCCCTCACCCGAGTCCCAAAGGTGGGGGAAGCTAGGCGGTGAGGTTCTGCCCCTTGTCTGCCTAGACTCTCTTCTTCTTCCTGCTCAGCTGTCCCCACTAACTCTGCAGCTCTCCTCGGCTCCATCTGTCCGGCCCCAGCTCCCCTGCCAGCTCCGTCTCTGGCTCTGAGCAGGAAGCACATTGAAGCTGCCAGGTCAAATCAGATCCTCACGCGCAACAATTTAACAAGAGATGGATCTGACGTCTGTATGCGGCTTTTAAACAGAGGTTCCTAGGAGCCGGTTATTTCACTCAGAATGAAAACAATTGATTTTCTTTAGAGCCACTTACTAAGGCTTATCAGCCTTGATACAACTGGCCAGGGGTTTCCAGGGGTCCAGTGCTGCTCACCTGCCCTCAGGTGAGGCCCTGCTCCCAGGAAGCAAGTGAGCATCACAACATGACAGTCAGGGCCCCCACCTCTGCTGGGAGGAACAGGACTCCCAGGCAGGAGGGGCCAGATGGGGCTGGACAGGGAGGTCGGCCTCCCTGCAGACCTAAGCTCAGACCCGGCTCTACAGAGCGTGAGGCATTGAGAGTCGGGGTGGCTGCAACTCACCCATGCCCCGGAAGCTGGGAAAGCAGGCCACAGGGCACACTCCCAACTCACCGCTGAGGCGGCCCCTCATCCTGGGATCTGAATGACAAGGAAACCCAGTTCTGACCTTGGGGGCTTCCCAGTGTGCAAGCATGCAAGGTGGACAATAACAGTATTCACATGCATTCTGAGATGTCAGGTGTAATATGGGCTTCTGAGAACAGAGAGTAGGTTCAAGGCTGGGAGAGGGAGGAGGTGTGAGGCCTGGGGGTGGTCAGGAAAGACCTCTCCTAGGAGGGGACATGTGAGGGAGCTGGGTCTTGCTGGGGAAGAGCTTCAGGGCAGAGGGGACACCCTCGAGTCTGTGCGTGGGGGCCTGAACGAAGGCTGGGGTCAGGGCGGGGGAGAGGCGCCCCTGCTCCCGTCCGCCTGCTGGGGCTTCTGCATGTTTCCTTGGAGGGCGTTCTGGTGCGCTTGGTGTCTTGACTTGTACCCTGACACTGGTTCCTATATCCCAGGCTAGGTGGGTCCTCTGTGTGTGGGCAGACAGCTCAAAATCAAGACGCGATGCCCATCTGGCCTTGGGTACTGCCCTCTGCCTTCATGTCGCTCTTGACATCTTTGGGCTGGACACGCCCCCTGTATACAGTCCTGTCCAGCACCTCACTTACCAGTGAGTCCCATGGAAATTATGAAAAGCCCCTGTCCTCTCCAGCATCTCTGAAAGCCCTCCACTTCTGTCTCCTCCCCTCCTCCCAACCCTCCTCCATCTCTTGAAGTCTGGTTTCTGTCCCATTGCCTTGCAGCTGGCTTCTTCCTCTCAACCAGGCTGATGTCTGACTTGGTCAGTCCACTTAGCTGGGTGCCGGCCTTAACTCCGGGCACTGATTCCTAGCCTGTGAGTCAATCCTGCTTCACCCACGTCCAGCCAATGCTCTAAGAACCCAGAAATGGGCGAGTCCCAGGCTGAAGTTAACCCTGGACCCTGAGTTCTGACCAGGGGCAGACCCTGCAGCTGAGTGAGTGTCTCAGCCATCCCAGCCTGGTTTTCACCTACGCCTAGCCTCCTACTATGGTAGGATGGTGCTGTTCCGGAAAAGAGTAGGCAGGATGAAATGGACCTTGCCAAGAACACACTGGAGAGGAGCTTCCTGCTAGTGCTGTGGTCAGTCTTGTGTTCACAACACAGACTGGCAGGAGCCTCAGGGAAAACAGCACGGAATGGGAAAACAGGTTCTGAGGAGTTATGGAAGCCAGCTCCCGTGAGAGACAGGAAGCCTGGGCCCCATCCTTCCTTTGTTCCTAACTACCAGGGTGACTTTGGAGTAGGAGCACTCTTGTTCCTCAAATGAAAAATAAGGTGCAATGGATTAAATCAGGGGTTTTCTAACCGTGTGCCATGGAAGTTTCTGTGGAGCCCTTCCAAAAGCCCCTTAGAGCAGAGGTGAGAATTCGGGCCTCAGACCTCCACCCTATTTCCAACAGTAGATGGCTTTCACTTTCACTGTTTGTTTCAAGCTGCCTCAAAATGCTTCCTGTAAACAAGAGTTGAGAGTTTGACAAATCGTTTTCAAACCACTTCACTAGATGACTTGGAAATCCCAAGAATTAAAGATTAGCCAGCCGTTGATAACCTCAGCACTCGGCTCACTGCCTCTCTCTTTTCCTCTCCGCCATGTCCCTGCCATCATCTGCAGCATCCCTAGCATCCCTCTGATGGTCTGTTCCACAACCTGACCTCTCAGTTCATGGACCACCACCCCCGCCTTAGCACCAAACGCCTCCTGTCCTTCTTCTCCACCTTCCACACACATGGCTACACCGTAGGCCACATCATCTCCAGTAACAGCCTCACTCAGAATGCTTAACTTCAGGCACCCTCAGTCTAACTTCATCCGCTTTAGTACTCCAATTATGCTGGGTTAACAGAACTTCCACCAGCTGAGACCTCCCAATCCGGTCATCACTCAGCCCAGATTCCACAGATTTCAGCCCCCCTCCCCAACTATCCCCTTCCCAGTTCTCTTGATGTCCTTGGCCCCTCACCCTCCTTCATATTCATCAGAAAACAACCCCACCCTGGTTAAACCCCACCACCCACTGCCTCAGCACCTCCAGCCCACCAGCCAGTTGCTCTCGGAATTCTCTCTAGAGAATATCACACCACCTTGTGGACTAGTTCACATTTATGACTGGACATACCTTTGAACTCTGCCAGGTAATGTTTCTGTACTTTCCTTGTAAACCTACTTTCCAGCTCTCCGAAAACATTATTTCGAAAACCCCCCTCATCTCTCAAATGATCATCTTCTCTGCTTGGCCCGTCTCACCAGATGATGGCTTTGATGTGCACTTCATAGAGAAATCGATGACATCAAAAACCTGTCTCTTCTTCCTACCCATACCTCACCCACCTACCTGCATCTGTCCTCGCCTTTCCGGCCTCCCTTTTTCTTGAAAAGAAAATATATGTGTATATATATATGTATATATATATATATATATACATATATATATATATATACACCGTTGATTTCAAGCTCTTCCCCTGTGAACAGGAATCCTATCTGGGCTTAAATTCTCCAAGGTTCTTCTACAATGATTCCCTACATCCCTGCATCACCACTATCTCTCTCTCTCTCTTTGGATCAACCCAATTGACAAACATGTCTTACTAGTTCACATCTTAGAAGAAATAAATCTTTCCCTTGACTCCACATCGCTTTTTACCCCTCTATTTTCTTGTCCTGTCCCACTTCACCTCCAGCCAAAGGTTTACTAGTTAGTACTGTCTCTACTGGGGCTTCCCTCATAGCTTAGCTGGTAAATAATCCGCCTACAATGCAGGAGACCTAGGTTCAACCTCTGGGTTGGGAAGAAGGGAACAGCTACCCACTCCAATATTCTGGCCTGGAGAATTCCATGGACTGTATAATCCATGGGGTCGCAAAGAGTCAGACATGACTGAGCNTCCCTCATAGCTTAGCTGGTAAATAATCCGCCTACAATGCAGGAGACCTAGGTTCAACCTCTGGGTTGGGAAGAAGGGAACAGCTACCCACTCCAATATTCTGGCCTGGAGAATTCCATGGACTGTATAATCCATGGGGTCGCAAAGAGTCAGACATGACTGAGCGACTTTCACTTTCCCTGTTTCTACTGGGCTTCCCTGTGGCTCAGTGGTAAAGAATCCACCTGCAATGCAGGAGACGCAGGAGAAGGGGGTTCAATCCCTAGGTTGGGAGGATCCCCAGAAGGAGGAAATGGCAACCCACTCCAGTATTCTTGCCTGGGAAATCCCATGTACAGGGGGCCTGGTGGGCTACAGTCCATGGGGTTGCAACCAAAGGGACTTAGCATATGACACTCAAAATTTTACCTCCAGCCTGGACCTTTCCTCTTGACTCTACCAGAACTGCTACCAACATGCCATCTCCACTTGATGTCTATTTGTCTTCTCAAAACAAAACAGTGCAATAAACCCCCTCTTCCCATTCCATACCTGCTCCCCTTGGAACCTTCTCCATCTCCAGTGCCCCACCAATCCCTCATTCAGGTGCTCTTGATTCCTCTTTCCCTCACATTGAATACCCCATCTATCACTGAACCTTGTTGGTTGAACCTCCAAAATGTGTCCTGAATCTGACCCCTTCTCACCGCCTCCACTGCTACTGCCTGGTCCAAGTACCATCATCTCTCAGCTGGACCACTCTATTTATCCTCTAATTTTCTCTATCCTGTAGCTCTGGCCTGCCTTCAATCTGCCCTCCACAGAGCAGCTGGAGGAAACTACGTAAACCAGAATCAGGTCAGGTCAGCCCACTGTTTTAAAACCTTTCAGAGGCTCCTGTTACACAGGAGAGAAAAGCCACCGTCCTCACTGCAGCCTACAAGGCCCTGTGTGGCCCAGCCCCTGCCCACCCCTCCAGTCTCATCTTTCTCCAGCCCTGCTCTCAGACTGGAAGCTCCAGACCCCCAGCTGCCACTCTTCCCAGACTTGGAACCTTTGCACTTATCCCTTCTGCTTGGATCCCTATTCTCCCCACCCCTCAGTCTTCACACACCCACTCATCGTCATTCAGACCTCATTTCATGTGTCACCTCCTCTGAGAAGCCACCTCTGACCACCATGGTCACAGGGCTGCAAGCCCAAGCCCACTCTATTGCCACCATCCCTTACACTAACCTATTCTATCTTGTTCAAAGATACTGAAAAGCGTCTTTACTGGGCTTCCCTGGTGGCTCAGTGGGTAAAGAATCCGCCCACCAGTGTAGGAGACACGAGTTTGATCCCTGGTCCGGGAGGATCCCACATGCCTCGGAGCAACTGGGCCCTTCGCCACAACTACTGAGCCTGAGCTCTAGAGCCTGGGAACCGCCACCGCTGAAGCCCACACCCCCTAGAGACTGTGCTCTGAAACAAGAGAAGCCCCCGCATTGGGAAGCCCGAAACCTCAGCTAGAGAGTAGCCCCTTCTCACTGCAAATACAGAAAAGCCCATCCAGTAACAAAGACCCAGTACAGCCAAAAATAAATACATAAACAAAATTACTTTTAAGTGGTTTTTGTTTTTAAAAGCATCTTCCCGATGGACTTGTGTGTGATTCTCAGCTTCTTCCTTCTGAAATACTAGACCCTGAGGGCAGGGCTTCCATCTATGTGGTTCCTGACTCTAATCCTAGCATCTGAAAATCATCTGGCACACAGTAGGTGCTTAAGTTGACCTACTAGTCCTAGATCTTCGGTTCTGTGCTGACTGTCCCTAAAATGCCTTCTTGGTTTTTAAGGTAAGTGTTCCAACCCTGATGTGCCTCTAGGGGCTGGTATAAGTTTATTGGATGTGACAGAGCTTTACAGTCTGTAAAGTGCCCTGCGAAGGCTTTGATCCCCTACCTGACTCAGCAGAAAGGGGCTTGCCTCGGAAAGGAGTTTATAGCATCCCAAAGTGAGACTCCTCTGAGCCCACTCTCACCTGCCTGTCTAGCTCAGAAGTCTGTTCTTTTGTTTTCACCTTGCTTTCTGCTCCTTGTCCCAGCCTGAGATTCCCCCTCGGCGATTCCTCTGGATTCTCTGTCCGTGTGGAGTAGACTGCTCCCCAGTTCTCACAGTCTGAGGGCCCCAGCACCCCTCTCTTCCAGCATCTTCTCCAAGCCCCCAAACTCTGCCTGCTATCCGTGTCAACCCCTGATGGCCAGGACTCCCCTGGTCTTTCCTGGCACATCCCTGCCCACCCAGAGACCTGCTTCTACACCTGTCCTGTGCCTTTAACTTCTCCTTTTCTAGGAGTCATCCACTGCCACATTAGTATCTAAGAAGTCCCTTGTGCTTCACAGAATGTGGGGTGAAACGGAAAAGAATGCACTTAGGATAGTACAAGGATGGGGAGAGAAGAAGCTGAGTGTCTGATAATGCCTCAGTTTCCACGTATGCACGGAGGAGGCTGTGCAGCGTAGATGCCCTAGATTTTCCAAAACACACCCCCACCCCCACCCTGCCTTCCTGTCTTCCTCAGAATTGATGCATGGCCTTTGCAGAGAAGGCCTTGGGCTCCCCAGGATGCTAGGATGATAAAAAAGAAAAAGAAAAAAAAACCCACCAAAATCGGGACAGCAATCAGCTGCACACAGGGAATTCTTGGAAGACTAGAGAAATGTCACCTCCCCAGTCTGGGACCACAAGAGCCGTTTATCATCCTTACTGTTGGGTGGGGGGCAGTCCTGAGATGGAGCTGACCTTGAGGAAGGAGAGAATCACTTATGGGGTGCCCGCTGGGGTGCCCAGCGACCAGGCGCCTGGGAGGGCCAGGTAGAGATAGGGGAGCAGGGAGAGGGGGATGATGTCCAGAACTGTCCAGAGGGAACACGGGCCAAACGACAGTGGGTGACCAGACCTGTGTCCACACTAATGGCTCTTCCAGAAAGTCAGGGAAGCCTGGAGAGACTGAATGGGAAACTGAAAGATGGCTGGAAGGGCTGTCACAGCCAGAGAGGTAAATAATGAGTGTCTGTGCCCAGCAGTCCAGGTTCCTACCTCCAGGTCCTTCCTAGTAATTGAATCTAAGCTGTGTTTGTGATTGAAGGGTCTACAATTAAGACCTGAATCCAGACATGCCAAGGGCTATAGGCAGAGAGGCCAGAGCCTGTGGGAGAGGAGCCTGGCATATTTGTAAAGATATTTCTAGATGTTTCGGGCTTCCCTGGTGGCTCTTAGATGGTTAAGGAAGAATCTGCCTGCAATGAGGGAGACCTGGGTTTGATCCTTGGGTCAGAAAGATCCCCTAGAGAATGGGATGGCAACCCACTCCAGTATTCTTGCTTGGAAAATTCCATGGACAGAAAAGCCTGGCGGTCTATAGTCCATGGGGTCACAAAGAGTCAGACATACCTGAGCACACATGCGCACATCTCAACAAACAAGCACAGACATTTACTCCCAGATGCAGACACATCCAACCTGGATACTCCTGGGCACCTCGATATACAAAGACATCTGTTCTCACCCATCTCTTTCACTCACCATGCCCATGCTCAGGCCAGCCAAGACCCCACACAGACATGCAGATACACACAGCCCTGCAGTGTGAGCTTGGATATATTGGTGAATGAAGCTGACCAAGATCCCTGCCCTCAGGGAGGTGACATTCTAGGGCACCATCCACAGAGATGCACAGATACATCCCCTCAGTTGGGCTCAAACTGACTCCCAGCAAACATGTATTGAGCACCTGCTTCGTTCCAGGAAGCAAGCTTGGTGTGGAGGAGATACAGGTGGGCAAAACCAGTATGGTTCCTGCCCTCATGTGTGTTAGCTGCTCAGTTGTGTCTACTCTTTGGGACCCCATGGTCTGTTTATGAGATTTCCCAGGCAAGAATACTGGAGTGGGTTGCCATTCCCTTCTCCAGGGGATCTTCCTGACCCNGGAAGCAAGCTTGGTGTGGAGGAGATACAGGTGGGCAAAACCAGTATGGTTCCTGCCCTCATGTGTGTTAGCTGCTCAGTTGTGTCTACTCTTTGGGACCCCATGGTCTGTTTATGAGATTTCCCAGGCAAGAATACTGGAGTGGGTTGCCATTCCCTTCTCCAGGGGATCTTCCTGACCCAGGGATTGAACTGGGATCTCCTGCGTTGCAAGAAGATTCTTTACCGTCTGAGCTACTAGGGAAGCCCCCATAAAGGCACACTCAGAAACATAAGCCTAACAATGTTACATGCAACCTGCATGCACACACTTGTGTGCACGCACATGCACGGCTCTTGCTGACTTTAAATACAAACCCAGAGTCAAGGCATTTATATTATTAAAAGCTCCAGGAAGCAATTCATTTAGAATGAGCAGCAAGTCCAAAGTCAGATCTGTAAGTGGCCCATTCCTCTCCCCAACTGTGTGCACCTCTCCTCCAACCTCAAGTCATCTTCTCCATTCCACCTTCTCATGTCCTTCAGATAATGACAGTGCCAGGGGCTGCCTGCAGCCTTGAGCTCCCCCTTTGCTGTTCAAGATGCTTCCCAGCCTCACCGTCAGGACAGGAACCAAACGCAGGTCCACCGGCCAACGGTTTTTGCTGAGCCATTGCATTACAACAGAGACTGCTCCTTCCAGACATTTTTTTTTTTTTTTTTTTTTGCTTCTTCTTTGGCTTTTAAAGAATCAGAAATACCTTGGCAGTAAAAATGTGCTTTGGGCTGAAAGCTGACTCCCAGGGTCAGAGCCCAGGAGAAGATTTCTGCTACAAAGTTTCAGAGAAAATAGCAGGTGCTAAGCAATTCTTATTTTCCAAGGGACAGAGAGAAAACACAGTTGGAGTGGATTTAGGGCTTTGCAGGGCTCCTCTTCAGGTTGTGGTGTGTGTGTGTGTGTGGTTTCTCTTTATTCCCCTGTTGGAGAGAGTGGCAACAGAAAGAATGGGCAGAGAGGAGGAGGTCAGAAAGCTGGGTCTGCGGCTGGTCCCTGCCTGAGATCAGGGACCCGCTGGCCCCATAGTGGGTCCAGGGCAGTGGATTTGGAGCCACTGAGCCAGATTTGGGCCCCCTAGTTCTGCCTTCTCTTAGCTGCAGGAGAAGGGCTTTTTTAAAAAAAAAAAAACAACCTCTCTATGCTTCAGTTTCCTCATCTATAATATAGGAAAAATAACAGCAACTACTTCATAGGGCTACTGTGAGGGTTAAACAAGTCTATATATTAAAAAGAATTGTATACACGTCTGTAAGCCCTCAGAGGATGTCGGCTCCTGTCAGCCTCCCACTCTTCTCCCTTCTCCCCAGACTGTGGCAACCAGCTCCCAGACTGTGGCAACCAGCTCCCAGACTGCGGGATGGATGCAGGGTGAAGCTGTGGGCCCATGGATGGATGGTCGCCGCTGAGAGGACTATTCTGCTTGCACCTGCATCCTCTCCGCAGCCTTCCTCACCCAGCTCTGTGCTCCAGGAGCCTGGCCTCTATGGACTGCATCCCCCAGACCCTATTCCTTCTCTTTCCACTCGGGTTGGCCAATGAGAGGGCAGAGGACAGGAGGAGAATGAAGCTGGATACCTCTGCTCACACTCCCTCTGGCTTCAGCACCTCGCTTTCGTTTCATCTCCTGATCACTTCCGGCCGGGGCAGGTAGCTAACGGCCCCTACACTGCTAGTCTTCGGGTGCCTGGTATTCTTACAGATCTGTCAACTCTGTCCACACCTTTGTGAAAAATCCCTTTCTTAAATACTCTGGAGGACAGTGAAAGCAGCAACATACAAGGAGACAGTCATGGCAGCACACGAGATTTTCTCATAAGGATGTTCATTACAGTGTTGTTTACAATGACCGAAAAAAAAAAAAAAGGAAGGAACCTAGAGGTCCAACCACCAGGCATTGAGGGAGTAATCCAGACAGTGCACTGGACTGCAGCTACTGAGAATGAGAGCAAACATATTCACCAATACTGGGGAACAGTCACTACACCTCTCAGAAAAACAGTAGGCTGCCGAGTCTGTGGGCAGTCTGACACCACTGAAAATGATATCCACAGGTTTGGAAAGAGAATGTATGTGAAGGACATATACAAAAATGTCAACTGCCTCACCCTTGAATATGTAAATTATGGGCAGTGGTTGTTTTATTCCTTAGTACATTTCTGGGTGGGGAGATGCCTTTTCTTCATTGAGCAAAAATTATTCTACTGACTAGAAGTTATTAACAATATAGGTACAACTATTAAAAATTGTATTTTAAAAAGTATTTAGGGGACTTCCCTAGTGGTCCAGTGCTTAAGCCTTTGCCTTCCACTGTAGAGGGTACAGATTCAATCCCTGGTCGGGTAGCTAAGATTCCACCTGCCTCAAGGCCAAAAAAACTAAAACATAATATAGAAGCAATATTGTAACAAATTCAATAAAGACTTTAAAAATAGTCTACATCAAAAAATCTTTTTAAAAAATGCTTAGAGTCACAAGAAAATAAACATCATAAAATGTTAAGTGAAAAAAAGCAAAATTTCTTCGTGTACACACACACACACACACACACACACGCACACAGATTAGACATTAAACCAGGGTCTCAAACCTTGCTCAGAACTAAAGCTCCTGTCCCTACAAACTGCCTGCCCCACCTGGGTTGGGGAGCCCTCTCACTTACCGCCAAAGGGGTTTCATGCTGGACTGTTTTCGGAATATGTGAAGTGATGGAGCCCAGAGTGGAGGGGGAGGATGTGTGTGCAGAAAATTCACCTGGAGCATGCACAAGACAGTCCGACTTCTGCAACAGAGCGGGCAGCAGGCTCCTTCTGCAAGGGGGGCGTCTCTCCTCCTTCAGGTTTGCGTCTGTGATTGTTTATAACCTGTCAGCAGGGCCTCACTGGGCTCTGTGGGGGCAGGGGGCAAGGCGGAAATGTTGGTCACTGAGCTCCCTAACATGAGAAAATGGCCTCACAGTGCGTCTAATCACCACTTCCCACAAGGAATTTCACTGTGCGTGCTCATTTGCTTTTTAATCATCCTCTAAATATGCATTTTCACGTTATACCCTAATGGCACCCAGAGAATCATTAGGATCTGTTGGGACCTTAATCCATGGCTTCAGAAGTCTCTAAGTATGTAATTTCGCTCCATGACGCAGGTTCCTAAAAGTCCACAAATAACCATTTGCATGATAAAGTCACAACTCCAGAATCAATTACAGCTTTGGCTGGAGAGAATTTATTTCCTTTTTGAAAAATTAAAATGTGAAATCAGGAAGTTGCTGCACAAAAGCCTCCCCTTGCCCAGGTGGGAAGAGGGAAAAGATCACAGCGCCCCCTGGGGCCCTGACTGATTGGGCGCCATCGTGGAATCACCAGGCAGGTGGCCTCGACAGGGCCTCTAGGGTGGCTCTCAGTGGGGCTGGCTGTGGGATTTCACTTCTCACCAGGATCATTCGTCTTCTCAACCCCACCTCCATCTGAACTTCATGCCTCCTAACAGGCATTTGGGGATTCCAGCTGTGACTCTCCAGAGAGCCCCAAGACATCTAGATATGTGAGGGGGCCCAAGTGACCCAGACGTTGCTGCTGCTGCTAAGTCACTTCAGTCGTGTCCGACTCTGTGCAACCCCATAGACGGCAGCCTGCCAGGCTCCCCCGTCCCTGGGATTCTCCAGGCAAGAACACTGGAGTGGGTTGCCATTTTCTTCTCCGATGCATGAAAGTGAAAAGTGAAAGTGAAGTCACTCAGTCATGTCCTACTCTTAGCGACCCCATGGACTGCAGCCCACCAGGCTCCTCCATCCATGGGATTTTCCAGGCAAGTGTACTGGAGTGGGGTGCCATTGCCTTAGTCACTCAGTCATGTCTGATTCTTTGTGACCCCGTGGACTATAGCCCGCCAGGCTCCTCTGTCCATGGAATTCTCCAGGCAAGAATTCTGGAGTGGGTTACCATTTCCTCCTCCAAGGGATCTTCCCAACCCAGGGATTGAACCAGGGTCTCCCACACTGCAGGTAAATTCCTTACCATTTGAGCCATCAGGGAAGCCCACAGCAGATAAGGTACCACTATTAGGTCTAAAAACACAGCCTTGGGTCTTCCCTGGTGGTCCAGTAGTTAACATTTCCACATTTCCACTGCATGGCATGTAGGTTCAGTTCCTGGTTGGGAAGCTAACATATCGCATGCTGCATGGTACAGCTGAAAGTGAAGTCATTCAGTCGTGTCCGACTCTTTGCAACCCGTGGACTGTAGCCCACCAAGCTCCTCTGTCCATGGGATTCTCCAGGCAAGAATACTGGAGTGGGTTGCCATTTCCTTCTCCAAGCAAAAACAAAAAATAATACTCATAAGCCAACTGATGGTGTCTAATGGTAACGATTCAAGTTGACTCCCTGTGTTGTGGGGATACCATGGGCCCTGGATTTGGAGTTGGGAGCCAGGATTTGATGCCTGCAAGGCTCTGCTCAGCATCTCTGCTAGACTCAAAGAGCCTGGACTCGTCTCACACCTGGCTGGCTCTTAATAAGTGCTCCTGATGCCTCCAGTTACTCCCTGTGTCAGACTCACACAGCTTGGTTTAGTTCATGATCTAAAGAGGGATATCTGCCCCGTCTCTGTATCCTAGTGAAACACGAATGGAATTTTGAACACTACCGTTTACTGAGTGCTTGCTCTGTGTCAGACACGCACTACATCCTGAACACACAGCATCTCATTTCATGTTCACGACGGCTTGCTGAGACAGGCTCCATCTCAGAGAAAAGGTCTGTAAGAGACACAGAGCTGGCTGGAAGAGGGGTCCTCCAACACCATACAGCCTCTCTTAGGGGTGAGCAGATTCTTCAGACCCTCTGAACCTTGGTTTTCTTATCTGAAAATTGGGCAGGATGATGCTTCTCACTTGCTGCACTCACTTCCTCTGAAGAGGAAATAAGGAGAAAGTGCTGGCACACTGCACCAGCCAAGAAGGTGCTGGGCTGTCTTGTTTTGACTTGTCTTTTTGGTCTTGCCTCTAGTGGATTCTTAATGATCTACTCCTGAAACGTGAAGGCCCTGAAAAGTTTCAGATTCTATCTGAATCTGATTAAACCCTGAGCCACAACTCAGTGTCAGGCATTCTGATTCCGATGCCATGATGACAGTAAGATGAATAAGAGTGTTTTAGAAGCCGGACGCCTGATGGCGATCGTAACTGTCCTCAAGGTGGGAGACCCCGCCCCACTGGAAAGGTGGGGAAGCCGGGGTGTAGAGCTGGTCACTAGCCTGCACTTCAGCACCAGTGCGGGGAGAGCAGAGGCTCGGGAGCTGGGTCAAGTTGGTGCCCACACCTGGCTCTGTCCTGACCCAGCTGTCACCTGGGACTAGTTTCTCATCCTCTGAGTACCCACCACTGCCTCCTAGTCTTGGATCTGAAGATCCAAGCACGGTGCCGGCGCCTAGTACCACTGGTGGCAGTAGCCATAGTATTTCATAGTACAGCCATGGTGTTCCCTGCCCAAGCACACTCCATGGGGAAGGGGTGGAGCCAGGCTCGGGTTTCCTGCCCTGCGCCACTCCAGGGCCCCCTCTGCGACCCCACAGCCTCCTGCACTGAGCCGTCCCCTCAGCCTGCTCCCTCTCCCTCTGCAGCCATCATAGGCAGAAGGGATGGAGGTCTCTGGAGGGGTCTGACCTGCAGAGGGGAAGGGAGATCCATCCAAGGGGACCTGGGTACTTTGCCTGTGCTCAGAGAGCCTCTGCTTCCCCCACCATGCCTCCAGCAGGAGCTTAAATCCCTGCCTCACCAAGGAATAGTGGGCCACTGAGAGCAAGCTGCTTTACTCCTCTGTGCCTCAGTTTCCTCCCTGGAAAGCCCTGCAATGGAAGGAGACCTGGATTGATAAGGGGACCTATTTCTAGGGTTGGCACGTGGAGCAAAGGGCTTAACACATGTAAGACGTTGAAAGCTGTGCTCAGCAGGCAGTTAGCACCCCATAAATGTTCAAAGATACCATCATAACTAATAGGGAAGAGTCATATCAGAAGCACTCTGTTCTAGTCCCCAAAGTCTAGACTCTCCCCATTCACCATACGGTCTCAGCACCAGCCTGAGAGTCAGCACGCGGCCGCTCTCAGCTGCAGCTCTGCCAGTGACCCGGGCGCGATCTCAGACAGGCCATGGCATCTCTTTGGACCTCAGTTCCCACTGCCATGCAGTGATGAGTGGACAAGATGATTTCTGGGTCTTCTTCCATTTTCAGACTTTGAATCCTCTCCTTCTAAGGACCACAGCAACCAGCGTGCCAGATTCTCTCTCTACTGGCAGGATCTGTGCTGGAGGCGTGTGGGGATGTGGGGGGGGATTCACTCACTCATTCAGTCAGCACACTTTTCAGAGAGCTTCCCACCGACAAAGCGGGCTCTCTCTTCTGGAATGACCCAGCCCATAGGGGTGCACCTGCACCTCTTCCTTCCCCAGCTCTGATGGAACCACCCGGCTCCTTTCTAAGAATAATCTCTCTCTCTTCATAATTGTGAGTTTCTGTCCCTGGTCTCCCAGGCGGGACTGCCCACTGGACAGAGCACAGGCTTTGTGTCCAGCAAGTCTGAGTGGACGGTCACCCTCCACACCAGGTGGCTCGGGGACACTGGGCCACGTTTCCCAGAGCAAGGGTCGTGATTCACTTGTGGGTCATAAACTTAGTGGAGTGGGTCGTGTCTGGTATTAAGACCTAATGAGGGCCCCCCTGGTGGTCCAGTGGTTGTCTCTGCCTTGCAATGCGGGAGACAACGGATTGATCCCTGGTGGGATCCCTGGGCTCCCCAGGTTGTGCTAGTGGTAAAGAACCTGTCTGCCAATGGAGGAGACAAAAAAGACGCAAGTTCCATCCCTGGGTCGAGAAGATCCCCTGGAGGAAGGCATGGCAATCCACTTCAGTATTCTTGCCATGGAGAATCCCATGGACAGAGGACGCTGGTGGGCTACAGTCCCTAGCATTGCAAAGAGTCAGACACGGCTGAAGCAACTTAACAGATGCACCGGGGAGATCCCACACGCCCAGGGCAACAAAGCCAGTGCACCACAACCGTCCGAAAGCCTAGGGAAGCCCCTGCGGTGAGAAGCCCGTACGCTGCAACCAGAGGGTGGCCCCCATTGTCCACAACTAGAGAAAGCCTGCATGCAGCAACAAGGACCCAGCGCAGCCATAAATAAACATTAAAAAAAAACCACAATGAAAGAGCAGAAAGTGGAATAAAATGGCACAGAAAATAGAGTGCTGTACAGAGTAGGAGGCGAGTATAGACGTGAGACGTGAGTTGCATGTATTACCATAGGATATGTCAGAGAAGTTTGGAAGCCACATTCCTAGAGCACATAATTTGACTTCCCAGGCCTTAGTCTCCTCCTCCACCAGGAAGGTATTTTGAGATGAGACTAGCATCGAGCCAGGCAAGGCTGGAGACCCCAGTGAGTTCTTCCCCATTGTCTGGAGCCCCCGCCTCTGTTCTGACATGTGAGCTTCAACCTGTGGGAAGCTGAGTCACCAGTTCCACCCCTGCCCTCAAACCCTCTGCCCTCAGGTGATCAACAAACCAGTCACAGTAGAAGAAAATGCATATCCATTCTGCAAACATTTGCAATCCCTGGTCGGTAAGCAAGAAAAATGCATATAAATCCCATGAACATTTATCAAGCACCTGCATCATTCCAGGCCTTGGGCTGGATGCCGGGGTGCAGTGATGAGTAGACAGGCCACCGCCCCAGGGAATTCACAATCCAGCATGAGAAGCCAATTAAAAAAAAAAAAAAAACCCCACAAACATATGCCCAGGATGCCAGGCTGGGCAACGTGCTGGAGGAAATGAAAGCAGGGTCAAGGGCAGACAGAGATGCTCTTTCAGATTGGGCGGCCACATTGATGATCTATTCATGCCTGGGCCATAAGCAGGCAGGGTTCAGCAGTAAGTGTGTAATGATGACAGGGCTCTCGGCTCTGAAGAGCGGCAGGAAGATGAAATTTACAGTAGAAATAGAGGAGAGTTGTCCAGACACCTGGGTTAAAACTGGGTAGGGTGGGGCGAACTACCGATTAGCAAGGGCAAGCCTAGGTGTAGCCAGGATTTCCTTTTTGCAACAAGGAACGGCAGAGCTGATTAATGTAGATGAACAGGAGACGAGTGGGAATCCCAGGGGATGAGGAGAAAACGGGCAAACGGGGCCTAGTGCAGGAGGGCGCAAACAGCAGAGTCATCATGCCCACTGATGGGGTCATTGAGGGGAGACCTTGGGGAAAACCAGGTCAGATGGAGTCTACTCTTGCGGCAACATTTATAGCAACATTTGGGGGGCACCTATCACATGCCAGGGCTGTGATGAGAATTTTTCACGTGTTATGTAATTGAATCCTCACAACCCTTGGAGCAGACATGACAACATTTCATCACATCTAAGGCTCTTTAGATTAGCAAATGGACTGTTAATTTTGGTAGCCCCAAGAAAGAAATGTCGCGGCTATTTAAACTTTGACATGTCATGGATTGTCGCAGGCGTTCCAATCTCAGAGATGTTAAAATAAAGATCTTAGCATTGGCAATGTGGCCTTGTGATCCACAGGAAGTAGGGGCAGTGGGAGGGTTGGTACCTTGATCCACATTCATACAACTCATAAGGCCCGAGGAGATTTGAATGCGAGCTGGTCTGGCTCTGGAGCTTGTTTTCTGCCCCGAGAACATCTCCTTGCTGTCTGTGAGAGGCCAGGGTCACAGGGAGGTGCTGTGGGGTTTCGAGAGGAGGCATGAACTGTGGTCCAGGAAGCCCACCAGGCAGATAGGAGAGGAAGAGACCACTGAGAAGGTGGCTGTGAGGACCAGGCATCGGGCGGTGGAGATGCGGCCAACTCCCAGCAGAGGAGAAGGGAGACGAGGGGAAGAATGGAGGTGTACTATCATGATCCAAGGTTCTAATATGATAACCCTTCCCAGCCAGAGGCAGGGTTTTCTATAAAGCAGAAACAATACAAGGGTATGGGTTTCAAAGAATTACATCCATCATTGACAAGAAGGAAGGACAGAAGACAGAGAGAAAGGAGGGGGAATGATGGGGAAAAACAGGTGAGGGAGGGACCTGGAGGACGGCTATGCAGGAAATGGCAGAGTGGGTGGTTCAAGGGCCTTTAAGAGTCACTTTGGAAGCCCTGAGTCAACAGAACTCTAGAGAGAAGCAGCCTGGGGCTGGTGTCAGACTTCTGGACCCTTAGGAGCCAGATCATCAAGGCAGGGATGCCCACCCATCCCAGCTTCCCGTTCACTAACCAGGGTCCCCAGCCCCATGAAGAGACTCTTCTGCACACTTCCCTAAGGGGAGGCTGGCGAGATTAGAACCAACCTCTGTGCCTCTTGCAAACCCAAGACCTAGAGTCGTGCTTCTCTTCTGCCCAGGTGTCTACTTAACCTTCTGCCACCCCCGTTTCCTGTGGGTAAGGGTGCCACGCTTCAACAACCCTCAGATGTCTCTTAACATTTCTGAAACTGGCATGAGTCTTAGTCAACGCCATGTCAAAGCTGAATCGGCAGCAGCGTGACTTTCTTAGGCATACAGAAAATAACAGTCCACTTTCTAATTGAAGAAGTCTTAGGTTCCATGCCATATTGTCTCCCCTTCAATATCCCGGACACACCCTAGTGGCAGAGACGATCTATACCCCCGGGGCCAGGTCCCCAACCCTGATTCTGGCCCTAGTTCAGCCCTGTTGGATACTCCCCCTCAGTGCATTGAAAATGCACAGAACAGACCCTGGATCCCTCCTGAGACTTCACCAGGCCCCAAAGCTTCCTGGACCCACTGTCTGAGCCACTCTGGGATAAGAAAGGCCCCCCGGAGGACACCAGGACCCCACCCTTTACACAGAGCCTCTAAAGAGAGACAATCCCTTCAGGTTTCTGCCCAGGAAAAAAATTAACTACAGTCAGTATCCTTGAGTCATGGGACAAGAGTAGGCCAGGGAGAGGAGAGAGCAATGAAGACAGAGTGCCCTGGGCTGAACAGGGCCAGGGGGTCACAAGATCCAGTCCGCTGTCTCCCAGCTTAGCCAGGAGGAGAGCTGGCTTCTCTGTCTATAAAAATCCAGATAATGCTCCTAACAGCGGTTCATTCAGCAAGTCTGTAGTGGCAGAGACTTACCAGCTGCTGGGATCCAGGGGTGGGGCTCAGAACAGTTGCCCCTGAGAAGCCAGGGAGCTGGGGCAATTATTTGTTTGCAGGCCTGAGTCTTGTATGGATATAACAATTGTGCATTGAGGTGATCAAGGCAGAACAGCTGAGGAAGTGCTTACTATATCCTGTCTCTTAACAAATATTTTTGAGCATCTACTCCGCACTAAGCCTTGTGAATGGAGAACAACATGGATGGTGGTCCCTGCCCTCCTGGAGCCAGCATTCAGGAGATGAGAGATGGATCACAAAGGATACACAAAACAAATAAGGTAACGATACAGATAAGAGTCAAGGAGGGGGAGGGGAAGAGTTCACTCTGGGGTCATGGGTTGTGATTTTAAGAACGGTCAGGAAGGCCTCCTTAGATGGTGACAAGGTCAAGGAAAATATCCCCAAAGTGATGGCTGGACTGAGTCTTGAGACAGGAACAGGAGCTCACTAAGTCAAAGGGGGTTAGAGGGAAGACCCTCCTGTCACATGGAGCAATATGTGCAAAGATCCAGGGGTCAGCAAGCTCAGGGTCACCCCAAGGAGCTACCAAGAATAGGGGGCCCAGCAAGGAAAGATATGAGAGAAGCAGCTAGCTCATGAGGGTCCGGTTAAACCAGGCTAAAATTATCTGAGCATTGCCCAGCATGCTTAGGGAAACGTGAGCATCTGAAGCTGAGGAGTGATGAAGTCCTGTGTTCTGTTTTTAATAGGATTTGATGCAAATGGGGTATGAAAAGCTCTGGAAAAATGCCAAATGGCATTCCCAGAGAATGTTCCACAGGGTACTCACCCAAGCCCTAAGAACTCTGCGGGAAACAAAGGTTTTCATGATCTATAGAGTTTCGGCAAAAACAAACAAAATATACGTAAGCGTTTACGTTTGTGTATGCGTGCATGCATGTTAAGCCGCTCCAGGTATGTCCAACCCACAGACTGTAGCCCGCCAGGCTAGTCTGTCCTTGGGATCCTCCAGGTGAGAATACCGGTGTGGGCTGCCATTTCCTCCGCTGGGGATCTTCCTGACCCAGGGATCTCACCTGGGCCTCTTTCGTCTCCTGCACTGGCAGGTGGGGTCTTTACCACTAGCACCGCCTGGGAAGCCCGTATTTATGTATACCACATTCCTTTTTTTGGAAAAACACAACGCTGATTTGCATTGTAAAGGACCTGAGGATGCCTGCAGTAAAGACACTTTCAACCTTGTCAGTTCTAGCGTGGTCAAACTAACCTGACCACACAGCTCTTTTTCATTTCTCTCTCCCCACACCCTCACACTTCTGAACCCTCCTGGAGAAAGAGCAGCTTGAAGGACATGATACCAACCAGTTCCCATTTCCCGCAGTATGTATGCTCTTCACGCAGTCCGCCCCCATCCCGCCCCGGCTCGAGGTCCCGTTTCTAGAACTCCTCAATGGCAGCCCCACCCGGCTGGCCATCTGGGCAGCCTCCAACCCAGTCAGCCTGCAGCAGGTGAGCCCAGCAGGCACCGGTCACTCTCCCCAGAGACAGCATAATCCAAAACAGCAGATAATCCAAAAGCCATTTATTTTTGGCATGCTTAAGTGAGTTTATTTTTACTTCAGCCTTACCTTCCTGATTTGGCCTCACTAAGACACATGCTAAAAAAGAGCCTTTTTTTTTTTTGGAAAACACTCTGACAGAAGGGAGGAAGGGGGCCCAGGGAGATGCTTGGGGAAGCCACTGGGGAATTTCATGCACACTGTGGCTCGTGTCTCCTTCCTCACTCCTGACTGGAAACTGTATGCTGATCTGGTACTGAAACTGTGCTCCAATCAGCAGTGATGGAAAGAAAAAGAGTGGGACATGTGGTTCAGAAGGATTTGTTGCAAAAAGCACAAACGAGCTGGGGGTAGGGTTGGGGGAGTTTCAGTCATGGAGATCCGAAGCTCTCTGAAGCGTGCCCTTTCCACAACAGCACCCGACTCCCAGCTGCCAGCACCTGCATCTTTCTCCCTGAGGGCTTCTCTTGTACCAAAGCCACTGTCTGCCCACATGGTAGGTCAAAAGTGCCAGGAAATTAACACCTCCCCCATCCCCAATGCAAGAGGTCCTCAACCAATGCTTGCTGGAGAAGGGTATAAATACCCCAGCTCACTCACCACACAGGAGGTGCAATTCTGAGGTGCGTGTCTTTGCTGGATTGCTAGATACCCTAGTAGGATTAAGCTGGAGTTGGCACTGGGGTAACTGACTTGAAAACCCACCCCTTCTGGGCTGCACACCCTGCTCTGTCTTGCCATCCTCCATCCACACCACCCACCAGTGTTTCTTGAGCCAAGCTACAAAATAAACTGCTTACACTCAGATCTTGTCTCAAGGTTGACTTTTAGGGAACATACACTAAGAAACCTAGCTCTTCCTGGCTGGAGGAGCTGGACACAGCCTGGTGTGAGTCTGGATTTCCCTGGCATTGGAGAAGGTGCATGACCTGGCTCCCTATACTTCTTTGGAAGGTTCTGGGGTTGCCTACGGATGTTGGATGATCCTGAGCCCTTGTTAGTATCTTCGACCTGGGGACTTCATCTTTCAGTATCATATCTTTTTGCCTTTTCATACTATTCATGGAGTTCTCAAGGAAAGAATACTAAAGTGGTTTGCCATTGCCTTCTACAGTGGGCTACATTTTGTCAAAACTCTCTACCATGACCTGTCCATCTTGGGTGGCCCTACACGGCATGGCTCATAGTTTTATTGAGTCAGAAAGGCTGTGATCCATGTGATCAGTTTGATTAGTTTTCTGTGATTGTGGTTTTCCAAGTCAGTAGGTGCCCAATATGCTACTGAAGAAGAGTGGAGAAATAACACCAGAAAAAATGAAGAAACAGAGCCAAAGAGAAAGCAATGCCCAGCTGTGGATGTGACTGGTGATGGAAGCAAAGTCCAACGCTGTAAACAGCAATATTGCATAGGAAACTGGAATGTTAGGTCTATGAATTCAGGTAAATTCGAAGTGGTCAAACAGGAGATGGCAAGAGTGAACGTCGACGTTTTAGGAATCAGTGAACTAAAATGAACTAGAATGTGCAACTCAGATGACTATTATATCTACTATTGTAGGCAAGAATCCCCTAGAAGAAATGGAGTAGCCCTCATAATCAACAAGAGTCTGAAATGCAGTTCTTGGATGCAATCTAAAAAACGACAGAATGATCTCTGTTCGTTTCCAAGGCAAACCATTCAATATCACAGTAATCCAAGTCTATGCCCCAACCACTAATGCCAAAGAATCTGAAACTGAATGTTTCTATGAAGACCTACAAGACCTTCTAGAACTAACACCCAAAAAAGATGTCCTTTTCATGATAGGAGACTGGAATGCAAAAGTAGGAAGTCAAGAAACACCTGGAGTAACAGGCAAATTTGGCCTTCAAGTACAAAATGTAGCAGGGCAAAGGCTAATAGAGTTTTGCCAAGAGAACGCACTGTTCATAGCAAACATCCTCTTCCAACAACACAACAGAAGACTCCACACATAGACATCACCAGATGGTCAATACCAAAGTCAGATTGATAATATTCTTTGCAGCCAAAGAGGGAGAAGCTCTATAGAGTCAGCAAAAACAAGTCTGGGAGCTGACTGTGGCTCAGATCATGAACTCCTTATTGCCAAATTCAGATTTAAATTGAAGAAAGTAGGGAAAACCGCTAGACCATTCAGGTATGACCTAAATCAAAACCCTTATGATTATACAGAGGAAGTGACAAATAGATTCAAGGGATTAGATCTGATAGGCAGAATGCCTGAAGAACTATGGACAGAGGCTTGTGACATTGTACAGGAGGCAGTGATCAAGACCATCCCCAAGAAACAGAAATGCAAAAAGGCAAAATGGTTGTCTGAGGAGGCCTTATAAATAGGCGAGAAAAGAACAGAAGTGAAAACCAAAGAAGAAAAAAAAAGATATACCCATATGAATGCAGAGTTCCAAAGAACAGCAAGGAGAGAAAAGGAAGCCTTCTTCAGTGATCAATGCAAAGAGATAGTGGAAAACAATAGAATGGGAAAGACTAGAGATCTCAAGAAAATTAGTGATAACAAGGGAATATTTCATGCAAAGATGGGCACAATAAAGGACAGAAAAGGACAGAAAAGGTATGGACCTAACAGAAGCAAAAGATATTAAGAAGAAGTGGCAAGAATACACAGAAGAATTATACAAAAAAAATCATCACGGCCCATATAATCACAATGGTGTGATCACTCACACTCATCTAGAGCCATCCTGGAAGATGAAGTCAAGTGGGACTTAGGAAGCATCACTACCAACAAAGATAGTAGAGGTGATGGATTCCAGCTGGGCTATTTCAAATCCTGAAAGATGATGCTGTGAAAGTGCTGCACTCAATATGCCAGCAAGTTTGGAAAACTCAGCAGTGGCCACAGGACTGGAAAATGTCAGTTTTCGTTCCAATCCCAAAGAAAGGGAATGCCAAAGAATGCTCAGACTACAGCACAATTGCACTCATTTCACACGGTAGCAAAGTAATGCTCAAAATTCTCCAAGCCAGGCTTTAGCAGTACATGAACCGTGAACTTCCAGATGCTCAAGCTCGATTTAGANTTCGTTCCAATCCCAAAGAAAGGGAATGCCAAAGAATGCTCAGACTACAGCACAATTGCACTCATTTCACACGGTAGCAAAGTAATGCTCAAAATTCTCCAAGCCAGGCTTTAGCAGTACATGAACCGTGAACTTCCAGATGCTCAAGCTCGATTTAGAAAAGGCAGAGGAATCAGAGATTAAATTGCCAACATCCGTTGGATGATCGAAAAAGTAAGAGAGTTTCAGGAAAAATATCTATTTCTGCTTTATTGACTATGCCAAAGCCTTTGACTGTGTAGATCACAAAAAACTGTGGAAAATTATTAAAGAGCCAGAAATACCAGACCACCTGACCCACCTCCTGAGAAATCTGTATGCAAGTCAAGAAGCAACAGTTAGAACTGGTCATGGAACAACAGAATGGTTCCAAATAGAGAAAGGAGTACATCAAGGTTGTATATTGTCACCCTACTTATTTAACTTATATAAAGAGTACATCATGCAAAATGCCAGGCAGGATGAAACACAAGCTGGAATCAAAATTGCTGGGAGAAATATCAATAACCTCAGATATACAGATGACACCACGCTAATGGCAGAAAGTAAAGAACTAAAGAGCCTCTTGATGAAAGTGAAAGAGGAGAGTGAAAAAGTTGGCTTAAAGCTCAACATTCAGAAAACTACGATCATGGCATCTGATCCAATCACTTCAGGGCAAATAGATGGGGAAACAATGGAAACAGTGACAATGACAGTGATTCTTGGGCTCCAAAATCACTGCAGATGGTGACTGCAACCATGAAATTAAAAGATGCTTGCTCCTTGGAAGAAAAGCTATGACCAACCTAGACAGCATATTAAAAAGCAGAGAAATTACTTTGCTGACAAAGGTCCATCTAGTCAAGGTATGGATTTTTCCAGTAGTCATGTATGGATATGAAAGTTGGACTATAAAGAAAGCTGAGCGCAGAAGAATTGATGTTTTTGAACTGTGGTGCTGGAGAAGACTCTTGGGAGTCCCTTGGACTGCAAGGAGATCAAACCAGACCATCCTAAAGGAAATAAGTCCTGAATATTCATTGGAAGGACTGATGTTGAAGCTGAAACTCCAATTCTTTGGCCACCTGATGTGAAGAACTGACTCACTGGAAAAGACCCTGATGCAGGGAAAGATTGAAGGCAGGAGGAGAAGGAGATGACAGAGGATGAGATGGTTGGATGGCATCACTGACTCAATAGACATGAGTTTCCAGGAGTTGGTGATGGACAGGGAAGCCAGGAGTGCTGTAGTCCATGAGGTTGCAAAGAGTCAGACATGAGTGAGCAATGGAACCGAACTGTTAGTATTTCCATCAAAATCATTTCTACCAAGTTAGGCCTGGGAAGGTCATCAAGAACGCTTCCCAGGGACCAAAATATTCACAAAGAAACAGGAACAAGGATGCTTGGTCAAAGAAGGATGCAGCCTTGTCTCATCTGGGGGCAGCAGAGGAAGCTTGTCACACACTGTGGGATGGCAGGAAGAGGTCACCTGATATAATTTGTAGGAATCACTGGGCAATCACCTGTTTCCCTAATTAGAAAGTTACCCACCCAAGGGCTTCTCCCCTAGCATCGGCCCACTATCTTGCAGACATGTGGTGGTGCAGGCCTCCCCACCTCTTTCACACACAGTTGTCTCTCACACACACCCCACGCTGGTCATGGACTGCTCCCACTCAAGTCTCCAGGTTCCTGAAAGATTAAGGTGTGGCCAGGAGAGAAACAGTCACCCCCAAGGGGCCAGGGATGGATGAGTCCCCAGTCTGAGCCTTGGGAAGATACCTCCATCTCTCTGGATCTCCTCTTTGAGGAAAGGGCAGGGAAGGAGCCCTTTCACTCTCATCTGTGATAGGTTCCTTCCACCACATTTTTTTTTTGTTATTGAGCAGCTTCTATGCACCAAGCCCTCTTCTGGGTGCTCAGGCTGTATACTATGAATAAGCCTGCTTATTAAAAAAAACAAAAACAAAAACAGTGCCTTTTTGCACAGGGTTTATATTCTAGCTCTTGCTGGGATGCAACTTCCCTGCCAGTGACAAAAAGATTTGGTCTCCCAGGTGTTCTGATAAAAGAACTGGCCCCATTCCTCTTGGCTGCCTTCCTCCACACCCCCAGGGTCAGGCCCAAGGTCCCAACCTAAACCTCCTGGATTGAATTGACAGGCTGTCTCCACCACCTTCTAGTTCTACCTGTGACACAGGGGGAATGAAGGTTTGGTTCTCAGGTGGAGGACCTAAGCCCTTCAAGACACAGAAAGCTCAGGATGCAGAGGCAAATCCCTCCTACAGGACACACCTTTCCACTGACCCCAATCTCAAATTCTTAAGACAAAATGCACGCTGCACCATGTGAGTTTCAATCAGAGTAGAGCGTCAGGCCCTGGTCTCTGCTACAGATCCTGGACAAGGGCAGAGAAAGGTCTTAAACTCCCTTCTACCTGCAGAGCCAGCTCTCGTGCGGATCTCCCTGCTCATCTTGGGCAGCGTCATCCCAGCCAGTATCTCCCACCAAGGATGCTCCCCACCTCTCCCTGTACAGAGGCATTTGAAAGAAGGAGGCTCATTTCAATATCACTCTGTCCAAAGCCTGATTAGGGGTGGCAGTGAGTGACCTCCCCTCACACACACACACCCACACACACACACCCAGCAGCAGGCCTCACACGATGGCACAGTGTCATGGGTCTGGGGAGAACGGTTTATGTGATTAGCTGCACTTGGGGATTATCTCTGCTCCATTAGTGCGGACAGTTGGGTGTTGACAACAGAAATTGTATCACTCAAGTGCCAAGAGGAGAACAAGGGTGGATTAGGCTGGTCTTGCCCCACCTCCCACCCTCTCTGTGCCAACCCCTCATCGCCCAGCTGACCTCTCTCCAAGTAGAAGTGGGTGGTGAAGTACACGGAGCTTGGGCATCAGGCAACCTGGTTTCTAGTCCCAACCCTGTTCCTAATCCGCCGTGTGATCCTGGGTGAATTCTCGCCCTCTCTGAGCCTCAGTTATTTCATTGGTCAAGCGACAGGATTTGGACTCGAGGGCAACAGGCACAGTTGTGAACATTTAGTGTGTGCTGTGAACTCAGCCTTGTGCTAAGCAGTTTCATGCAGCATCTTACTTGATCCTGTGCTGATTTTATTTTGTCCCCTGATCTCTCTTCAATGCCTGGCACATGGTTGGTGGCCAGTAAATATTGGTTTGTTTGATAAGTGCTTCCAACTCCTCTATGAAGCCAGAATTATTTTAATCCTTCTTTTCAGAGGGAGAAACTGATGGACAGCAAATTAAAGGCAAATTGCTAAGGTCACTTCCTGTTCTGCTGCACTCAGATGATCTACTGACTACAGACGTCAAACAGGGGCAGGGACTTGGTCCAATAAACCCCGAGTCCCATGTCGGGTAAGTGCTTGGTAAACGAGAGGCTCGATGACAGGCAGTGGGCATCATTTTCTGTCATCTTTCCCTGATAACTCCACAGTACTAACAGCATCTGACACACAGTAGGTGCTCAATAAACATGCTCTGAGTACATGAACGAATGAATTTTTTTAATTCTCATAACAACCCCATGAAAAATAAGGAAACTGAGGTTCAGACAGGTAAAATGACTTGTCTATATTGCTAAGCAGGGAGTCAGAGATTCAAACAGTGATGGGGGGCCCAAATCTACCCACCCAAGCCCCCATATTCATATTCTTTGCTATAAGACTTTGAAATGCTTCCCACAAAGGGACGCGTGTATTGCCCCACTCTTGACTTTAATCTGTCTATCTGACTTGCTTTGGCCAGTAGAGCAGGTGACTCGATACTGTGCCAGTTCCAAGCCGAGGCTTCAAGACACCTTCCAGTTCCTCTGGCTTTCTTGTGCGTCTGCCACTGCCATGCTGATATGCCTGGGCTAGCCTGCTGTCCAGGAAATGGATGAGCGACGACAGCAGAGCTGCTCTCGCCCAGCTTAACATTGCTGCTTTAGCCTCTGGCTGTGAGGGTGGCTTGTTACTCAGCAGCAGCTGACAGATACAGCAGGTCTGCTTTCATCTCAGGTAGGAAAAGTGCCATGTGAAGCTGTCCTAAGCACACACAGGAGGTGCAGGCACATCGAGGGCAGGTAGAAATGAAAGAGGAGGAGACAGTTGAACTGAGGCTAGACGCTGAGTAAGGTCTATCACTCATTCGACAAACACCAAATGAGCGCACGCCATGTGCCAAGCACTGTTCCAGGCACTGGGATTTTTCAGATGAGAAGGGACAGGGAAGGGCATTCTGGGCAGAAGGAATGGTGCACCAGAAGGTATAGTGGTCCTGGGAACAACCTGGTG
Source organism: Oreotragus oreotragus (assembly GCA_006410675.1). Taxonomy (NCBI): domain Eukaryota; kingdom Metazoa; phylum Chordata; class Mammalia; order Artiodactyla; family Bovidae; genus Oreotragus; species Oreotragus oreotragus. The sequence goes on along the minus strand of SJYX01021308.1, from coordinate 193,630 downwards.
TGTCTGGGCATGTGGGCGACAAGGCTGCAAAGGCAGGCGGGCCAGGTGGATGAGGTGGGTCTCATGCTGAGGTGACAGAGACCTCTTGAAGGATGTTAAGTAGTGTGATGATGAGACCTGGCTCTAATTTTAGACAGAACCCTCTGGCAGCCATGAGAACTGCTGAGCAGAAGGCAGGAAGGCCAGCCAAGAGGAGAGACGCTGCAGCATTTCTGACTCAGAGCAGTGATGGAGGGGGTGGACGATGGACAGCTTTTGGATACGGACTGAAAGGGAGGGGCAGCATGGAGGAGCCAAGGATGAGGCCCTGGTCTCCAGTTTGGACAACTGGGCTGGGGGGCTGTGGGGAAATGGGAGGAGGGTCAGTTCTGGGGACGGGGGTGAGGGGGAAGGAGACAAGGCTGGGGTGAGCTGCCATTGCAGGAAGCGGGGGGAGGTGCCCTTCCTTGCAGCCTTGGGTCCTACCCCCACGACCAGGTCATCTATCTGTCCACCCTAACCAGAGGCAGCTTGGACGTTCTGTCTTCCCCCGGCCCCCAGTCAGGAAGGTCCCTCAAATGGCCATGCTGTCCTGGGGACAGGCAGCTGGCTCCATGCTGATATGGAGTGTCCAGACAGCACCTGACTGGAAAGGGGCCTTTGGAGGCAGGGGTGGGGATAGAGGGGCAGGCAACCACGGCACCGGAGCCCCGGTCCCTTCTGCCCACTCCCACCTTGGAAACAATAGTGATCTGGACAGGGAGAGGCAATGAGAAAGCCAGAGAGGAGTGGAGGGAGGCGGGGAAAGACAGACCCGCTGAGGCCTTCAAAGGTGCGGAGCTGCTGTCGTCCCAGCTGTCCAGCTGGAGAGAGACAGAACTTGGGGCACAGAGAACCCTGGAGCCAGAGGGGCAGGAGAGAAGGGGAGGCAGGCAAGTGCAAGGAGGAGGGTGTGTGGAGGAGAGGGAGACGAGAGGAGGATGGGAGGGAGCACTCTCATGAGAAGGGCTGCGGTTCTCACTTCTGTTCTGCCAGCAGCTGAGATCTTGGTGCACCCTGAGAGGATGGAGGGTGGGGTGGGAGAGGCTTAGGAGGGTCTGGATGGAAGACTCCACTAAGAAACCCTCTCTCAGGGGCTCCAGGGCCCCCAAGCAGTATCTCAGAGCCCAAAGCACCTGGGAGCAGAGGCAGGGGCACCAGAGCCAGGGTCTTCTCTGACAGTTTGAAACAAAATGGGCACAGTGTTCTAATACTAACAGCCTGTTATTAAAATCAAGTGCTATTTTACAAAATGCATTTGCCAGGGAATGGCTAATTACAGGCAAGGCGCGTTTCTGTGTTGGTACCGATTAATCCTGAGCAGTTTAAGCAGTCGAATTTTATACATATAATTATCACTCAAGACTCACAAAACAGCAATAAGATGCTCTAGGGCTCTGCCCTTGAGGGACTGTGACTGAGGGCTGTCTTGGGGCTGTGGAGGGAGGTGGGCAGGGAGCTTGTTTGTGCTGAATCACACCTTGAGCCACCTCTTTCTATCCATCTCTTACTTCTCCCATGGAAAGGAACAAAGCCACCGATAAGGAGGGGAGGGGCCTCTTGGGCTGGGGAAGCTGGAAACAGCTCCCAGAAGGGCTGCTAGCAAAGTTCCACCCCTTCCAAGGCATGGTCCCACCGTGAGACAGTGCTCAATGTGGGGTTTGAGACAAGGCGAGTTTCACAGCCCAGGTTTCCATGTGTGAGATGGGCGGCCTGGGAGTGAGTCAGGGCGGGAAGCCACACCTCTAAGCCAGAAGCAAGGGAGAGAGTCTTTATATGGGGTCCTAGGTGCCGCTCAGCCAGGGGAGATGCAGGAAAATCACACAGCCTCCGGGTGGATGGGTCCTCATGGCAAAGCGAGAGGTAGTAGGTGGTGGCTGCTGCTAGCTGCGAGGCATGCTGGGAGACGCTGCGGGGAGAGTGGCAGGGAGCTAGGGCAGGCCTGCCCAGTGCAGGGAGAAATGAGGAAAAACTAATCCGCAACCAAGGTCTGACTGCCCACTCTGGCAGGAAAGGTGCTGCTGCTGCTGCTGCTGCTAAGTCACTTCAGTCGTGTCCGACTCTGTGCAACCCCATAGACGGCAGCCCACCAGGCTCCCCCATCCCTGGGATTCTCCAGGCAAGAATACTGGAGTGGGTTGCCATTTCCTTCTCCAATGCATGAAAGAGAAAAGTGAAGGTGAAGTCGCTCAGTCTGTCCGACTGTTAGCGACCCCATGGACTGCAGCCCACCAGGCTACTCCGTCCATTGGATTTTCCAGGCGAGTACTGGGGTGGGGTGCCATTGGCTTCCCCGAGGAAAGGTGCATCCAGGTACAAGTCAGGCTGAGTTTAGAGGGTGCCCACAAGCGTGGAGTCATGGGGCATGTGGGCCACAGCCAAGGGAACGTGGTGCTCAGAGATGATGTGATGGAGCTGGAAAGCTGGCAGTCCAGCCTGTTTTGCTGGGAGAGAAGACCCAGGGCAGAACCCACCACCCAAAGCACCTGCAACCTTTCCCCGAAACTCACGAGAAACTGGAGAAGCGATGTGTGGGGAGAAGGGAGGATGAAACAGAGAGCTTTCTGGCTAAAGCTACCAGTAACCCACTTCACTGCTGGTACTGGAGTGGAACCCAAGCAAGCAAGGTCAGCAAGGGGACTGTGTGAAGGTCATTGTCTACCCGCATGGGAATTCCTAGGGCCCTGGCCTTCTCTGCCTCAGAGCTCCTGGGGGCGGGGCCCTGGAATCCTGCAAGCACAAGGGTTCGCAAACCACTGGCTTGGAAAGGCAGCAGCGTCTCCATGTGAACCCAGGTGTTTAAAGGAAAATGAGAGCAGAGGGCCAACGCCTCTGATGCTTTAGCTGCTTCCTGTCACTTGGCTTCTCTGCTCTGTGTGATGGGCTAGGAGCCGGGCTGAGTCCCAGGGGTGGGGGTGCCACTGGATGTGTGCAAGGCGGGTGAGGGCCCAGGACTGGATTAATGAAGCTGCCGTCCCAGCGACGTTAGAGAGACCAAGAGCGTCAAAGTGCTTGAGGACGTAGCAAGCCTCCACAGGTGTGAGCTTTTACACGCCTGTTACCATTTTTGTTACAGAGGCTCAAGGGACTGTTTGAAGGCCAGGGTGACAAACGTGATAATACCTAAGCACCTGGCACAGAGTAGGCACTCAATATATGCTCAGTATTGGTGAATTTGAACCCCTCCTTTTTCTCCCTCTAAATGTCCATGGAGGACTCCAGTTCCGCCCCTTTGGACAGCTGCTTGATGGCATCACCACTGAACTCACCAGGAGTGGGTTTTACAAGCTCAGCCCCACTGCTCAGCGGAGAAAGTTAATTACACTGAGTCATTAAACCGAAGCACTCCCATTGCTTTTAGTGCTGAAGCAGCTTCAGGTGTTTTATCTCCAAAGCTCTTGTAAATTGGCATAACTAGACCTTCTTTTACCAGAGACCCTGTGAAGAATAGTTCAGTCCACTGGGCACCTACTGTGTGCCAGTCAAGGACCAGGTGCCGGCGTGCATGGCCGTGAGAGCTCAGCTTGGTGTCAGCCCTGGTTCCCCATGAACACAGGATACTGGCTGGAGAGACCAGGTGAGACACCTGGGGTCACAGGCAGTCAGTGACAAGAGGGTCAGCCACCTCCCTCTGCCCTGAACGCATTCTGGACCCTACATCATGCATACACACCTGCAGACCTTTCTCCCTTCCATTGTGAAGTAGGTGGAGCTTGGCCTCTGGTATTTCCCCTTCTTGCACCTTTTCCATCCTTCTTGGGGTCTGGCTCACCCAGGCAGGAGACCAAGTTTCTCCTGCTTCATCCCAGCCAGCCTGTTCCCATCCCAGCCAGCCTTTAGACAGTGTCTTTTTCTTCTGTCATGAAAAGCGCTTTCTGTCCTTAAAGAAATTTGAGGAATCAGAGGGTTGGTGGAGGAGATATTCCCAGGGGCGAGGAGCCACCCGGTGCCCTGAACTCAGGCTGTGACAGAGGCTTATGAACAAATACATCCTAAGAGGAGCAGATCCAGCTTGTCTTCATCCTGAACCTTCAGGCCTAAGCCCTGCTCCAGCAAATAGGACTCGGGGTTCAATGCCTCCAGAAGCTGTAGACCCTGGAGAAATAGGTTCTTTCCTGCTAGAAAGAGCCAGCGTGGCATCGCAGATAAAGCACTGCTCTTGGGGTGGGGAGAACTGGGGTCTAGTCCTGGTATTGTCCTCACCCGGCTGTGTGACCTTAGGAAAAGTCCCTTCCCTTCTCTGGACTTCAGTTCATTATCTGTAAAGCACAGGGCTGGTAGAGATGGACTCGAAGGTGTCCTCCAGTTCTGTAAATGTATGGACACTAAGAAGGGGAGAGCGGGTGGGATGAACTCGGAAATTGGGATTGACGTGTATACACTGCTATGTGTAAAATAGATAACTAATGAGAACCCATTGCATAGCACGGGGAACTCTGTTTAGCTCTGTGGGCACCTAAGTGGGAAGGAAATCCAAAAAGGAGCAGATATATGTACACCTGGACTTTCCAGTGGTAAAGAACCTGCCTGTCAGCACAGGAAATGTAAGAGATGCAAGTTCGATCCCCGGGTTGGGAGATCTCCTGGAGAAGGAAATGACAACCCACTCCAGTATTCTTGCCTGGAAAAGTCCATGAACAGAGGAGCCTGGCGGGCTACAGTCCACAGGGTCACAAAGAGTTGGACATGACTGAAGCAATTTAACACAGCACATATGTATACACAGAGCTGATTCACTTCATTGTACAGCAAAACTAACATGACATTGTACAGCAACTATACTGCAATTGAAAAAAAAGGATGTCCTGCTCTTCTGGCCACTGGACTCTGACTCTGTGACAAGGCAGTGGCCTCCGCTCAACTCCACTGACCCCAGTGGGGCAGGCGGGTGACTGGGGACTGGGAGTTGAAGACAGGAGCAGCCTCCAGGCCACCGGTGCCCACCTGCCTGGAGCCGAGCTGCCTTGCCAGTCTCAGAAATCACGCAGCGCCAGGGCGGCCCTGCTGCAGGCTGGCGCCACAAGGCAAATTACAGCCTCTGGAGGGTGCCTGTGACAAATGACGGCTAAATGGTTTGCTTTCCGTATGCAAATGAAGCCGCCAATTTACATTCATTTGCACCTGATGGGTGTCTGAAATGGATGAATTTGATTTGTGCTTGATCTGTAAGTGTCTAATTTATTAATCAATAAAACGTCATGTACAGGCACAAAGATTCCCCAGTTCCAGCCGGCCTCCATATATATGTAAATAATGCAATCTCTCAATCTACTTGTTATGTAAATGTTAATATAAAACTGACAGGAGTATGCGTCTGCAGAACTTTATGAGCTGAGGGGACTGAGCTTTGCACCAGCTCCCACCCACCCTCTACCCCTTGGCTCTTCCTCTTGCCACACCTTGCTCTCACTTTTCCCTTATGCCAGCTCACCCCTCTCACCTCCTCCAGGAAGCCCACCCATTCCTCTGGCCTTCCAACACTGTCAGGCCTCTGCCAAGGGCTGTCACTGTTACCTCCTATCTTGTCCTGGAGCTCTGCCCCCAAGACCCCACCTTACATGATCTACCCACCCACATGTCTCTACTCTCTCCATCTCTGTGTATTAAAATCTACCCTCTCAGGAACCAGCTAAAAGTCACCACCTTTTGCCAATGTGGACACTGAGAATGCGGGCAGGAACCTATTCTGGGAAGCAGAAGGGATCCAAAGGCCCAGTCTCCAAGATGCTCCTGGTTTAATTCCATCCTCTTTGCTGGGCGCTGCTCTGGGCACGGCTTGTGGAGCACCCTCTGCGGGGTGGGGGTGGGGGGGGGCTGCTGCTGTCCTGCTGTCCAGCTGATGAAAACGATGCTTCTTCAGAGAGCTTATCTACTAGACAGGCGCAAACTGGCAGGACTGATTCCAGGCAGCACCATCAAGAGTCAGTCTCAAAACCATATTATGGCCTTTTCCCAGTGAGCAGAAAAGGTCATTCCAAGCCGTGGAAGCCAAATTAAACTTCTTTTATGGTTTTCTTTGAAGGGGCCGCAAAACAAACCTTAGCAAGGCCGGAAAATGATACCTTTCTCCAGCCTGTCCCACCAGGAAGGCGTCATGCCTGGATCGCACGACCATCCATCTTTAGCACATCAGTTCTTCACATTAGCTGGAAGGTCTCTCTCCATTTATTACCCCCCCTCCCCGCCACCTATTACTGTGAGGGCAAGGCCAGCTCTTCCTGTTCCATTGGTGCCCCCAGGGCATCTGGCACTCGGAAGACAATGTGTGGAGCCATTGGAGGGGCCAACAGAACCCCCCACCATCCACCTGCTTCCTGCCCCTCTCCTCTCTGCACATTCACCACCTCCTTAACCCCAAGCTTTAGGAACCATGCTCAGCCCACGCTTTATAGATCGAGCCTGTAAAGTTTGATAGAGAGGGACAAGAAAGAGTGAACGTCCACTGACATTTCTTCTGCACGGCGGACTTGGCAGATTGAGCCCAGGAGGTGAAGCAGCTCTCACAGCATCACATAGCCAGGTGAGGGCACAGCCAGGCTCAAAGCCAGGTCTCTACACAGTCAGGTCCATCCTTAGCCAGGGTCGGTCAAGGCCTAAGCTGGATGACCTGAAAAGGGCTGAGAACACCCCTGCATATCTTCCCAGTCCATCATCCTCACTGACTATCCTACTATTACAGATTCAGGGGCTCTTCTCTCACCGGAGGGCTCCCCAGGTGGCTCAATGGTAAAGAATCCACCTGCCAATGCAGGAAATGTGGGTTTGATCCCTGGGTCGGGAAGATCCCCTGGAATAGGAAATGACAACCGGCTCCAGTATTCTTGCCTGGAGACTACCATGGACAGAGGAGCCTGGGGGGCTACAGTTCACGGGGTCACAAATAGTTGGACATGACTGAACACGCACTTCCTATAGGAATCACCTTTGAGAGCCCGCGGATCCTCACTGCAGGAACCGAAGGCAAGACCAAGTGGTCTGTGGTTCTGCCAGATCCCTTCCTCCTCAAGGTCAGCATTAAGTGATATGTTCCTGGTGAGAAGGGGCTGCAAAAAAGGAGGGCAGGCAGAGTTTTGATGAAGCCCATTATATCTCCATCAAGAGGAAAAGACAAACACTTTGTATTAAAAGGTGCCACTGAGGGCAGAAACTGGGTTTGCAAGTGGGAGTTCATTCCTAGCTGTACCAGCTGTGGTGGCTGAGGGAAATGGCCCTGAATGTGGGACCAGTTACGGCTCACATGCAGTGCTTCTAGAAATTCCTCTAGGAGACGGGTGTTTCACTCGCCCTTAGAAGTGAAATGGAAATTGACCTTCTTTGCACTGGAGAGCTGCTGCTGCTGCTAAGTCACTTCAGTCGTGTCCGACTCTGTGCGACCCCAGAGACGGCAGCCCACCAGGCTCCCCCATCCCTGGGATTCTCCAGGCAAGAACACTGGAGTGGGTTGCCATTTCCTTCTCCAATGCATGAAAGAGAAAAGTGAAAGTGAAGTCGCTTAGTTGTGTCCGACTCCTAGCGACCCCATGGACTGCAGCCCACCAGGCTCCTCTGTCCATGGTATTTTCCAGGCAAGAGTACTGGAGTGGGGTGCCACTGCCTTCTCCAGCACTGGAGAGCAGTTCTCCAGAAACTTTTTAAAAGGAAAGGCCTAGAGCTGCAGTCAGATTAAGCCTCAACTTGTGGTCTCCTATCCAACACTGCAATATACCAGGACGGCCCGAGGCACGAAGATGAAGGGATGGAAAGGAACAAGAAGGAGGCTAACATCCACTGATGTTTATCCTAAACCAGAGGTTGCAGATTTTATTTTATCTAATTGGTCCCCATCCTGTATGAGGTAACATACTATTTATTATGCCCAAGGAGCTGGTGAGGCTCAGAGAGATTCATCTAAAGCCACATAGCTAGCAAGTGGCAGAGTCAGAATTGGAAAGCAGGTCTGTCTAACCACAAAGCCTGGACTCTTTCCAGAGCCCAGAGGCTCCAGTTATGAGCCACTACAGATGATGTGCCAATCAGAAAGAAAATTAGGAAACTGGACTCCAGATGATTTAGAAAGAATGAATATGTGCCTGGCCAGAGATATACTGAATGTATACATGATTAAGTAGAAAGCTACCATATTGAACTTGAGAAGAGTTTGAAAATGAGCTAATAAAAATTCTTCTATCCATTCATGATTGCTTAATGATGCTGTTTCTACCTTAATTAAAACAAAACATGCTAAAGTATTTGAAACTCCATGGTCAGATCCTAGATTTGGAGCCAAGCTCAGTCTGTAGTTCGGGTCATGGAAAGGAGATGGAGGGACATCCTGTCACCAGATAATAATAATAATTGTAACTTCTAACAGCTATAATATGCAGCTACTAACTGCATGTACTTTCAACACACAAAATCATACAATCCTATGAAGTGGCTGCGGTTATTCCCAATAATAGAGCGGAATATGGAGTCTCAGAGAGGTTGAGAAACTTGCTCAGAGTCACACAGCTGGTTAGCGCCAGAGCTGGAATTCAAATCCACTTTTGTTTGGTGCCAGAGCTCAAATAGCCCCTATAGTATATCCTAGTTTTTGTTTTGTTTTGTCTTTAAGTATATTAAAGGAAGCAGTTAAGTTTTTGTTGCCAACTCTCAAACCCATCTTCCCCTTGGCAGCTTGCTAAGGGAGACCAGGTTGAAAGCAGTAACTCCTGGATGTCCAAGCACTCCAGGCACCCTTGTGGGCACGTGGGCCCAACAGGGGAACCTGGTGGGAGGGCACAGCTTTCTCAGCTCTTAAATACAGATCTGTTCTTCAATACGAGGAGGAAGCTCACCTAGCTGACCCTAGAGAATTCCAGCACGCAGAGATGGGAGCCCTTGTTTCTGTCATCCATTGTTTTCTCTGGGGTTCCCTCTTTGAGGCATTAAGTGCCTCCTGTCAGCCCTGCTGCTGCTATACTGGGGATTCCAAGGTGGAGGCATGGCTCATTCCAGAGGCTGGGGGCTCTGGGCTAGACTGATACTCCTTCCTTCACTCTCCCAAGAGGCAGAGTCTTCTGGGCTCTCTGATTTTCACCCTGGGTCCCCTCAGATTCTTTAGGAGGCCTCCTAGAATGGCCACTCCAGCTAGGCTTGCCAGTTCCCCTATTCTCACTGCCCAGGACATCACCTGGGCTCAGTTCATTTGCAAGTCTGGGGAAGGCACTGCCTGGGCACCTCCCACTCCTCTAGTAGACAGGGACCTCCCTACGGGCATACATGTTCTAATTTGTCTTGACTCTTTCTTTCTCTCCCCCCCCCACCCCGCCCCCAAGGCTTCAGGAATGTTCTCAGGATGGAAAGTAAAAGATGCTTGAAGTCATGGCCCCTTTTGTCTATTTTTAGAAAAAAAAAAAAGCATAAATTTGGTGAGGAAATTACTTGAGATGTTCTAAAGAGGAGCTCTGAAGGCATTGATAAGATGCGGGAGGGCAGCCAGCACTCCAGAGGACCCCAGGACCTTTGCACAACCCTCAGCTGAGTAGGAAAGAAAAATCCCAATCATGACAGAAACTGACAGTCTGTATCAATCAAAGATGTGAGGAGAGGATTCAGGGTGAGTATGAGGGTCATCGAAATAAAATCAAGAACGTGTGCAATTTAGTCCCCACCTAAACTTGTGACCAAGCTGTGTACCTAACTATCCACATTGTTTCCTGGAGTTGGTCAATGTGGCTTTAAGGGAAATATAACTCAGCTTAATATTTGCTTAGGACTTCCCTGGTGGTCCAGTGGATAAGAGTTCGCCTGCCAATGCAGGAGGAGATGCCACATGCCGAGGGGGAGCTAAGCCTGTGAGCCACAGCTGCTGAAGCCTGGGTGCTTCTCAACAACAGAAGCCATCACAGTGAGAAGGCCTCTCACGTCCTCTCTCAATGACAGGAAGCTCTCTCACAGCAACAAAATGAATAATCAACTGATTTTAAAATTAAAAAAAAACATAAGTCAGTAAAAAAAATATTTGCTTAAACCAAATAGAATACAGAAAGGAAATAAATTTGTTGTTAAGTCATCAAGCAGCATTTTAAGCCCAAAATGAAAGGCCCAAGAATTGTCTTACAAGCAGATTATGCATACTTTGTCACAGCTTCCTGTGTTCACATCACTCGTAGTATTTCATGAAAGGCAGTAGAGAGTCTGAACTGTCTGGGTTTAAACCATAGCTTTGTCACTTACTGGCTGAGTGACTTTGGGCAAGGTTGTGAAACTCTGTGTGCCTCAATTTCCCCAGCTGTAAAAAGGGAGCAATCATTGCGTACACCCCACACAGTCCATGTGACAATTCAATCAGGTTACATACGCGCATGCTGGCACATAGTAAGTAAGGTTCAATAAACGGTAGGTAGTATTATCATTGTTGTTGTTATTTGAATGTGAGGGATTCTTGTGGTTTTGTAGGGGTTTTCTCAACTTCCTAATTTCATATCACAGATACCCAAACAGAAGTATAGATTTTCACTTCTGGTGGTTAGAAATAACTGTGATCCCTATGGGGAAATGAATTAGGCAACATGCCTGCTGTGACCTGGGGAAATGGCAGGCCTGGGGCAGGTGATCCAGAAGGAACTGAAGCAGAGACAGACACTCTCCTTGGGATGCCAGCTGCCTGCTCCACCCAGACTCTGGACTCTGGGTCACCCAACACCCAAGCCTCACCCTCCTCCATTCTCTGTGGCTGAGACAGAAAGGTGAAATCTAAACAGACATAAATGGAAAGTTCCGCTTTTGGGTTGGAACAATCGATTGCAGAGGCATAGGATAGGGGAGCTCTCGCTCAGAAGCAGTTCTAGGAATCCAAAAGGGCCTGAGTTAAGTTAGTAGAGGTGGGCAGTGATGTTCAGAACAGGGGAGGGTAACTGGACTAAGTAGATCGTTATGAGAGAAAAGATTTGGAGGCAGGTAGTGGGAGTAGAGCATACAGGAGGCAGTGGTGGTGGTGGTGATGGTCGAAATGACCAGGTTTGAACGTCCACTGTATCATGGAAAAAGCAAGAGAGTTCCAGAAAAACATCCGCCTCTGCTTTATCGACTATGCCAAAGCCTTTGGCCGTGTGGATCACGATAAACTGGAAAATTCTAAAAGAGATGGGAATACCAGACCACCTGACCTGCCTCTTGAGAAATCTGTATTAGGCTCCAGGAAGTCACCTGATTTATCTAAGACACACCATGTATACACACAGCGTACACACACTACTATGTGTAAAATCGATAACCAACGAGGACTACTGTGTAGCACACAGAATAATACCCAACATTTGTAATAATCTGTAAGGGAAAAGAACCTGGAAAAGAGTAGGTATATATGTGTATCGTGGAGTCGCTTTGCTCTGCACTTGAACACAGCTGTTGTTCAGTTACTCAGTCATGTCTGACTTTTTGCTGTGACCCCGAGGACTGCAGCATACCAGGCTCCCCTGTCCCTCACTGTCTCGCAGATTTTGCTCTATTGAGTTGATGATGCCATCCAAGCATCTCATCCTCTGTCGTCCCCCTCCTCCTCCTGCCTTCAGTCTTTCCCAACGTCAGGGTCTTTGCCAGTGAGTCGGCTCTTCACATCAGGTGGCCAAAGTATTGGAGCTTCAGCTTCAGCATCAGTCCTTCCAATGAATGTTCAGGGTTGATTGCCTTTAGGATTGACCGGTTTGATCAACATGATTATATGTTAATTAAAAAATATATATATAATCGACATACCTTACCTCTCATCCATTTAAAGTGAGGAATTGTTTTTAGTATATTTAGAGTCATGCCAGTCATCATTGCAGTCAATTTGAGAACACAAGAAGAAATCCTCATGCCCACTAACAGTCACTCCTCTTTTCCCCCCAAACCCCCAGTAGTTTGTGCTATTAGCACCAGTAAATAATGACTTATATCTGATGGCTTAAGCTCCTAAGAAGAGAGTGGAAAAAGCTGGCTTAAAGCTCAACTTTCAGAAAACTAAGATCATGGCATCTGGTGCCATCACTTCATGGCAAATAGATGGGGAAACAGTGGAAACAATGGCTGACTTTATTTTTCTGGGCTCCAAAATCACTGCAGATGGTGATTGCAGCCATGAAATTAAAAGATGCTTACTCCTTGGAAGGAAAGTTATGACCAACCTAGACAGCATATTGAAAAGCAGAGACATTACTTTGCCAACAAAGGTCCGTCTAGTAAGGCTATGGTTTTTCCAGTGGTCATGTATGGATGTGAGAGTTGGACTATAAAGAGGGCTGAGCACAGAAGAATTGATGCTTTTGAACTGTGGTGCTGGAGAAGACTCTTGAGAGTCCCTTGAACTGCAAGGAGATCCAGCCAGTCCATTCTAAAGGAGATCAGTCCTGGGTGTTCATTGGAAGGACTGATGTTGAAGTGAAAACTCCAATCCTTTCGCCACCTGATGCAAAGAGCTGACTCATTTGAAAAGACCCTGATGCTGGGAAAGATTGAGGGCAGGAGGAGAAAGGGATGACAGAGGATGAGACGCTTGGATGGCATCACTGACTCGACGGACCTGGGTTTGGGTAGATTCCGGGAGTTGGTGATGGACAGGGAGGCCTGGTGTGCTGTGGTTCATGGGGTCACAAAGACTTGGACATGACTGAGTGACTGAACTAGACTAAGTTCCTTTTAGAGAATGAAGGTGATATTAGCCATATTTAATATACATATTTAATATTTCTCTAATAAATTAACCATGTTTTAATATGTATTTGAAATAATAGATGATTTGGTTCGATATCTTAATTTTAATGGCTGATTAGCTGAAATGTTTCCTTATTAAATTCTCTGACAAAGGAGCATTCTCCCCCCTCCCCCCGCCAATAATTCCTTGGAATGTCTCTGGAAGCTCTTATAGAAGATTTTCAATTTCCCTTGAGGAAATGCTAGAGGTCGTGGGCTGCAGAATCAGCCAGTCTTGGTCCGAGTCCCCTGCTTCCCCACCTGCCGCCCAGGATGGGGACCTGCTTCCTTAGACTCTTGTGAGAATTCGGAGAGGTTCTGCAGAGGAGCGCATAGCACAGCTGCTGGCGTTTAGGAGGAGCTGAAGGCTCTGGGATGGTGCGCTCATATTCCTCATGAGTACCTTGTGTAGCCTGGCAGCCAGTAAATGCCTGAGTGAAAGGCGGTGTTGAGATTATTCACCTACTTGTGGAAAACTCCTCTGTGGGTTTTTCTTCCCTGTAGGAGGAATCCTGCCTTGTGAAGGAGTCCAGGCTGGGTGACGTGCCACCTGTCTCTAGGATCCTGCCTGAGGCTCTTAGAGGCAGGCAGCTTCCTCCCCTGCCCTCAGTGGGAAGATGAGTTTAGTGCGGCTTCAGTGCTGTGATTTGATGGTCCTGTCTGTATCCTTCCTTAAGCTGTATCCCTTACTTTGTCAAAACCTTCATTTCTAGTTATCTGGGGTGCTACTAATGGGGTTAAATCTAGTTTGCTGTGCAGGTTTGAACTGTATTAGAAAACTCACTGTGCTGTTGTGCTTTGTTACACAGGCCCATTAAATAAGGCCTAGTCCATCCAAACAAAACAGATGAGACCCGCGGGGGTGGGACGGGTACCTCGGTGACTGTCCAGGCACTGCTCTCGGTGCTGGCAGGGTGGTGGAGGTGGTGGGGGGTTGTGGAGTGGAGCGGGGAGGAAGGAGGGAGGGAGCTCACAGAGCAGGTGTTACTGTATCGCTACATTTGAAATTAGGGTGTGTGGAGCTTCTCAAGAAAGACATCTACCCACATAGGTTTCTTACTCATGGTAACTTGCCAGCAAAGGTAGAGAAAGAGTTCTACGTGCTACGTACGTGCACGCACGACTTCCTAGTGATAAGGTTAAAGCCTTTTCCTGAGTTTCTATTTCCGGTATCCTGTAAGGCTCTCTGTCTTACTAGATCTAAATCTCTTCATCTCGTTTTCTGTTATGTGCATGTTGAGGTTGTTTTAGCAGAGGGCTGAATGTTTCAAAAATCAGATAAATTGAGCATACATTTTCAATTATAAATCAACTATAATGAATACGGATTTTCTTCAGGGCAGACATGATTCTTCTCTGTGGAAAATGCCACCAAAGCAAACCAGGATGAAGGCAGAACTGGGAACAACGGACCGAGCGTCCTCGCTCTGTAAACTTAGTGCTCAGAACTCTTTCTACGTGGAAAGTTTCCAGAGATCAAATCAAGGCTGTTATTACTTTGCCATGTCCTCCACCGGCTGGTGGTGGCCTTACCTTCGGTGCACCTGGACTGGGGAAGGAAGAGAGGGGACCCACATGTCCTTTCCACACTGGGGCTGGGAATTTGGCGCGTTTGTTCAAATCCTGGTTTTGCCCTGAGTTTGTGTGATTTTTAAAATGATCATGTGTGTGTCCTCTGAAACGGGGCTACCTGGGTTTTGCATGTCTTGGTTCAGTCCCTGTATAAAGCAGTGAGCAGACATTAGCAGTCCCACCCTGTGAAGGAGACTAACTTGGGGAGGTTAGGTAACTTGTTAAAAGTCACCCAGAAAAGCTAATTTCCTTCACAGGACTATCACGAGAAGTTACACAGGGTGCTAAGTGAGGAGTCACTGGCAACTTCTTTTTTAAAATATTACAAATCATTCAGATTTTTTTTTTAAGCCATAACCTGTGGCATGTGGGATCTTATTTCCGCAACTAGGGTTCAAACCTGTACCCCCCACGTTGGAAGGTGGAGTTCTAACCACTGGTCCACCTGAGTGGTCCTCATCCAGTTTTATTAATTAACATATATCAAGTTTCCACATAGCCTTTAACAGTCCACCTATGAATCTCTGACAAAGATTATAGGATTTCAGAAAGATTCTTTTTCTTCTGATGGAATGATGTGAGACATGTGATATATAATGGTTTACAAAATGGAGACTACTTATTTAGTAAACACAGATGTACATTAATTTAATTTTTTAAAAACTAGCCGATCAACAAACAATGCTGTGATAGTTTCAGGTGAACCGGGAAGGGACTCAGTCATACATATGCCTGTATCCGTTCTCCCCCAAACTCCCCTCCCATCCCGGCTGCCACGTAGCATCGCGCAGTTTCCTGTGCTGAGCAGTAGGTCCTTGGTGGTTGTGTGTGTGTGACCAGTGCTTGGGTGTCGCCGACTCCTGGTGACCCCATGGACTGTAGCCCATCAGCATCCTCCGTCCATGCGATTTTCCAGGCAAGAATACTGGAGTGGGTTGCGGTTTCCTTCTCCAGAGGACTTTTCCTACCCAGGGATGAAACCCGTATGCTGGGTCTCCTGCACTGGCAGGTGGATTCTTTACCACTGCATTACCTAAGAAAGCCCCCAAAGAAAGAAAGGCATGTAGTAATTTTGAGAGTTAAATTATATTCATTATTGTTTTTAAATCATCTCAAATAATGACTAGCTACTTCTTTATTCATGGCAAGTACTGACAGCCTGTATGAGTGGCTGATTTTGAATAGGTATCTGGGCTCTGTGCTCCCTGAGAATGACTCATTTTGAGAAATCAGAGTTAAACTCATTTGGGTGTTGAAATTCCATACAGAAAATCCTCTGGGAGGAATTTTTGGTTCTACCTGAACCCAAGTATTCAGACTGCTTTTGTTCTGAAACCCAAGCCACGCAGCTGGAGAGAACCCAGCCCTGTTGACTGGGTCAGAGGTGGGTCCAGCCGTCAGCATCCACACGCCCGCCGCCTGGTCCCAAGCAAGCGCCCGACATAGCGGGAAGGCAGGGAAAATGCCGCACTGCCAAGATTACCACTTTCTTGCTGTTGGGTTTTTCTTGCAGTTTGGGTTTTTCTGAAGTATATATTTAACTTGTTGATTTTTTTTCTCTCTGATGTGTAATTGTTGTTACACATTAACTTAATGCCAGGCCGCAGCACAGGCCTACAAATCACACTGGTGGGTTTTTGTGTTCTGCACAGGACAAAGTTCAAAGCTCTGATAACTTCATGATCTGAGCTCTCCTGTGGAGCCACCAGGACCTAGAATAAATTCATCCCTACTGTGTGTGGTACGACCCTGGTGGTGGCCTTTTGAAGACCTGGAAAGGTAGGATGGGCCCCGACTGCCATTTTTTTTAAATGCAATAGCTCTTTTGTTATCTTAATGGAGATTGGAGTTAAAGGAAAACCCATTTTTTTTTGTTCTGAGTCTAAAGTCAAGTGGTGGCATGTACCAAAAGTGAGGAATGCTTTACTGCTACAGGATTTGAGTGGACGTATGAGTTGTTCCCTGGAGAAGGGCATGACCACTGGCTCCGGTATTCTTGCCTGGAGAATTCCACAAACAGAGGAACCTGGAGGGGTACAGCCCATGGGATGGCAAAGAATCAGACATGGCTTAGCAATCAACACTTTTTTTTTTTTATTATGAGTTGTTCCACCAGGAAGAGCTCATAATTTTCAGGGCAGGCGCTGGGAGTCAGTCTTTTGAAAAGTGCATTCGTTTTACATTGTATTTTGCTTCTCCGGGGACCTACTCTGTAATTGTGTTCATTATCAATCTGGGCATTCTCCCCGTTTATGTAATGTAATGTAAGCCTTTCCTAACTATGTAGACCAGGGCACCTCACTGTGATGTGTGTTCATGGCACTAAGTAGGTGCTAGTTTGTGTGACCAAAGATTATACCATAAATGCTTTTGTTTGTAACTGTTCCCAGAGTGCCTGATAGGCACTGAATAATAAAATTTTATTGCTTTGCTTTATGAAAGATTTTTTCATAAGGGATTTTATTTATTGGCCACGTTCTGTTGTGTGTATGATTTTTCTAGGGGCCTGTAATTTAGATTTTTCTGACTCAAGGGTATAATTTATTCTAAAGCTACTTGAAAATCCATTCTGTAAGAAGTAAACCAGTGCAGAGAATTGAAAGACTGAGATTTGAAAGAACCAAATTTCAGTTAGCGCTTGGACCTTCCCTCTGAAAGGAGTGCCTTCTTTAATTTTGAGTCCACCAGTAGCCTGTCATTTTTGACATCGTGATTATTGACGGCTCTGCATATCTAGTCTTAAAATATGCTATCATTTTGGAAATCTGCTCTTTGAAAGAAAAGCCATGACAAACTTAGACAGCGTATTAAAAAGCAGAGACATCACTTTGCTGGCAAAGGTCCGTCTAGTCAAAGCTATGGTTTTTCCAGTGGTCATGTATGGATATGAGAGTTGGACTATAAAGAAAGCTGAGCACCGAAGAATCGACACTTTTAAATTGTGGTGTTGGAGGAGACTCTTGGGAATCCCTTGGACTGCAAGGAGATCCAACCAGTCCATCCTAAAGGAAATCAACCCTGACTATTCATTGGAAAGACTGATGCTGAAGCTGAAGCACTCATACTTTGGCCACCTGATGTGAACAGCCAGCTCATTGGAAAAGACCCTGAAACTGGGAAAGATTGAGGGCAAGAGGAGAAGGAGGTGACAGAGAATGAGATGGTTGGATGGCGTTGTCGACACAATGGACATGAGTGTGAGTGAGCTCTGGGAGATGGTGAGGGTCAGGGAAGCCTGACCTGCTGCTGTCCATGGAGGGACGAAGAGTCAGACGCGACTGAGCAATTGAACAACAGAGCAAGTCGTTTGTCTTAACACAGAAAGCATTGCATTTTAACGATTGCTTGAGGCATTTTGTTGAAGGTCTTTAATTATTGAAATTTAACAGTTCCTTCCAAAGAAGCAGACCTGATACGAGAGAGAGAGAGAAAGAGAGAGAGAGAGAGAGAGAGAGAGAAAGAGAAAGGAGATGCTTGGTTTTAGAGAATCATCTCATGTGGGGCTGGCAAGAGCACAGTCTGTAGGCAGCTGGCCAGGCTGGAGGTTCCAGCCAGAGTCGATGTTGCAATCTTGCACCAAAGGCAGTCTGGAGGCTGGATCCCTTCCTGCTTGGGGGACCTTAATCTTGTAAGGCCATCTACTGATTGCACAAGGCCCACCTACATTATGGAGGGTCATCTGCTTGCCTCAGAGTCTCCTGATTTCACTGTTAATCACATTAAAATGTGCCTTCACAGCAACATCTAGACAGTGCTTGACCAAATAACTAATACCATGGCCCAGAGAAGTGGACACGTGACACAACCATCACCACCTCCCAGTGGGGAGAGAGTTGGGCTCTCAGTTTCCCTGTGTGGACACTGAAAAGCCCTCTTTCCTCCACCTGCTCACATGAAGAAGAATTAACTTCAAAGTAAAAGTAGAAACATGACTGAGCGACTTCACTTTCACTTTTCACCTTCCTGCATTGGAGAAGGAAATGGCAACCCACTCCAATGTTCTTGCCTGGAGAATCCCAGGGACGGAGGAGCCTGGTGGGCTGCCGTCTATGGGGTCGCACAGAGTCGGACACGACTGAAGCGACTTAGCAGCAGCAGCAGCAAAAGTAGAAAATTAGGAAGCTGGGGAGTGACTAGGAAAATGTGATGCCTCACCAGCGATTGGAAATTAGTGGTGCAACTAGGGACAGGAGTTGGGAGCATGTCGAGGATATGCCAAGGTCACGTACTGGGAGTGTAGGGGCTGAAAGTGACCTTCAGACGGCGAGGGGTGTGGAGGGTGGAACAGCAGCAGCAACAGCCCAGTGAAACTGATGGGCAGAGCCCAGAGGTGGCTGGACCCTTGGGAGCCATGGAGACCTCCATGAACCCTGGGCCCGGCCCCCTGAGACCTGCACGCAGACAGAACCTCAGCAATGCCTCCGACTGAGGGCTGCAGTTGACATGACTTTCTGTTGGCATCAGGGTCTGAGTCAGGCCTCTATGCTCAGCTCCCTCGCTGGAGAGAAGTTACCTACCAGGATTCCGCAGTGTTGGGTTTCAGGAAGCGATAGCAAAGCCTGGTGATGGAGTGGGCACGTTTGTCTTCTGTGTGGAAAATACAGGTTTTCCAGAAGTCCTCCATGGGGCAGCTTGTTTGAAATGGGCAACGGAACTATTGGGGAAAAAAAATCCATCTTGAAATGGAGGAAAAAAAGGAAGCAGTTCTGAGAGGTAGGGTAGGAAATCGTACGCATTGGGTGCTTATGTGTCCTCAGGAAATTCTAATCAGCTAATATATCAAGGAGGTGATTCTGTCACACTTGATTTGCTGTTCAGTTAAAAGGGCCTTCGTGTGGGTTAGACGGGTAGGAGCGGGTTTGTGCAAACGGGGCGGGATCAACAAAGAGCCTTTTATAATCCCTTCCTCCGGGAGGCCGTTCTGGCAGGCGCTGGGCTCTCTGTTGAGACACAGGCAGGAGACTACTTTTTTAAAGGCAGCGGCACCTGTGCTGCCCCTGGTCATGTGCTTCCAGGCTTTCAGACCCAGGAATCCCTTCACTGTCCCAGGAAAGAGGAGGGGAGCAGGCAATCCCACACCTCTTCTCTGAGGCCTCAGGTTACACGGGGGCCGGGCCCGGGGTTCCCAGAGGCCCTCGAGGGCCCAGGGGCTGCCTTGCCGAGCAGCTCAGCCTGCTGCCTGGTCCTCTGCAGCCTCCTCTTCCAGAAGTTTGGCAGAAGCGTGGAGGGCAGCCTACCCATGCGGCCTCGTCCTCGTAGTTTCCAAGCATCGCGATGAGATAGTCATCAGGGGATGGTGGTCCATGGGAGAAGTCCAGAGGGGACCACAGAGGCCCCTCTTCCTGTCTGTGGGTCCACATTTAGGTCAGCAGCAGGGTCCCCCATGGTGCCTCCTGGTCTTTGCTGCCTCCAGTTACATGGACTCTGCAGCCCCTGCTGCACACCGAGAGGGGCCCTGAAGGGCAGATTCTAGAGTAATGAGACCCGGTTGTACGTGGAGCTGACGTGCAGTTGTGTCAGGTGAGTGCCCACATGTGCAGTGGTTTAAATGTGCGTTTCTCAGTGCCCTCAATCTCTGTCATTCAAAACAGGATTTTTTATTTTAAAGGAAAGTCCACATAACTAAAATCACCCTGAGGTTTCCCTTTCCCTCGTGGCCTGCAGGAGCAGGGCAGGACCTGGACAGGAGGGTCCCAGGCCCTTTGCGGGAGGTGGGATGTGGCCGGTGGGTGGCATCGGCTCCCAATATTGCTGCAGTCGGTTCCTTTGGGTGTTTGAGTCATTCACAGGCTGTGGGAAGGGACTGCTGATTTTTCATCCTACCTCCCCCTCACGTGACTTTATAAAGGACGGTTATTTCACATCTTCTAAACCTGAACTGTGGTCCTGACGATGACTGCATAGGCGTTCAGACTAAGCTGGCCGCTGGGCCAGGCTGAAAGGACAGGGACTTCCCCTTCCTGGCACCTGAGTATCTTCTGTGGCCGACTCACTCGTGCGCTGTTTAAAAATTCCACCTGCTTAACGCATGTGGAGTCCTCACCTGCTGGGCATGAATCAGTGATTTCTTCTGACCTCCCCAAGATCAGTTGCAGGCTGCTTATTTGTTGTCGTGGGAGGTGAAACAGTGTCTCTTGTGAAGATGAATTTTGGCTAAATTTGTGGGAGGTGACCAGTTGTTCGGTCATGAAGTCGTGTCCAACTCTTTGCAACTCCATGACCTGCAGCACGCTGGGCTGCCCTGTCCTTCACCATAAAAGCTTCCCCGGCCTCTCGCCCCTCAGCTTTCTTTATATTCCAACTCTCACATCCATACATGGCCACTGGAAAAACCATAGCCTTGACTAGACGGGTCTTTGTTGGCAAAATAGTGTCTCTGCTTTTGAATATGGTGTCTAGGTTGGCCATAACTTTCCTGCCAAGGAGTCCAAACCAAATTCTCTCCTGCCTCAGTCCTGCTATTGCCATTGTGTTCCTGACCTTGGTTACTCTCATAACTCTTTGGCTGGTTGCTCCAAACCCGATCCTTTCTGGGGGGATGGGGAAAGGGAATATTTTTTAAAAGCTGTTTGTGGAGAGGATTCCCTGGTGGTTCAGTGATTAGGGCTTGGAGCTTTCACTGTGGGACCCCTGTCTGATCCCTGGTTTGGGAACTGAGATCTCATAAGCCTTGCAGTGTGACCCAAAAAAAAAAAAAGTTGATTGTGGGACTATAAGATGCATACAGAAAAGTTTCATGTTATAAGTTCAGTGAATTTGCACAAAATAAACACATCCATAGATGCGTGAAAACACCACTCAGATCAAGAAACAGAACAGACCCAGCCCCCCAGAAGCCCCTCCCCTACATCGGTGACTATTGTCTGGATTTGTTTCACCGCAGATACAAATGTTTCTGTAATTTATATCAACAGGCTCCTGCTGCCTGTATTCTTTTATGCCTGGCTTTTTTCAGATGTTCAGGAGACTTTGTTCATGAGACTGTCGCAGAGTGCGCTGTGATTTTCACCCTTCTTGCTTTACTGGGCAGTGTTCTTTAAGTCACATCTCCCCTCCTCTGCTGGGGAGCATCTGGGCTGCATCCCACTGGAGCCACTGTGGATATCCAGCGCTGCTGGGAACACCGGAGAACACATCTTTGGGGGGCATATGCGTTCATTTCTGCCACCGATACAACTAGGAGAGAGTTCCCGGGTCCCAGACTCTGTACAGAGACAGCTGTAATCAGTCCTGCCCAGCGGTTTTCTAAGTGTCTGCCCTGACATTGCCTCCCTCCAGCAGCACAGGAGAATTTCAGTTGCCCTTGGAGCTGTGTTGACTCCTCCCTCCTTCTCCCTTGTCTCCAAGGAGCATTTACAGCTGTCTTACCTATGTGCTGGCTTTTTGTATTTGAGGGTGCTTCCCCGGGCCCTGAGCCCTGCTGGTTCTATGAGAGGCTTTTAAGCCCTGCCATCCTCTCTGGTCCCACTGCCAGCCCCTCCTCTGCCCTCGTTCTCTCCTGGCTGGGCTGTCCCCAATTCCAGTCTGAATGGCCCCTTCCCCCATTCCATCCTCCACCTCTCAGCAGGATGTCCTCCAGCATCGCCACTTTCTGCCCCAGAACCTAACAGTCCCCAGGTTCTACACTTGATCGTTGCCAAAAGGCCAAGAAGCAACAGTGCCCAGCGCCTAAAGCAAAGTGGCCGGGAAGGAACCTGGGAATGCCTTGTGGGCAGATGCTGGGGTACTCAAAGCTCCTGGAGCATCCCCATGCTCAAGACACAGGAGACGCTCCACTTCTCACTCTGCCCCCAATGACCCTTCCAATCTCACCCCCTGAAGTTCCCCTATCGAGCTTGCACCAGAGACGGCTGCCCCCCGCACAGCCATGGAGTCACCCAAGGATTATTACTGCACACCCACCATGTGCCAGGTAGGTGCCCTTCCCTTGACCTGAAATTCTTTCCCCACTTTGGGGCTTGTTTTAGGCAGACAGCACAGGCAGCAATCTAGTCCTACTTGGGGGTCGTCAGCCCCAGAGGTGGTGGGAATGGACCTCCAGTTCATGGTAGCTCACCTCACCCACTCAAGAGTGAACTAAGGCTGCCTTGTTCATGCCCAGGTGGGCTGGGAGGGGTAGGTGGGGCCATTGCCAGGGCAAGATGCATTCATCCTAATGTGACTAAATTGTAGTTTGTGCCCAGCTGCAGAAGGACAGAAGCTGACACACTTCCCAACCATCTAAGCTGCCACAGGTACATGAAGCTACCCATATCCCATAAAAGGGCCATTTTTGGCTTTTCAAAGGCCAAAGAGAATCCCTGCTCTGCTCAGATGGTCTCCTAGCCAGCTGCACTCCTTACTGTACCCAGTGGTCAGGAAATACAGACAGCTATGGGCAAATGCTGCCCGGCCTCCACCTCCAGGTAGCCACTAGGCGTGTAGTCTCACGTGAGGGTAATGTGCCCGGTGGTCACGGTCATCCTAGGACAACCAGGTCCCCCAGTGTTATTTTTCACTTTTGTCCCACAATGGATATTTCATAAGAGAGTGTCACATATTTTATCTCTTCAAGTAATAGCACTATGAATTCATGTAATAGCCTGAAGAATTGATGCTTTCAAATTATGGTGCTGGAGAAGACTCTTGAGAGTCCCTTGGACTGCAAGGAGATCAAAGCAGTCAATCCTAAAGGANGTCACATATTTTATCTCTTCAAGTAATAGCACTATGAATTCATGTAATAGCCTGAAGAATTGATGCTTTCAAATTATGGTGCTGGAGAAGACTCTTGAGAGTCCCTTGGACTGCAAGGAGATCAAAGCAGTCAATCCTAAAGGAGATCAACCCCGAATATTCATTGGAAGGCCTGATGAGGAAACGGAAACTCCAATATTTTGGCCATCTGACGTGTAGAGTTGACTCACTGGAAAAGACCTTGGATGATGGGAAAGACTGAAGGCAAAGAGAGAAGGGGGCAGCAGAGGAAGAACTGGTTAGACAGCATCACCGACTCAGTGGACATGAACTTGAGCAAACTCCAGGCGATAGTAGAGGAAAGAGGGGCCTGGCGTGCTACAGTCCATGAGGTCGCAAAGCGGTGGACACGACTTAGTGATTGAAGTGACTGAACAACAACAAATCAAAAACAATAGCCTTGGGATACTGTTGCTCTCACCCCCTGGATGAAGAAACAGGCACACAGAGGTGAAGTCACCCGCCCCAAAGCACACAGTTGAAAGTGGCACCGAGATTAAACCCAAGTTGTCGGACACAAAGTCCAGCCCACCCCCAGCAGCACCTCTGCCCTGCCTACAGAAACCCTGATCCTTGTCCCAGAGGCCTCATCACTTACTCCTTACAAAGCAGTTCCGGATTTCCTAGTGAGAATTAACTCATCTCTCCTCTGTGCACTTTGTCTGAACTTTTATTATAGTAATTATAGCAGACTGACTTTTATGATAATCGTTATTTACGTGTCTGCCTCCCCGACTGGGGCTGGGAGCTCATTAAGGGCGGGACCCTGTCGATTTTGTACCTTGATCCCAGCAGGTGGGTACTGAGCACAACACAAGAATAACATCAGCAAGACAGTTATGAAGGCCTCCAGCCTTCAGGCTTAATCAAGTCCTCAGCTTAATTCACCTGGACTGCAGGTCAAGTACAGAAAGGTGACAGGTTGCCTATGGTTGTAAAAATGCAACAGAACTCTTAAAGGTCTTAGTGGCAGGGTCTCAGGCTCCGACAGGAGGAGGACGTTTCTCAGGGTTTTTTAGAATGTCTTAGCGACCATTCTCTTGGTTCACTCACGGGTCTG
The DNA here is from genome assembly GCA_006410675.1 of Oreotragus oreotragus. NCBI lineage: Eukaryota > Metazoa > Chordata > Mammalia > Artiodactyla > Bovidae > Oreotragus > Oreotragus oreotragus. The sequence goes on along the minus strand of SJYX01021308.1, from coordinate 169,551 downwards.
TAGTTTGCTTTTCTCTCTCTCCTCCTTCCTCTTTCTCCCTTTCTCCGTCTCCTTGTCTTTTCTTTCTCTTTCCCTTAACTGAACGAAAAACAGAATCAAAATATATTTTCTGTTGCTTGTTGTACCAACTGAATCTTTTTCTCTTCTCTGCTCTAAAAAAGTATCTGAGTGGGCAGTTTCTACTTTACTGCTCTCTTGCTCAACACACACACACACTCACACACACAAGATTTCCTTTAAGGGATGCTCAAGTCATCTCCTCTGCCAATTACTGACAACTGACGGGGAAAAAAAGCACCCTGTCCATCACCCCAACCAAACTAAGGTACAGCTTCCTAGATGGTATCAGGTCATCCAGCCAGCACCAAATACCCCAGGAGCAGAGGACAGAACATCCTTTTTTTGAACAAAAAATAAAAGATCAATGCATGCCCTGGTTGTACGGACCCGATGTCCTGATGAAGGAACCGAGCATTGCACCTGTGGAAAGTGAAAGAAAGTGAAAGTTGCTCAGTCATTTCCAGCTCTTTGTGATCCCATGGACTATACAGTCCATGGAATTCTCTAGGCCAGAATACTTGGGTGGGTAGCCTTTCCCATCTCCAGGGGATATTGAACCCAGGTCTCCTGCATTGCAGGCGGATTCTTTACCAGCTGAGCCACAAGGGAAGCCCCTATGGGAAGGGGAGTTGCTAAATCATAAGAAGCATGTTGTGGAGGAGAGGGGATTTGGAAGCCAAGGGTGTAGACCTCAGCATAGCCTGAACTGAGGAAAAAGTGAGAACGCAAGATGGATGCAGAATCGAACAGTATCAATGTGCTAATGTTATGACGCTAATATGATGAACAGCCACATTCACTGAGCACGTAGACTCCATCAGGCACTGTTTTAACTCCTTTCCAAGGACTGGCTCATTTAATTCTTATGTCATAAGTAGTCTTATAACTATTATCCCCATTTTCCAGATGAGAAAACTGAGGCATACAGGGACGAAGGAGCTTGCTTATGGTCACACAGCTGGTAAATGGTACAGGCCAGGCAGTCTGAGCTGCAGAGTCTGAACCACTTTCTAAACATTCAAGAGGATTGGGAGCTCCAAGGCCCAGTATTAGCTGTCACCTTGTCGTGTGGACCCTGGATAAGGCACGGCAAGATGGGCAGCCTTTGAAATCAACTGTGTAGCTTCCCTGTGCCTCAGTTTCCCCTCCTGGAAGTGAGCTTCATAGTAATAGATACTTCATAAGGACTTCCTGAGAATTTACTGAAAAGCTGCAGGTAAAGAGCTTAGGGTGTTGCCTGGCACAGAATAAGAGGCTGATATGCACTGGAAATTGCTATTAATATCGTCTGAAGTCATTCTCTGCCTCCCTTATCTGGCCACCCTCCTTGGGACCCTGGACACAGGCTCTGGGCCACCTTGCGGGAGGAAGAGGAAGGGGCAGTGGGCTGTCAGACAAGGCCAGACCAAGAAGGATGCCGCTTACTGAGCACTACCGAGTGCCAGGCGCCCTGCCTGCCGCTTCTAAAATACCTGGGCAAGAGGCCACTACTCCATTTCACAGATGAGGTGCCAGAGGCCCAGCATGGTGAAGCAACTTGCCCAAGGCTCACGATGGAGAACAGCAGGGCTGGGAGTTGGACTGAGGTCTGTCTGGCTCCAGTATTCCCAGATGGCGCTAGTGATAAAGAACCTGCCTGGCAATGCAGGAGGCATAAGAAATGAGAGTTCACTTCCTGGGTTGGGAAGATTCCCTGGAGAAGGAAATGGCAACCCACTCCAGCATCCTTGCCTGGACAGAGGAACCTGACAGGCTACAGCCTATAGGGTCGCAAAGATTAGGACACGACTGAAGAGGCTTAGCACACGTCTGACTCCAAAGCCCAGGGTTCAGATCACCTCCCTGCGGCAGCCAAGGGTCAGGCCTCGGGTCTCTGTCACTTGAGAAAGCAGAAAGGGGCCAAAGGGAGAGGGGCCTTGGTGCCGCCATGCTGTGTGATCATAAAAAAATCCTCTCGATATCACTGTCTCAGCCACCCTGCCTGTCAGATGCGATAATGGCAGGGAGTGCCCTTTGGCAGGCATCGGAGCATTTACAACAAGGCTGCATGATTAGTGTCATCATCAGGATGATTACGATGGCTCGCCCCGAGTAAGCAGATGGACAGCTGGGTCCTGGATGCTCGGGAGAGCTTAGGGCAGCCAGAAAGCCAGGCTGTGACCTGAACCAAAGCTCCAAAGAGGAGGGAGGAGCAGGCTTGGACCATCCCTGCTACTGCCTTGATGTCCTGGGGATGGGCAGGAACCGCTTGGGGTTGGGAGACATCCCCACTCCAGCCACTGAGACACCAGCTCTGTCGGGAATCCACTAACCACCTGGATCGGTCCTCCCCAATTCGGTCACCCCACTAGCAAATGGCAGGACTGGGAGCCAGCACCCCACCCCAGCTTGCCTGCAGCCCCACTCCCAGTCCTGCAACCAAGCAGAGGTGGTGATGCAGCGGGGAGGGGGGGCAGGAAGGTGCGAAGGGCCTGCACTTTGCTGATTATACATCAAGGCTCTCATTATACCCATCTCATCGCTGTGCTCAGGATTTCCAGCAAGTGCAGAGAACCTGCGACTGTTGATGCTTCGTCTGGCGTGCACAATGCAGAGGAAAAATAATTCGATTAGGGAAAGGGGACAAGAAAGACAAGGAGAGGGAGGGTGACCTGGTTTTGCAGCTGGCTCAGCGATGTACAGGCAGATGGTCTGACCCGAGTTGGGATGTTAGAAAGATTCTGTCCAGGCCCAGAATCGGGGAGTCAGGTGAGAGATGAAAATAAAAGAGGCTGAGGTCAGGTGCCAGCTGCGTGTGACCAGTCACCAGACTACTCTTCAGGCAGAAGCAGCACAGAAAAGAGATGTGGAAGGATCACAGGGGGAGGGGAAAAGGATGAAAAATAGTCTAGAAGGCAGTCTGAACCCAGGAGAGCTCTCACACTGAGGGGAGACACAGCCCTGCCCTCAGGGAGATGTAGTTTGTAGGAGAAGAAATAACCTCTACTTTCATAAAGCTTCTGGTGTGAAAAAAGTCAAAAATCTTGCCTTTCCCAAAGTGATGCCCAGGGAATTGACATAGGTATTAACGACACCCCGAGGTCAGGATCTGACTCTCGGTGTAGTCAGAACTAAATAGAATGATGAGACTGGTACCTGGATTTTTCCCTCAGCTTCGCTGAATTATGCAAATGAAAAGAACCAGAGTAATGAAGCCGAAGGGTCTGTGTCTGTGTTTAGATAAACGGAGGTATGGGGAGCACAAAGAGGGGCCTGTTCTCAGCTGGGAGCAGCTAGGAGGTTGGTAATGGCCGGGGAGACCCAGCTCTGTCCAGCAGAGCAAGAGGAGGGTGGCCTGGAGGGGCTCTCTGCACGATGCAGCCTGCAAAACAGAACCGAAAGCCCATCTTCTCAGAGGGCAGGTTCCTGAATGGAGGACAGATAGAGGGCAGCTAAGAAGCCAGAAACTCAGATCTGGTGGAGCTGCTGAGGCCTTGAATCTCATCTCCTGTCCCCAGCCAAAGAGAAAACCCCAGAGGATAATCACACCAATAATTACCACTATTAGCATAAAGCACCATTTATTGAACACTTAACCTATATCCAGCACCATTTTCATGACCTTCTGTGTATAAGCTTTCTTAAACAACATTACAAGGTAGGTTATTATCCCTGTTCTCCAGGTGAGGAAACGGGGGCACAGAGAATATAAGTTAGCATCAGAAGTTTAGCAGCTAGAACATGGCACAGCTGGGAATTTGGACCCAGGGGATCTACAATGTGGCTATCCATTTTTTGCTTGATTGCTTCCAGGGACTAGGAGCTAAGTACCTGGAAAAGTGCTTTTGTTAGGGTGCCTTCTGTGAATAATCTGAAGCAGAGAGCAGAGGCTTATCACCCCAGACATAGAAAGTCCAATAGGACAGTGACCTAAGCACCAAGAGTGCCTGGTACACATCCTCAGGATAGTCGTGAAGTGAATCTCCTCCAGTAGAAGCATCCCCTAGGGCTACATCCCATCACTCCTGGGCCACAACCAAGGCATGGCCACAGGTTCCAGCAGAGCCCCACACTCAGGGTGGCCAGAAAGAGCCCCAGGAACGGACACCCAAACAAGGAAGTTCCCAAGGAGCAAGCACCACGGGAACCGAATGACTGAGCTGAAAGCAAGGCCCATCTCAAGTGCTCCCTCCTCCAGGAAGCCTTCCTGACGGCTCCTGCTGCCCCCCTCCTTTAGACTCCCCCTGTCTTCACCTCTCCCCAGAGGTGGCTCTGTCTGAGCCATGTCTGATGGGGTTGGTTCCTGTCCGTGTAGGGGACCCCACTTTCCCATTGACCCACAAGCTCCAAAGCAGGGGGCAGAGACTTGGCATCATGTGCCACCCAGGCCCTCAGTGCCTTGGCAGAGAGTTAGGAACAGGGGGCCCCCTTGGTGCTAAGGATGGATGGCTGGGACTTTCCTGGTGGTCTAGTGGCTAACTCGGAGCTCCCAATGCAGGGGGCTCACGTTCTATCTTTAGTCAGGGAACTAGATTCCACGTGCTGCAACTAAAGTTCTCAGGTGCCTCAGTGAAGACTGACAATCCCGTATGCCACAACCCGGCACCGCCAAATAAATCAATAAAAATAAAAGAGATGGGTGGCCATCGAGGTCAAGGGGAGCAGCTGGGGCACATTACCCACCCCAACTCCTTCAGCGCTCCAGCTGCAAATACGAGACCCTAGGACCTCCCAGAACCTGATGGGGCCCTGGATGGCCCAGGGAGCCCCCTCTCTTGTGCCTTGTCATCTCCTCTGTGGCTTCAACTTCACCGTGCCTCAGGCTTGAGGATCAGAAAGAGAGGGACGCGCTGGAGCCTCCTCCCCCCGCCCAACACTCCCCCTTCTCCCCCCGCCCCCCCTCCGTCTCTCCGGGTGCTAAGGGGAGGAGCTGCCTTGGCTTCTCTTTCTGCTGTTTTGAGAAAGGGTTGAGTCCTGGGCATTCAGGGCTCTTGGGAGGGGCCAGAAGTGAGGGGCTGCCCCATGGAAAGAAGGGAAGGGGCTGGGGCTCAGTGGGGGTGATGGGAAGCCACAGGTTCAAGGACAGCCCAGCATCCAGGTCTCTGGTCAGCACTGCACTCTCCCCTCTGCAGGGCCCCCAGCCGCCCACCGCCCACACCTTCCCTGCTGACAGCTCATTCCAGAGAAGGCGGCCCCAACCACCAACCACCGCTCTAGATTCCTGCACCCCAAACCCAGTGTGAATTACCATAAACACAATGGGCCCAATTAGAGATTGGCTGGTTTAAGGGAAACATTCCACCCACGGCCCTCTCTCCCTCCCTTCCAGAGCCAGGCAAATTGGCCACTGTACTCTCCTCCCTGCTCACAGCCTCTCCTAAGCACACCCAGTCACCACAAACCCCAGTCACCTCTTCCCCAAATCACAGCTCTCTACAAATACCTCCCAAGACACATCCCACTCCATCCCCAATCACCACCGTCCACATTCATCCCCTCGATCCAGGGCGGCTCCTCACGACAGCCCCACGTCCATCCTGGCCCCCAATTCTGTGACACCCATTCTTCACCAGGCCCAGGACAGGGGTCTGTAGGGCAGGAAGTGGGGTCCGTTGTGTAAGCACACTATCAGATCCTGTCTTTTTGTGTTTGTCATAATTGTGTGCGTATTTTTTTTTTTTAAGAAACATTGCATTGAAAGATTCTTCAACGCAACTGCCTGTAGCATCCACTTAAATTTTGCAGCCAAGCTGGCCACCTCGCCCTGTTCCTGCCTGACACATATTCCCTGTGGTTGGGGGGAGTCTGGGACCCTCTCCAGTCTCCTCCATCTCTAAGGACACAAGGCAGCTGACAGCGTGATACTCACCCTACCCTCTCCCCTTCCCCAGCCTCAAGTCCATCACCCTTCCTGGAGAATGAGACACCTTCCCCTCCGTCTTTCCCTCCATCTTCCCCCATCCCAGGGCCATGCCTGAGGAACAGAGGGCAGAGGCCGGAAGCACTTGCTAGCACAGGTATCTCAAACCTTCCGCAACAGAGCTGAGGCTGCCTTTTCTTTTTGGGGGTCACTGACTACCCCCCATCCTGTCCACACTGCCCCAGAGGTACAACTTCCCCAACTTCAATCATTTCGATGTTTCTTCCCCGACCGCCACAGACAAGGGCTCGGTAGAAACCAACACTATCCGTTTGGTGCCCAGAGGAATAAATAAAGCCAAGGAGTTCCACCGATGGAGGTGGCAGCCACTCTGGGCAGCCCTGAGCAGCTTCCAGTTCCATTCGTTTGTTTATTCAACCAGCACATTGTGGGCACATGCGTTACGTGGCAGGTGCAGTTTGAGGAGCCACAGATACAGCAGGGAAAAAAACAGACTCGCTGCCCTGAGCTTCTGTTCTGGGTCCCCGGGGGAGGCACAGCCCCACCCGCACAGACGCCCCACTCACAGACCACACCTGTCTGCACTGCCCCTGGATTCACGGGCTCTGTGATGCTGAGCGGCCTAGGGAGATCCACTGGAGTGTCTCTGCGTCTTGAGCAAAGAGTGAAGACAGCTGTAAGCCCCTACGCAGGGCAGGAAAGCGCACGTGGGTAGGAAGCTGGGGACTCAGGTTTTGTTCGTGGCACCTGCCTAACTCACGGTGGGTACAGCAATTCCTGACTCAGTTTCACCACCTGCGACCAGGACAGGCCAATCCTCACTCCTCCTCTCCCGTCCCCATCACCTCTCTGGGATGCTGTGAGAAACCAGGAGAGGACAGGCGCTGTGATGTTTGAAATCTTGCAAATCTCCCCCCATGCGGGAAGAGGGCTAGAGCCAGAGTCAGGGTCGTGTTGCTGGCGTGGCCACAGACCGTGTGCACATGCTAAGTTGCTTTGTGACCCCATGGACTGCAGCCCACCAGGCTCCTCTGTCCATGGGGGTTCTCCAGGCAAGAACACTGGAGTAGGTTGCCATGCCCTCCTCCAGGAGATCTTCCCGACCCAGGGATCGAACCCACATCTCTTATGTCTACCTGCACTGGCAAGCGGGTTCTTTACCACTATCACTCCACCTGAGAGGCCTGGGCACAGCCCATGGAGCACTGGCAAGTGAGTGAACAGATGCTGGATTTGACTTGGTTCAATACCAGCTCCAGCCCACCAAGTCCCAGGAACTTGGGAAAGGCTCTGTGCCTCAGTTTTCTCATAGAGTGCATGGGGACAACACTACCCCCACGCCTGATAGTGTTACTACAAATAAAATATCCAGAATAGTCCCTGGCACTTAGCAAGGGCTGCGGACATGTGGACGATCAGGAGCTTGCTGGGTGACCTTGGGCCAGCCTGTGCCTCCTCTGGGTTGCAGGTGTTCCAACTGGTGAATGAACAGGTTGGACCTAAGCTCCCCTCTGGACTCCAAACTTTGGTAAAGCATCTTTCCTCTGGATCGCCAGCCTTAGACCCTTAGTTGGGGTCTGCCCACTCCCCATCTCCGATGGCACAGAGGCCTGGAGCATCTCTAGGTGCCGTGGCCGGGGAGGAGGATACAGCCAGAGCGGTCGCGGATGCTGCAGTTGTCTTTGTGGAAGTGCTGTGACTGGCAGCATGGAGAAGGAAGATGTCGCCCAAGGGGCGGCCAGCTGCCTCTGCTGAGATATTGCTGAGAGCAGAAAACATAATGGTATTTTCATTATGAAAGGGAAGCTTGGAGTGGCGCTAAGCCTTCTGCAGAGACATGTGTTTCTTTCCTCCCTCCCTGGAGGGCAGCTCAGCCCAGTGGTGGAGATGGCCCATGGGCCTAGGGACCCAGAGACAACTGGACCCGCAGAGGCCCAAGCGGCATAGTAGGGGCCTATGGTACCCAGAGAGGCAAAGCTCTCCTTGATGGAAGAGGGCAGCTGGCAAATGAAGTCCTTCTCCAGCTTCTTCTTGGGGCTAGAAGGAGCCTGCCTGGAAGGTGCAGGAGGCCCCTGGGAAAGAGGGAGATTTCTCCCCAGGAAGGAGTGTAGGTACCTTAGAGCCTTGTACCCAAGATGTGCCCTGGAGGCTCACTTTACCCCCTCATCTTGCAACAGCAGGACTGTGAGTACCCAGAGCCAGTAGACACAGGGTACATGTGCCCTGACTCTGCCAGGGGCACCCCGCTGGAAGAGGCACCATCATGTCCTGACCCTTGCTTGGGTGACCAGCAGCAAATTTCAAGCTTCCTGCGATGAGTGGCCACTTCAGCCTGGGGTGTTTCTGCCTGGCCTGGACTCTCCTTATTAATGCTGCTACACCCCCAGCAACCTCCCCGTTCAAACCATGCCAGATGGCACCTCTTCACACATATGTATGTGTCTGGCATGCATACATGCTAAGTCACTTCGGTCGTGTCCAACTCTCTGCGACCTTATGGATTGTAACCTGCCAGACTATGCAGCCCATGGGGTCACAAAGAGTTGGACACAACTGAGCGACTGAACGGAACTGAACTGAGGCTATTCTATGGGAATGAGGCTCTTCTGTGGGACTCTCCAGAAAAGAATACTGAAGTGGGTTGCTGTGCCCTCCTCCAGGGGATCTTCCCAACCTAGGCATCAAAGCTGCATCTCCTGAAACTCTTGCATTGCAGGCAGCTTCTTAACAACTGAGCCATAGGGGAAGCGCATGTGTCCGGTACACCTGTCCATTCATTCATTTAACCTCATGTTCCCCCAAAGGACCTGTCTGTGCCAGGCCCAGCCCCTAAGGAACACATAACTGAGCCTGGAGGCAGAACATGTCCCCTGGGGACAGCTGGGGACCCCCGAGGTCTTTGTTCACCATAACCCCCACTTTCATTGAGGTGTCAAGAAGGGATAGGGTCCCTGAGATCCAGGATGGACTGTGTTGGGGGTGAGGCAGTGACAGAGGCAGACACCAGTGCTGAGGGCTTAGGGGTGCCCTCGGGAGCTTTCTCTGCCCAAGCAGAGAGCAAAGATGACAGAGAGAAAGCTCAGGGTTGCAGTGGGTGGGCAGCAGAGCCCAGGGAGACACTGAGCTCACTGACAAATCCCCGACACGCTGACCACAGGTGTTGGTGACAGGCCTCACATGCAGGGGATGCTGGAAAACATGGCTTGGCTGGACAGGGGCTGCGGCCAGGGCAGCCACAGCCCCCCAGCCCTCTAGCACCACCTCCCCCATAGACACACATCCGACAGTGGACTTCCGGCCCATTGAGAGACGCTCCTCATGTTACTCAAACATCCGCACCCATCAGACACCATAGCAGTATGTATTGTCACACGGGCACCCAGAAGATCACCCCTGCCTGTGCATGGAAGACATGCACGTATATCTACAGAGACACAGACAGCTGAGGATGCCCGTGTGCCCAGACGCACGCACATGCACAGGGCAGTGCCCCATGAGGCACACACCACTGTGCCTGTCCTCCCAGCCAGCTGCAGGGACTTCGCCACACACAAACTTGGTCATTCGAGAGAGACTCGGTCATTCCAACACCCGCATGCACACATGTACACACACACACACTCCATTTCCACGTGGGCTGCTGCTGTGGCCTGAATGCTTGCTGCAAGGCGTGCTCCCATCATTTCTGACAGGAGGAGCGAGAACATCGTGGCCGGAAGAAGCCCACATACTCCGCCTTGAGCCTCCTAGGCGCCTGGGTGATTGCCTTTTCCAGGGTTGCAGGCTGTGAGTTTTCCAACTAGGAAACCTGAGCCCTGAGAGGCTCAGGGGCAGCGAGGGGTCATTAAGGATGCAGCTCAGGCCTGCTGGTGGGAGGAGGAAGGAACCAGGGCAGGCAGGCGGATGGCTGGGCGGGAAGTACTGCAGCACAGCCCAGCAGCCCCAGAGAGACGTTCAGAGGCTCTGCCCACAGGTACAGAGAGCTGAGCCCCTGCCCTCGTGCACCCCCGTCTCAGCCAGCAGCTTCCTCATCTCTGCCCAGGACACCTTGCACCACCTGGCCTCTGAGCCTGGCTCAGCGCAGAGAAGTAAGATGCTCAAATAACCCTCTTCCTCATTGGCTCTGTATCCAGCCCTGCCTCCAGCTCTGACCACACCTTGCCTCTTCCCAGAGGGCCCCCCCTTCACCTTGGGTCCCCCTGGCCCTCCTAGCTCCAGCCAGAACGCAAGTCCTTCAGGCACTTGCCTTGAGCCTGCACCCAGAGGGCTGGGCACCCCCAGCTGCCCTCTCCTCGTGGGAGGAGTCCTCCATGCCTCTGGATGCAGCAGGAGCTCTGAGTTCCCAAAGCCACCCATCTACATTTTCCCCAAGATATCTAACACCAAAGCACTCCATTGACAAAGGCAGGGTTCCAAGGTGAACAGGGGTTACGAATCAGAGTGCTAATTCCTGCTCCCCCATCCTGCCACCCACAAGACTTCTCTGCAAAATGGCCCACAAACCATTTCCAGAGTAAGGGACTGGGCCTGATGACTTCAGGAGCCCTTGCCAGCCCCCAAAGCTGGGGTACTCTCAATTGACCTTGAACGGTGGAACTTCGACATCGTCGGGCACACTGATGGACGTCTCCCCGGCTTATTCGGTCCCTGCTTGGCATGAAGTCCAGAGGAGGTTCATCCCTCTCCTTCTGGCTTCTCTGTTTCGATCAGTCCCATTGAGCCTTTAGATGGGTGCCCGGGGCGCCTGCTTATGACACCTGTGTGTGTATGTATGTACCTTTCTCATTGCCACCAGAGACGGTGACCTAGGCTTTTGGCAGCTGAGTCATACCCTTGGCTTCCTTCAGCTCTGGTCCACGCTCACCCAGGTGTCTTGCACATCTGTATCCCGCCTCCTCCCACCTGTGACTCCCCTCCTCCTGGTCTGCTGTCCCCTCTCCCCTCCCCCCTCCTCCCTCCCCGCACCTAGGGAAACCAGCTGTGGGAAAACAAGACTGATTTTTCACTGTGTTTATAAATCTCTTAAGCTCTGCACGGTGCTTTTTTTTTTTTTTTTTTTACAGCTCAAAGCCTAGCTGGAATGTTGCTGTTTTCGCAGAGAAAAATCAAAGGAAAGGGATTATAATTATGGGTCAAGTCCTGAGCAGGAAGCAGCTGCGGGCACTGGGAGCTCCCCTTGCTCAGGCGTCTTTTGTATCAGCAGAGAGCCAGGCATCCTAGAGGCGGGCTGAAAGGGA
>SJYX01021308.1:110600-157592 GCA_006410675.1 Oreotragus oreotragus | reverse complement strand
TCATGGAAAAAGCAAGAGAGTTCCAGAGAAACATCTATTCCAGCTTTATTGCTGTCTCTTATACACATCTCCTCTCCCCTCCCCCCTCCTCCCTCCCCGCACCTAGGGAAACCAGCTGTGGGAAAACAAGACTGATTTTTCACTGTGTTTATAAATCTCTTAAGCTCTGCACGGTGCTTTTTTTTTTTTTTTTTTTTACAGCTCAAAGCCTAGCTGGAATGTTGCTGTTTTCGCAGAGAAAAATCAAAGGAAAGGGATTATAATTATGGGTCAAGTCCTGAGCAGGAAGCAGCTGCGGGCACTGGGAGCTCCCCTTGCTCAGGCGTCTTTTGTATCAGCAGAGAGCCAGGCATCCTAGAGGCGGGCTGAAAGGGACGTGCCCAGGGTTTTTGCCTCTTCCCATTTTCTCCCATTTCTTGCCCTCATCAAATGCCGGGCTCCTGTCGTCTCCTGAATTGTTCTCGGTGAAGCAAATGCCTACAGCCAGGTGTGGAATGCCCAGCTCATCAGCTGCAAAGGACCCTGGGCCTGGCCCATTCACCGTGTCCTAGCCCCAGTGGCCCCCAGCTTCCTTACGGGACTGGCATGGACCATCCCCACCCACCACCACCATCCCCGCCCACCACCACCATCCCCGCCCACCACCACCATCCCCACACCGAGACTCTGGGCTATCCAGAGACTCTCACAGTGGGGCACCATTCATCAGTCCTGCCCGAGTCTCAGAAGTGCCTTTCCAACCTGGCCAGATGGGAGAAGGAAAGAGAAAAGGAAGAGAGAGAGAAGAGGGACTGCAGCCCTCGCTTTGAGCTCAAACTCTCCTTCCTTCCTTGCAAGCGCAGCGACCTGCCCGACCCACAAAGTCTTCAGAGTCTCATCTGCCTCCACTAACGCCAGACTTGAAAGTCCCACCTGAGGCTCATGTTTTCAAATCTCTCTCTCTCTTTTTTTTTAACACCAACTTTCAGCATCAACGTAAAGTTGCCGTTAAAAACCCCAGGCCTGGCGGTCCTGCAGTTGAACATTTTCACCTGGATTTGAGTAAACAGACATGAATAATCCAGTGTTTCCTGCAGGGCCACATACCCTGCCCATGCTCCCATTCCCCTCCCCCCCCACAACCAAAGGGTCTGGGAGCCCAGACCTTCCGGTCTCAAACCGCTGACTCAGAACACGTGAGCTGGAGAGTGCCAGTCACTGGCTCCGATGCCCTGCTATGATGGAGGAGAAGAAGAAAACCACCCAAGCTCAAAGGAGGGTGAGCAACAACCACCTGCCTTCCCTACTCTTCACAAAACAGCCCGGCAGCTCCAGGGATGCCCAGCGCCCCAGTTCCTACAGAACCAAGGGTAACCTGCATGTTTACGGTCCTGGCCAGAGACAGCAGTCCCTGCTCAGTACTGGCCCTATGGGTGACCTCAAGCAAAGCGTTTTCTTTCCTTTGACCCTAAACCCACGTTTTTCTAAGGAGAAGGATAGAGCAAGTGGGTGGCAATGCCCTTTGCAGCGTAGGACACATTAACGGAACAAGTGCTGCCCCACAGGAGGGTGGTTGGAAGCACGTTGTCCCAAATTCAAATCCAGCTCTCCCAGTTAGGGAGTGGATGAGCCGGGATCAGTCACTCCTCTTCACTGAGCCAGGGTTTCTGCACTGAAATCAGGGGTAACAAGAGCCCGCCTGATGGAACTGTGGGATCCAATGAGCTGGTTCATGCAAAACGCTCAGCACAGATCGAGGTACACAGTGGGTGCTTGGCACATGGTGGTATTATTTCTTCTCTTGGAAAACTAATCAGATAAGAAGACACCCAGTCCTCTAATTCTGGAGAACAGCGCCTGATGGAGCCCTGGAGGTGTGGGAACACGGATGAAGGCGAGGTCACTGGGCAGCGAGGGATACCAGAGGGCTGTGGCCCCTGCAAGACCACTCACTCATTCCTGCTGCAGAGCCAGACTCAGCGTGCTGTTGGTCAACAAGGGGGAGAGCAGGAGCCACTTGCTTCGGGTCCGGAAACAAATTGACTGAATGATTTGCATTCCCCCAGCTCCCACACTCAGGCACTGGGGCCACCCCTGGAGCATGTTAAGTGGGTGACTGTCTGCAGAGGTGGAGGCAGGAGGTGGGGGGAGGAGAGAGGGAGACACAGGAGCCCCCAAGGTGAGGAGAGGAGGAAGGGGTGGGAGAGAAGGGAGGGGGAGGAAAGGGAGGAGGTGGAAAAAAGGAAAGGGGAGGGGGGAAGGGAAGGATGCAGGGAGGAGCAGAGGGCAAGGCGGCAGCAGTGAGCCTCAGGGTCTGGACATGGTGAGCTGAAATGGTAACTACAGCACAGTTCCAAAGGCTGCAGACATCCTTTGGCCCGTGAGTAGAAAGGAATTTGAAAAGGAAGCTCCATGAGCCTATTTTTAACTGCTTTTTTCTTAACTCTTTGTTGAATGTGGTATCTTCAGGCCCTAGACTCATGCCTGTCCAGGGAAACATACAATCACCACTTATGGAATGAGAATATATCCATGCAGGCTATCAACCAACAGGTTGTAGCCCAGCAGCTTCTGCCCTGAGCTCAGGGAGAGACAGGGTGGGGGACTCAGAGAATCCTAGTGACTAATTTTGAGGATCTAAGCTGGGCTGAGTCAGGGGGCTGTAGTAAAGAGAGCTGAGCACAGCAGCCCCCAGATGGTGGGCGACAAGTGGTTTTGCTGGTGGGCAGCACAGGATAGGCAACACGGAACACAGCCGAAAAGGCAGGTCAGGTATTGAAGTTAGGACGTGTTCCAAAGGATTTCATGCCAAATCCTGTGCATTGCAACTCTTCCTTTCTGGAAAGAAGGTGGCATCACCGACTCCAATGACCTGCTGATACTGACCCCGAGTCTCCTTGCAGCCTCTGTAAAGCCCCCAACTGTTAGACCCCAATTCAGTTGGAACAGAAGTGAGTAGCCAGGTCCAAGTACATTAACCACCTCCTGGCCGTGCTGGTGGGAAGCCCAGGGGAGCCCCTGATGATAGGCCCTTCCTCACTGGCTTGGCCAGCTTTGTGATATGGGACCACTCACTGGCTTTGGAATCTGAATTCAAACAGCTCTGCAGCTTCCAAACCACACAGCTCGAGGCATTTGGCAAATAGGATAAACTCGTGTTTATCGAGAATTTTCTGTGCCCCAGGCATTGTTCCAGGTGTTTGCATGTACAGTCACTACCCTGTGTGGCAGATACTACTGTTATCCCATTTTTCAGATGAGGAAACTGAGGCACAAAATCACAAGAGTAAAGGGTAAAGTTAGGATCTGAACTCAAGCAGTCAGCCTCCCCAGCCCTGGCTGTTACCTTCCATGACACCTGTGTAACCTCGCCAAGACTTTGTTTCCTCATTTGTCAAACAAGGCTCATCACAGTACCTTCTTTTTAGAGTTACTGAGATTTGAAATAACATTATATAAAGTACTTGGGAAAGGATAATATGTGTTCAAGAAACAGCACCTGTTATATTTTACTGATTTAAGAGTGTATTTCTGTTGTAAAAATGGCAATAAAGTATATCTTGATTCATGTCAGTAAGTGGCCCCAAACCATGGTTGCTCTTCTCCCCTATAAAACCTCTTCTATCTAGTACATTACTCAGCTTATTATGAATTAGTGCCGTCCTTTGCTGAGAATCTTTTGCTTCCCCTCCAGATCCACCGTCCCGCCTCTCCACCCTCATCACTGCCAGGAGGCTAGTCCATGTGTCCAAAATCAATGGCCCCCATGCTTTCTGCATCTGCATGCGACAGGACAAACAGGGAAGTGCGGGAGAGGGAAGAGGGAAAGGCGCGTGGATTGGGGTTATTTACCCCGCCCCCAATGCCTCCATGCGAGTCTTGCTGTGACCTTCAAGCAAAGGTCACGCTCTATGGGTTTTAGGAACTACCCCCTCCCTTTATCCCTTCAAGTTTAGGAGCACTAACAAGCCTCACTCTACCTAGCCTTATGGCATTTCACCATCCCTGTGGCTTCTTCCCAATGCCATACCTGCACCTTTGGAAACAGCTCCTTTAACCCTTTCAAATAACTCATTTGAGTGCATCATCTGTCTCCCAGTAGGGCCTGACCCGTGGACAGCGTCAACTAGAAGAAGCCTAAAAGCATCTTTTTCACTGAAGTTTGGCAGACTTTGGGTCAGATCTTGTTCTAACACTTACCGTGTGACTTGGGTAAGAACTTCAGTTTTCTCATCTCTTTTCACATGAGAATAAAATTGAGGGTAAAAAATAGTACCTATTTATAGGTTATTTTGAGCCGATGCACATAGAAGGATAATAAATAACAGCCATCAGCATTATTAGTGTTTGATATATCAGGAGTATAACATGGCTATCTTCCCCCAAGTCCTTGATTCTGCCTGGGGAGGGATATGGTTCTGTGAAGTAGATTCCACCCACTCCCAGCAGCAATTGGTACATTTAATTCCAGAGGCCATTGTGATTGGTTATGAGAGGAACATATGGCTCCAGCAGGTCCAATCAGAGTGTGACTCAGAACTCCTCCCAAGACTGTTGGGAAAATGTATTATCTCTCCTTCTAGATGGCCTGATCTGTGGACATCCAGCTCACATCTGCTACAGCCATCTCACTACCCCCAAGGAAAGCATCCTGAGGATAAAACCAACTCACAGAGGTTGGGGAAATGGAGCCAGACTCTGATGAATCCAGCCTAAAGTTCGCACTGCTTTCTTGATACACAAACAAATAATGTTCATTTTTAGAAGTCAGGTTAAATTGGGGCTTTGTCTATTTGTCTTAAATTGCATCTAGTGGATTGAGACTTTGTTACCAGAAGTGGAATGTTGACATCATTGACCCTTAACATCAGGCAAAGTGTTTACAACACGCCAAAGAGATTTGCTGGCAAACAACAAAGATGCTGCCGCCTAGGGCCCCGTGGACAGGGCCCTACACAGCCCCAGGGCGTGTTCACCCAACCTTCCTAGCCGTCAAAGACCTGTGGCTGCATAAGACAGCTTTCTTGCAAATGGCAGTGGAATGACTCAAAGAAGGGGAGGTTTTCTAAAAATTGGCACAGTGATGTCAACTGGGGAAGCAGCGGGCTCTCATTACCCAATCTGGCAAACTGTCAGCACTTGTTTATAACAGCAAGGAGGGTGGTTACTGGGGTCACAGACCTGTGTGCCCAATAAGGCTATGGTAGGTAAGAAAAATTTAGGATTCTGGAATATACTGACTGCTTCTTGTGGCCTTCAGTAGTGGGGTCCCACAGTACAGAGACAAACTATGGTTTAAGGTGGCCCTTTGAGAGCAGAAGAAAAAAAGAAAATATGGCTCTGCTATGAGAAGCTGTCATTGCCACCTGTGGTTTATAATCCAAATTTTCTTGAGATCATGGTAATCTGGATCCTGGCAGGGATGAAAAAGTGATGCTGTGGTGTGTGAGCTAAGGAAAGTATAGGTACCATAGTGGCATATAAGATTGAGATCCATATGTGGTCTGAATCCCTGGACCACACACAAACTCTTGAAAAAGACTCCCTTCCTGTAAAGGAGGACAATCTCTTCTGTTGTAAGGAGGCAGCCAAGGTGTAGGCAGTGAGCAAAGGGCAGATCGGTGGGGCCTCCCTTACCCAAAGAATAGGCCCCAGGAGGTAGAGTGTGGAGGCAGAAGCTATGAAATTAAGGACTAGGGAATAAGCAGAGCAAGGAGGTCTGTTGCTAGGAGACAATTCTCAGACTTAAGACTTACTCAGCAATATCTCTTGGCTGCTGTTATTGGCACATGGTATTGACTGGGAGGTAAACAGACTGGAAATCTAAGGTCTTTAGAGAGAGTTACATTGTCAAGTCTGGCTGACACCGACCTTTGATTACGTCAACCTAAGGCGATGTCCAAGTTCTAACTGCTAACATAGTAGAAAAGAGAAGCCCTCTGCCATATCCACCTTAGAGGGGTCTTGAGAGGACAGTGGCCCAGGGAAAGCCTCCCACCATGACTGGCTAACCAAGGAATGTGCACAGTGACACAGAAGATGCTAGGGACCACACACCAGTGATAGCAATGCGGCTTCCCAGCTTTATTGGTTTCCCAGTGGAAGGAGTATGTTTTGTTTGCTTGATTTATTTTTTTGCAGTTCTCATATTCTTTCTCCATATGTGCGTTGAGACATAGATAGCTTATCATTTAACAAATCAAGGCCTGAAACATCAGCAGATTCATCTGGATTGGATGAAGAGAATTTGAAGCACTGAAAGATGCTGGACTAGGAGCTGTAAGAAGCACCTGGGTGAAATCTCATACCTTGCTCTAGACATGAGGCGAGTCCATTGGATGCAAGTGGGTGTTCTGTAACATGTACATGGAGTACAAGAGTACGTGTTGTAACCAAAGAGGTGGAGTGCAATGGACATCTGTGGCTGCCTTCCAAAGATCCATCACTGAAGCACACAAATTCTATAGGACCTCCCATGGGTCAGTCTGGGGAAACTGATTCAAACTCTAGCTCCATGTACATGGAGCATGTGCATGACACAAAGACAGATAGTGACTGCTCACGACCTGAGCCAAAAAGACTACTTCCTGAGGAGACTATGGGCCAAATTTGTCCATTTAGAGTGACTCTCAGGGACACAGTACTCAGCAATAAGTGATTACAGAGGCCCTCTGCATCCCAGGCACTGTTCTAGGCAATGGTGGATCCTACAGTGAACAGAGCCGTGGTCTTTGCCCTCCAGAAACTCACATTCTTCAGGAAACCACAGGATACAGATGCGAGACCAGGAAGGAAGTCAGTGGAAGCAGACAAGGCCAGCACACAGAGGACAAGACACAAAGGGCCAATGAGAAATGGAGCCCACGGCCTGCTCAGGCTGCTCCTGAAGTCCATATTATTGCCCAACTTTTCAAGCACGTGAACCAAAATTACTCTTCATGGCTTTAGCTTTGAGTTGGGTTTTCCATTGCTTACATTTAAAGATATGCTGTGTATGAATCTCTCAAGTTAATCCACTTCTCTGGATTTCATCAGAGCACCCAAACCCACTGGCAGGAGCCTGGATCATGATTGATAAATATGTGTTGAATGAGTCAATAAATATGACAACCATGAAACATGGGAGGAAACATGGGAGAAGTGGCTGTTGAGGGCTTATCCCAAGGCAGAACTATAGAGGCCTGTAGATGCTATGATGCTATCTTAGTGAGCAGTCAAGCTAGCAATTCAGGAGGGTGGCTGAAGAATGAACAGAGCATTCTCCATACAGACAGCACGCATGCATGCCTAGTCGTTCAGTCGTGTCTGACTCTTTGCAACCCCATGGACTGTAACCTGGCAGGCTCCTCTGTCCATGGGATTCTCCAGGCAAAAATACTGGAGTGGGTTGCCATTTCCTTCTCCAGGACATATTCCTGACCCAGGGACTGGACCTGGTCTCCTGAGAGGCATGTGTATTCTTTTCCATCTGAGCCACAAGGGAAGCCCCAGGATGTCTTAGAAAAATAATTACTCTGATCAGCTTTGACATGCAAATTTGACAGAATCGAATATTAAGAAAGATCAGAGGCAGATGGAAGATTTTAGTCCATCACGTCCAATTCGCCCGCTTAACTGATGAGGAAGTTGAAGCCAAAGAGAAGAAAGACCCACAGATGTGACAATCCATTTACACAGGTGAAGGGCACACCACTTGCCACACGGTCCCCTCCTTGGGGGCCAGGGCATTTCACCCCATCCAGAGAAGAGTGGTTTTCAAAGTCTGATCTCCGAGTGCAGCAGCAGCCTCACCGGGGAACTCAGAAGAAATGCAAATTCTCTTGGGTTCCACCCCAGACCTACTGAATCCGAAGCTCTGACGTGGGGCCCACAAGCGCTCCAGATGTATGCTCAAGCCTGAGAACCATTCTTCTAGAACAGTGGTTCTCAAATCTGAAGGTGCATACAAATTACCTGAGGATATTGTTAAAATGCCAGTTCAAATTTAGCAGGTCTGGGGTAGGACCCAAGAACTGTCATTTCTAACTAGTTCCCAGGTGATACCGATGCTCTGTGAACCAACCACAGTTTGAATAGCAAAACTCTCTGTATTAAAGCATTATCTTGCATCTGCTCCCCATCACTTGTACAAATTAGAACTTCTTACCAAGGCAGCTGAGCAGACACAATCATGGGGGACTTAAAAAAAGTAAAATCCCAGAGACGTACTACACCATGTAAAAGAAGATCTATTTATAGCTAAAGACATTAGATAATTCAAATATAAAACATAGGCCACTCAAGTCCCCAAACCTATTTTCTTATCTTTCTCACTTAAAAAAAACAACAACAACAAAAAAAACCCCTTTCATTATAAAAGCAATATCAGTAAAAAGGCTTTTAGAAAGGAAAGGAAGAAAAACACTCATACTCTAATCACCCCAGCAACTATTTTTTTTATATTTGCATAATCCTTCCAATCTTTGTTCATACATATCCATAAAAAAAATAAAAATAAAAACCAGCTCCTATCATGTACTATGGAGTCTTCTGAACTAGAATAATTCTATACTGGAGTGCTCTTATCCAATTCTCATTTATCTTAATCAGTAAAAACCCTTAATCAGTCCATTAATATACTCAGCTATTCAACAAGTTGGTTAATTCTCTGGGCCTTAGAGGTCCATCTGCCCTGGAGAGTGTTGTTCAAGGACACAGGGGTCCTTTGTGTCTCCCATGGCTTCAAGCATGGGAGACCTCGCCTCCCTCAGCTGACCTTTTAAAGTCTGCAGAGAAGGAATCGCCCTCAATTTCCTGCTTCTTCCCTCCTGCCTACTCACTTGGGTCCCTTCATCCCCACCATCTGAGACTAAGGGCTTCCTTATTGTGTACAGATTACTACTCCTTATCCCCATCCTCTCCTAAGAGGGAGAAGAATGGTCTGTGTGATACATGAAAGCAAAGGGGAGAGTTTGTGGAAGAGCAAGCTGCCCAGAGACTGCCCACAGGTCTGGGTTGTAGGAACATGTGAGTGAGTCTGGGATTCAGTTTATGAGATCATCTCACTTCTGGAGGCTTCTGCCTAAATGCACTAACCTCAGACCTCCTCAGGGTCTTTCTTCTTGGGCCTTCCAAATGCTGTCTTTCCTACTTTGGTTCCACCTAAGAGTAAGCTAGAATTGAAGACTGGTAGAGAGATGAACGGACTAACCAATGGATGAATGAGATAGATGGACAGGTGGGTGGACGAATGGGATAGAGGGAGGGTGTGAGTGGATGGAGAGATACAGAGATGGATGGGTGGAGAGACAAGGTGATAGGAGATAGCTTGGATGGACAAACTGACAGAAAGCAGGAAGGTCCCAAAGAAATAGGTAGTTATCTGTACTCTTTTCATTGTCTGTTTTCTAAGAGCAATGATTAATTCAAGGTAAAGAGGACCCAAAAATTGGATGTCAAATCATAATCACACCTCCATAAAACCACAGACTAAGCTAAAATGGGGCCCCCTTTTAGCAAACTGAGGCCCAACGAGGTCCAATGATTGGCCTGAAGTCTCAAACACTATTTTTCATGCTTTTGTTTTCCAATCTCTCTCTCTCTCCCCACTCACCCTCTCTTCCTTCTTCTCCCTCCTTGTCTCTGAAAAAAATCACTCCTATACTTTCACTTGCATATCTTCCATCTATCTTTTCTCTCTGCTCCCAGCCAGTTTCCTGGTTCAAAGTCACCCCACAGCAAATCAACCTACAAGCACAGTGGTTTGCACAGCAGAAGCAGGAGGTAAGACCGACATTCTGTTTCTAACAAAGCCATTTTCAATGATGTATAATTAATTATAACGTGTAAGAAAGGCCTTTTCCTTGCAGGCTGGTGGAAAGTTCTTCCTGACATCTAACACAGCTCCGTCCTTCTCTTTACGCTTGATTAAATAATCTCCCCCCCCACTCCCCCCTTCTCTTTTCCCTGAGAACATAAGGCATTGTCTTTGCCAGCCTTGGAAAGACCAGGACAATGGAATGCACTCTGCTGGGGGCCCCTCCTGCTGGCTCTTCCACGGGGGCGGGGGTGAGGGGAGGCGGGCGGAGATGTGAGCTCAGCGCTGCTTAGGAGAAGAGACCCTCCTGGCTCTTTCTCTCCCCTCTGTGTGCACGTGAAGCTGAGCCGGCAGGATGCAGGAAACCTTTCTCAGAGTATTGATCACAGAGGCACGGGTGACTGCCAAGAGCTGTGCTGTCTGTCGGGGCCCCATCCGGGAGGTGAGAACTGCGTGCAGAACGCCCTCCTCACCGGCCCTGCTCCAGGGGGCAGGAGTGGAGTCTGCAGCTCCTGGCCTTGTGAGACACATCCCTTAATGTCAGCCCCATAGTCCTGTACTCCCTCTTTGTTCCCAGCCAGTTTCTCTCTCATCCTCCAAAAGAGCTAAAGAACCAGGCTCCCCAATCAGGAAATCTTCTCACCTGGAACAGATGAGAGGCGGTGTCGATTCTGGGCCAGCCCTCTCTACCCTGACCTGGAACCCCACCACGGAGCACCCACCCCACCTACACGTGTCCCTCAATGCATCCCGCCCAGAGAGTTTCCTACCTAGAAACTACGGATGGTTTTACTGCACTTTGTCTTTCTTTTTATGCCTACATCTGTGTCATCTCAGACTGGGAGCTCCCTAACAACAAGATATGTATTAAAAATAGATAACCTTAACAATAATAATAATACCTGGAGAACGTACTCTGTTCCTGGCTCTGCGCCAAGCATATTCCGGGCACCGTGACCCTCGCTGTCAGCAGACCTGGCCTCCTCAAGCTCCTCCCACCCCACCCGCCTAAACCACCTGGGAAGGGCCCCACCAGCTGATGGATCTAGAACTGGCTTGGGGTCTGAAGAGCCTGGGAGGAGCCGTGGCCATCAGAGGGTCCTCTGAGGCCCCCTCCCAGGCGTTGGCCCAGGCTTTGGGGCCAGCTCTCCAGTCTCCCGATTCTGCAGCCTGCAGGAAAGCAGCCCTTCTGGTCCTTGTCTGAACCCTGACACCCTGTCATGTGTGGGTGCTAAGTCGCTTCAGTTGTATCTGACTCTTTGCGACCCCATGGGCTGCAGCCTACCAGGTTCTGCGGTCCATGGGATTCAGCAGGCAAGAATACTGGAGTGGATTGCTGTGTGGGCCCCTCTGACCCCAGGGCAAGAGCCCTTCTGCCCAAAAAGACGAATGTCATCTGAAGCTGCTCTGAAGGGACAGACCAGTAGGGAGGAGAGGCCACGCGCTGTGCTCTCCTGAAAGGGCAAGAGGACAGGAGGAGAGAGACACCTGGAGTGTGATCATTCTCCTAGGATGCCCTGGCCCTGACTCTGCAGGACTTCCCACCACTGCAGCTTCAGAAAGCCACTTATCCTCAGGATGGCATGCAGGTGGTGGGCACAAGGTCACCCAGCTGGCTAGTGATGGGCAGCTAGGACTCAGTGGCTCTCTGACACACACACTCCCCTACTGATGTCCCAGGCCTGCTTCTGAATGGCTGATTTCTTGGACTCCTGTCTCCCTGTCTAACTCATCCCAAATCTGGCCCACTCCAGAATTCCTGAGGCCACAGCCACCAACACTGAGAGCACCAGAGACACAAATCCAGTTCAAGGAACTCTCAGTTTCATGTGATTTGTCACTACTGATGGAGCGCTCCCAAGACAAGGGGCAGAATAATACCCAGGGTCGTAATCCACACCCAACTGCCCCGTGTCCCCCCAGGCACTCCTTCCCGACTGTCACACCTCCAGCCTTTCTCCATCAGGGGCTCGCTTCATGCTCTGCGGGTCCCCCAGCCTAACACCCTGGCAGGGTTTAGGGTGGGTGGCTATGAGCTCACAACAGTGGATGCCCCACGATCCACCAGTCCCTCCTCCAGTCAGGGGCAAGGCCCCCCCTGGTCCAGCACATATCTGACCTTCGGAAGACATAAGCGTGCCCTCAAAGCACTGACATGTGGCCAGCAGAAGTGACGTCCTGACTGTCTCACAGGAATGATACAGAGAGGGAGGAAAAGGTCAGGAAGCAGAGGTGCAGGGGTTCAGAGAAGGGACAAGAATGGTGGAGATGACGGTGGGGCCAAGGCTGCCACTCCTGGCCTCTGCCCTGGAGAGCCACAAAGAGACAAGATCCCCAGGCAAGGGTCTGTGGAGGCCTTGGGGTCAAGGGCCAGGCTTGGCCGTGAGGGCCCAGCAGGACGTCGACAAGTAAAGATGAGAGTGAGGTGTACTCACAGGGGAAAGAAACTAGGGTGGCAGAGGTGCTACAAACCATTGCATCAGAGATGCTCCTACACACCTGTGATTAAGTATGCAGATCCTGGCTCTGCTGTGTGACCTTGGGCAAGTTCCTCACCCTTTCTGCGCCTCATCTATGAAACTGGAACGAGAGCAGCACCTACTTAGTAAGGTCCCTGAGAGATTTAAATGAGTATTTACAGTGTTATGACAGTACCTGGCATGCACAAAGTGCCCTGTGAGCGATAATTATTATTGGTGTGGATGACAGTGATGTTATTTCATTGCATGGGAGCCTTTTCTAACTGAATCCCCAGCGGGTTTGCTGTTACCCGGTTTCTAGACTTTGGGTAAGGGTTTATTTGCCCATTTACGTGGAAAGTAACAGATTTCAGGACTGAGCAGTGGAGCTCCGTGAAGGGGTGCCCCGTGCCTGCTGCCTCCCCTCAAGAAGGGGAGCGGGGAGGAGAAGAGGTGCCTGCTGGTTGATGGTGCTTTCTGGGGCTCCGTGGCCTCAGTAAGCAGAAGTCTGCAGTGAAGCTGTCTTGATCACCCAGAGGCCCCTTTGGCCCAGCTCGCCCATGGATCTAGGCAGGAGCAGCCCATCCGGGGCCTGGGAAAGGGAGGAAACTCCCATCCTGCACGCTTGGTGCTCCCAAATGAAAAACGTGTGGTTCTCTCCTGGCCACTGGCTCACGGCCACGAGAGAACCAGCCAGGACTTCCTTTCCCTGGATGGCTGGAGGCCTGGGCCAGCGCTCTCTGCGAAGGACCTGCCGTTCTGCTCTCCAGCCCCTCGGCCAGGATCAGCACAGACGGTGGGAAAAGGCTGCGGCCACGTGGCTCCTATGGGGCTTAGACGGTCAGTGAGCCAAGCATGAGAGATCAGTGGGTCTCAAGAAGGCGAGGGTTGGGGGCACAGCGGGAGAAGATGCCCTCGATCTGATAGGGAAGATGGTTCCTGACTTCTGGAGTTTGTGATCTAGTGGGGAGAGGTGACGGCTATACTTACATTAGAGTCATTCAGTAATAATAAGTATTATTATTTGTATTATCAGCTCCTACTCATATTACTCAGACCTCCTCCTCTGCTCCTCCAAGCACTTTCCTTGCATCCTGTCATTTAGTCCCTACAAAGTGCCCTGGGAGGTGGGTGATGTCATCATACAGGTGAGGAGAAGGAGGCAGGGGGAAGCTACAGAACCAGCCCAAGGTCCACAGCGGCCAGGGGCAACTCAGGGTCCACAGGCCTGGCTTCACCGTGACCCTGAACTGTGCGGGAGACAGAGGCTGCCAGCTGCACGCACCCAGGGAAGGCCAGCATCAGGGGAGGTGGCCGCTGGGCTGCTTTCTGAGGACAATGAGGATGAATGGGGGGCGCTCGGCGAGGAGCTGCGCTGGGGTGCGGGTCCCAACGCGAAGCATGTCAGGATGGTGAGATGAAGCTGCTGACTGTGATGGGCATGAGCATGGGTAAGGCAGGGCTGCCCTGTTCTCCAGAGGGTGTCCTGTGCAGAACGGGGTGAGGGCTGGGTGGTGGGAGGGGTCAGCCTCTAAATGCTCCCCCAGCAGCGGGCAGGGCTGCCTGATGAGGCTGTGAGTCAGCGCTCCTCAGCGAACTGTCCAGTCTGTTGCCAGACGCCCCTGTTTGAGTTGCGACTGGAGTTTAGTTTATGACTCCGGCCTCCGTAAACCCTGCCTAGAGCACAACAGGGCAGGGAACGTGATGCCCCCGCACCCTGGGCATCCCTTGTCCTCCTGGGACTGTCCCAGGCCCGAGTTGGGGAGGCTGTCTGGGACTGTCAGGGGAGCCTAGCACTGTCTGGGGGAGAGCGGGGAGAGGAAGAGAAGAGAACCCGAGGGGTCACTTGGTCCCTTCTGTTAATTACCCATTTTTTTGATTACCCTGAGAAGTGAGGCTTGAGATTAGTGAGGGATCAGAGATCCAACACGCTTCCCTGCTGGGATCTGCACCCCAACAAAGCTCCTTGCCAAGTCCCCCCATTCATCCTCATTGTCCTCAGAAATCACTCCTGCAGGCTCCTTCTCTGATGCTGGCACTCCCCTGGCACATATGGCTGGCACCCTCTGTGCCCCACACAGTTCAGGGTCAGAGTGAAGCCCGGCCTGTGGAGGGATGTGACTCAAGCCTGCCTGTCCTCCCCGGCCTAGCATCCTCCCAAACTGGGCTGTGCTGACTCCCCTTCTCCCAGCCTGCAGACCCCCGCCTCCCTACCCTGGTCAGTCTCCCCCAGGCTGTTCTCAAGTCCTCACTCCTCTGCCACTCTCCCCAGCCCCACTGAGCCAGTGCACAAGGGCTGGTCTTTCTCCCTCTTCCATTTCCCAGACTCCGTCCTGACTCGGCCATCCCAAAGCCAAGGACAGCTTTAAGCAGCTGTCCACACACGTACCCCACCTCCCCCAGACACCAGCTCCTGGAGAGCAGGACCGCATCTCCTTCATCTCTGCCTTGTCTTGATTAGCCCTGGGGAGAGCACTCAGAGGAAGCTCAATGAACATTCGGTGAGAGATCTCTTTGTTCCTGTGGCCTTAATGTATCACAGCGTGGGAAAGGGAAAGTCGCTCAGTCGTGTCCAACTCTTTGCAATCCCATGGTCTACAGTCTAGAGAATTCTCCAGGCCAGAATCCTGGAGCGAGTTGCCTTTCCCTTCTCCAGGGGATCTTCCCAACACAGAGATCGAACCCAGATCTCCCACATTGCAGGCAGATTCTTTACCAGCTGAGCCACCAGGGAATCACAGTGTGGGGGACACAGGAAATGTGAGATGAGGGTTTGTGGGCTGAATCCAGGCCGGGAGGCCCCTCCCACTGGGACAAGCCTCCAGTCACAGCCACCTCCCACCTTTCAGAAATCACGTACTCCAGGTTCTTCGGGCTCTTCCCGTGACCAGGCCCGGAGGCTGTGATGGATCCCTGGGCTGGGGAGCCCTTGTGAGGCCAGGGATCCCCACATGTTCAGGAATGCCTGGGCAGCACCACAGAAATACAGGGGCAAGGATGCTGGGGGGAGGGCATGCCTTCCTCCCGCAGGGAAAGGGTCTGCAGTTGCTGACAGGCTGCTGAGTGAAAGTTCTCTGTCAGGATTGGTTAGCCGGAAGATGGTCCAGGAGGAAGGCTGTCCTCACTAACACACATTGGAACAGACAGACGTTCCCAGCATCCATCCCAGCAGATCTGCCCAATCACTCCAGGTCAGTGGTCATCAAATTGCGGTTCAAGACCCACTGATCGGTGGTGGAATCAATGCAATAGATCATGACCAGTGTGCTTAACAGAACAAAACAAAACAGGGTAAGGTAGGATTAGATGGAATAAAACAGAATAGAATAACATAGGGCACAGTACTTAGTAAGAATATTAGTTCACAAAATTTTTATTTCTGTTATAATTTCCACTATACACACGGGTGTTTGTATGTGTCAAATGTATCTACCAGATTGTGATGTAAAATATATTTCTTACTCTGGGGTTCCAGCCAAAAAAAAAGTTTGAAAGCCACTAATGTAGGTGACCTAGATTGCTCACAAATCTACCGAATCTACCTGACTTGTGCCCTCTCCTTATCATTTGACTCAGCCATGAAGTAGCATGTCCATCTGCATTAGTGATATTTTGAACAGACTCTTTTTTTTTCTTTAAAAATATTGTAATAGTCTTCTGTCTTGTTTCCATCTATAATACGCTGTTCCCCCTATTCTTGGGCATTTCCATTCTAATTTTTACAGATAATATATATATTTTTAATTTATCAGGGTATACCGGATTTGACTCTGTGGAGCTTCAACCGGTCCATTCTAAACGAAATCAGTCCTGAATATTCATTGGAAGGACTGATGCTGAAGCTGAAACTCCAATACTCTGGCCACCTGACATGAATAAGCGACTCATTGGAAAAGACCCTGATGCTGGGAAAGATTGAAGGTGGGAGGAGAAGGGGATGACAGAGGACGAGAAGGGTGGATGGCATCGCTGACCCAATGGACACGAGCTTGAGTAAACTCCGGGAGCTGGTGATGGACAGGGAGGCCTGGAGTGCTGCAGCCCATGGGGTCACAAAGAGTCGGACACGACTGAGCAACTGAGCTGAACTGACCTGACTGACTGGAGCTGTCCTCTGCCTGGGATCTTAGCTGGGCGTGCTCAGCAGGGATGTGTGTTCCACACACAGTTACCAGGCCATGAGGCGGTGCCTGAGCTGAGGCCCCAGGGGAAGGGCACTGGGGACAGCCCCCCTGAAGCTCTGTGCAGCTCCCCTGCCTCTAGAGAAACAGGAAGTAAAGGATGGGCTTTGTGTGGCCTGCTGGAAGGGACCCCAGGCAGTTTTTGCGGCAACCCTCATTTTGTAGTTGGGGAACCTGAGGCCCCTGCAGAGGGAGGCCAGTGGCTGGGGGCTGCCTGGAGTAGAACCCATGTCTCCTACAACTTCCCCTAAGCACAGCTCGCACTGCTGCCCAGGCCTGCCCCAGGGCAAACTGTGCCACAGGCAGGCCACAGTGAAGGTGCCCTCCCCCATGCTGGGAGTGGGGAGCTGGCTGCTATAGACCCTGCCGGCTCAGGGGGCTTCTGGGAGCAGCTGGATCCACTGTCCACAGGAAGGCACCTTCACGCAAGGATTTGACAGGAAATTGCTCAGAAATGAAGCAAAAGGAGGCACAGCCATTTCAGATACTAGAAAAACAAGAGCCCTAGCTTTCCCGCACTTAGCCCTGATGGGAAAGTTGGGACGAGGAGGGAATGCCAATGAGGATATGTTCCAGAAGGGCTGGAGGCAGGGGATGGGCTGCAGCAGGCCTGGGAGGTCCACCCAGACTGCTCTCTTTCCTAGGCTCTAGGTGAAGACTCCCCCCAGTTAGGCCCCCTCCACCCTGCTCTCCAACCTCAGGCTTCAGGGAGCCCCAGGGCATCCCTCTCCATCTGCTGACCTGGAGTCAAGGAGCCCCAAAGCCAAAAAGCATTGGTCTCCCTCACCTCCATAGCCCCAGAGCCGAGTCCAGGGTCTGGCTCATAGCAGACAGGAAGTTCATTGAGTGTTTGGGGAATAAATGAATGAATGAAGATGAAGTCCAGCTAGGGCATGAGAACAGTGACAAAGAGATTTAAAAATGAACATATGATGAGAGGCAGAGGAGGGTACAGGGAGGAATGAGGTAGGTAAGGCTGGGCTGGAGCAACCACAGGAGGCTTCCTGGAAGTGGGGGTTACAGGCCAGCAGCAGGAGGCATGCGGGCAGTGGAGTGCCGGGATTGGAGAGTACAGGGCACCCAAGGGGATAGAGGAGGGGTGACAATCTCATGTTCAGACCTGGAAGGTGCTGGGGGGCTCCTGAGTTTGGATGAGTAGAAACAGCTAGGAACTGGCCCAGGGGATGCCAAGGAAACGGTACAAAGCAAGGAGGAGGAAAGGGCCTGGAAAGAGACAAGATTTCAAATCTCACACCCCCAAGGGGAAGCAAGGTCTGCCTAGGGAGTGGGCCACTTTGCCAGGACCCTGTGGCTCCAGCCAGAGGCAGAGCTTGTTGGAGTCTTCCCCACCACCCCCAAGCTGAAGGGCCTTAGCCACTGGAGAGCAGCAGGAAAGCGGCCCCCCTGTTCTGCCATCACACGTGTGTCAACCAGCGAGAAAAAGCACTCCAAAGAAACTCGGTCTATTTCTGTCACCACTTGGAAATGAAGACTTCCCTAGAAACTGACGTTGAGGTTCCATTGTACATGTAAAGGCACTTGCATGCGTAGGTGTACACACACACACACACTGCATTATTCCTGAGAGGTCCGATGTGGGGCTTGCCCATGGCTGTGCCCCTCAAGGGACCACTGGTGAGCCTGCGGGCGGGGCTGGCCACAGAGGACGCGAGGGTCAGGACCTGCGCCTCTGTGCAGGAGTGTGTGCCCCGTGGGGGTCTCCCTAAAGCAAGTCCAGATTTTGACCCAGATTGGCTTCTGGTTCCACCCATGTCTTCCCGAGTGTTGACTCGAAGCTGACAGAGGGCTCAAGGGGCACCACATGCAGAGACTCCTCCCTGCACCCCTATGTGGTACCCACAGATAACTCAGGTGTGGATGGGCACCTCTTTCTGCCCTGCTCTAACTGCCTCTCTGCATCCAGTCAGTAGCTCAATGTCTGGGACTTTCATCTCCCCTTCTCTGCAGTGTGGATGCGTGAGGACAGCCACAGGGGCAGCAGCTGGGCCAGTGAGCTCCCACGCCTCCTGCTCTGGGACGTCGTCGGGGGTCCTCAGGCTCACAGAGTCCTCACTTTCCCATCAAAGGGAGGAAAGGCATGGAGAGCAGCCACCACCAGGGCTCCCTGTCAATCCACACTGCTCATCATGGAGCAAAGGCCGTTAGGAAGCGGTGGGTTTGAGAGGCTTCTGTCTGGATGAACATCACCTGTTGCTATTTTTAAAACAGCTTTCTTTGTGACTCGGCTGGAATTCAACAGAAGCAAAGGTAGAGACGGGAACAGTGGAGTCCCCAGACGTTCTGCCTTCCCCGTTGGCGCTCAGGGCCTATCAGGAGCCTCGAGGGCGGTGTCACAGTCTCATCTCCTGGACTGCTGAGCAGCAAGAATAGAGATCAGAGCGGAAGCAACGCGATGGATGTGGAAGGTGCACCAGTCTCCCAGTATGTTCAGCCCTATCTCCAAAGTCTTCAACAGCTTCCCTGCCTCCATTCACTTCCTCGTCACCCCACAGACACACCCTCTGCGTGCTGACACAGTGTTGGATGCAAGACACGGATGATTAATTTTTGTTAAATGACTACCGCTAACAACCGCAGTCCAGGAACTGGGCTTAGTGGTATACAACATTATCTCATTATATTACCTTCTGTCATCGGTGCAACAACCCTGTCAAATGAGCACTCTTTTTTATCCCCATCTTAGGGGTGAATGTTGTGGCTTCCCTGGTGGCTCAGAAGGTAAAGAATCTGCCTGTAATACTGGAGACCCAGGTTCAGTCCCTGAGTTGGGATGTTCTTCTGGAGAAGGGAATGGCAACCCACAACCCACTCCAGTAATCTTGCCTGGAGAATCTCACGGATGGAGGAGCTTCGTGGGCTACAGTCCATGGGGTCGCAAAGAGCTGGACACAACTGAGTGACGAACACACCGAGGCTCAAGGAAGTCAAGGAACTTTCCCCAAATCACTCAGTCAGTAAAGGAAGGCTTTGGGATTTAAATTTCGGTTCATCTGAGGTTCAGCTCTAAACCATTCAAATGTTAACTGTCTGTGGGCCAGCTCCCAGAGTGTTTGGTGTCCTGTGGAGGACGCAGGCATCAGAACCAAAAATATACACGGTAATATACAGGGCCTGTTATGATCGGGACCAAGGGTCAACAGCAATAGTCATCCAACCAAGTATACTGAGGGTCTGTCATGTGCCAGCTGCTGCTTGAGGGCCTGGGAGGACAGGTGGACACAACAAAGACCCTGCCCTCGTGCAGCTTACAATCTAGTGATCCGTCCAGTTTCCCAAGCCAGAAACATAAGGCTCATTCATCTTTAATAAAGTGAACTTGTCTCACTCTTCTGTGATCAAGGTATTATTCAATCATCAAGTCCCATTGATTTAACCACCTACCTAGCTCCAGCACCTGCCCACTTCTCTCCATCCCACCTCTACCACCCCAGGCCAAGCCACCATTGTCTCTCTGCTGGACCACTCCAATGGCCTCTTAACTGGTCTACATTCAATTACTCTTGTCATCTTCCAAGGAGTTTCCCACCATGCAATTAAAATACGCTTTTCAAAAAGTAAATCCGGACCCCTTTCCTTTAAATTATAATTCTTCAATATACATCCTTCCTATTATATATAGAACTGATAAACAACAAGGTCCTACTGTACAGCAAAGAGAACTATATTCGATATCCTATGATAAACCATAATGGGAAAGAATAGTTTAAAAGAATGTGTGTATGTATATGTGTATATATATATACACATATATTATATAATTGAATCACTTTGTTGTATAGCAGAAATTAATACAACATTGTAAATCAACTATGCTCTGATAAAAATAATAGTAATTGTTCAATGCCTTTCCATTGTCCCTAACAAAAATACTTCTTAACTACTTGTGATCCCCTCTCTCTCCAGCCTTTCCCTCAACAACCATCAACGACAATAATCATCCAACAACCATGGTTGTTGTTGACCTCAACAACCATCTCCACCATCACAGTACATGCCCTTCATCTGCACGATCACCCCAACCTCCTCCACCACAAGCCCTCCACCACACAGTCCTCAACATCCCAGAAGCCTGACTCTTCACAAAGCATCCTTTCCACATGTGTGCCTGAGCTATGTGCCGTGATGGGGGCAAATAGCTCTGCCATCAAAGCTCTGACGACTTGAGACAAAGACTCGGAAATACATCATCATGGCACCTGTCTGTTCAAATAAAAGCCTTAAAACTGCGGTGGAATTCCTAGTCTTCCCACATCTCTAAGAAAAGGTCTCAGCCCATAGCAGAGGGCACTCTGCTCTTCCTGCCCCGAGGCAGGGTGTATAACAGCCAGGATCATCTGTAAGAGCGCTGGGCCCAGAAGATCAGTCACTGTAGGACCCCTAACATTTATATTCCAGCCAAGCCTCAGGACGATGGCCTTTGAGAGCAGCCTTAAAGAGAAGCACCAAGAGTAGAAAGCAGAAAGCGGCGGGCTCGTTTCCTCAGAGTCCTTAGGATACTGTGTCTGTAACTCTGCTATCTCCCAATGTTAAAGATGAGGAAACAGATTTCCCATCACTTCACGGCAAATCGAGGGAGAAAAGTGGCACCTGTGACAGATTTTATTTTCTTGGGCTCCAAAATCACTGCAGACGGTGACTGCAGCTAAGTTAAAAGACGCTTGCTCCTTGGAAGAAAAGTTATGACAAGCCTAGACAACATATTAAAAAGCAGAGACATCCCTTTGATGACAAAGGTCCATATCATCAAAGCTATGGTTTTTTCCTGTAGTCATAAACAGATGTGAGAGTTGGACCATAAAGAAGGCTGAGTGCCAAAGAATTGATGCTTTCAAACTGTGGTGTTGGAGAAGACTATTGAGAGGCCCCTTGGTCGAACCAGTCAGTCCTAAAGGAAATCAACCCTGAATATTCATTGGAAGGACTGATGCTGAAGCTCCAATACTTTGACCACCTCATGCAAAGAGCCGACTCATGGAAAAGACTCTGATGCTGGGAAAGATGGAGGGCAGGAGGAGAAGGGGTAGGCAGAGGATGAGGCAGTGCAATAGCATCACTGACTCTACAGTTAGGAGTTTGAGCACACTCAGGGAGATGGTGAGGGTCAGGGAAGCCTGGCGTGCTGCAGTCCACGGGGTCGCCAAGTGCCGAACACGGCTTAGCAACTGGACGAAAGTAACAACAGAAGAGGGCTGGAGACGAGACCCTCTCGGTGCACGTCCCTGGGACAGCCAGGATCCTGTCAGACTGAGGCTCTGTCCCTTTAGCCCATCTGGCTTCCCTGAGAAAAGGAAGCACAGAGGGGAGCCCCTCAGGGCGGCACCAGTCTCCTGCTGCCAGGATGCTCATCCTTGGGCCCCGACAAGACGCGCTTTCTCTGGGCTCTGCTGATCCTTCACAGCTGAGAGAAGAAAACAAAACGGTGGCCACAGCTAGCTCCCCTCCAGCAGAATGGAATTACGGTGGATGGAGGAGGAGCTTTGCTGGGTGCCACCCTGGTTAAAAGAAGAAAAAAGAAACCCCTTGACCCCAGACTTTAAAGAATCCAAGGCGGGCAACCTGACCATTTTATTGATATGACTTGAAAGGCTGAGCAACAAGCATGACAGAGGTTTCTAATGTAGCCGTCGGGCAGCGTGAAGGAAGCATGCTGCTCTGTCCAAGTTTCGCTGATCAGACATGCCAAGGAGGACTAAGCAATTAAACCGAGCAAACAATTCTCCTTCTCTGTATGAGCCAGACCCTGAACTGCTCTTGTGGTGGTAGAAGGGCTTCTGTCCTCTGACCTCCAAACCTTCTATTTCATTCACAGTAAATCATCCTCCACGCATCTACCCAGGCCAATTTCTTTAGAGACAAATCAGACAGTATCATTTCTGCCTTAAAAGGCTTCCAGGCTCCTCACCAGCTTCCCCACCAAGCCTAAGCTCCTTAGCGCGGCACATAGCGACCCTGCCTGGCTTGGCCCTGCCTTCCTGTGCCACCCTTCAGCTCCCCTGCCTTAGCCTCTTTTTCTCTGCTTGCTCCTCCAGCAAGGCCTTCCAGCTGCAGGATGTTCTTGGTGTTGTGAGCACCTGCCTTTCCCCATCTCGATGGTTCTCAACCCTAGAATCAGAATCCCAGGAGAGCTTTAAAAAAGAAAAACTCCAGTGCCCCAGCCACATCCAGAACAATTAAATCAGACTCTCTTGGAATAGAGGTCCAAGCATCACTGGTTTTTAAAACCCCTCAGGTAATTTCAGTGTGCATCTAGGTCCGAGAACCACTGTTTTCTTTAACCAACCCCAACCTAGTCTCTTCAAGATTCAGCCCATGTGTCTTATTTAATCATCAACTATTTCTTCATTGGCATTATTCAAAGCATGAGGTATAAACATAATAATGATCACTAATATTTGTTAAGCATCCGCCATATGCCAGACCATGTCCCAAGTGCTTTACATATGTTAACTCATTAAACTGGAACACCTTGACGGGGTAGGTACCATTATTTCACCCATTTTATACATGGGAATCTGGGGTACAGAGAGAGGAAGTGACCTGCCCAGGGTCACACAGCTGGTGAGCATTGTTGCAGGACTTGCACGCAGGCAGCCTGAGCATCCGTCTGGGCTTTGAATTCCTGCCCCTCCCCCTGCCATTCACAGGTTGCAAGAGTGAAGCCACAAACAAACGAATGAACAGAGTAGAAAGAGGGATATGGACAGGGGTGAAGCTGCCTGTGTGAGCAGCAAGGGGCTGACTTTGGGTGGCCAGGCCATCCCCAGGAGCGGTATTTAATCTGGGTCCTGAAGGATAAGAAGGACTCGGCCAAGCAGAGTGTGGGAAACGGGGTTCCAGGCGGGGTGCCAGTGAACATGACATGTGCTAGGAACCGCGGAGGCCCAGTGGGGGGTGGCAAGATGGCACAGACAAGTAAAGACGACGACAGGGCAGTGCCTCTGCAGGCCAGCTAATGAGAGCAATCAGCAGGGCACACAGTGCCCACCTCAGGGTGGGCTGGAGGTGCCCGCTGCAGCCATTTAACCAGAGGCATTTCCGGGACCTAGAGAGACGTGCCTCCTCCAGGAAGCTCTCTCGGTTCCTCACCTCCAATCATTGCCCCATCACAGTATGCTGTGAGCTTCCCAGGTGGTGCAAGTGATAACTCACCTGCCTGGCAGTTCGATCCCTGGCTCAGGAAGATCCCTGGAGAAGGGAATGGCAACCCACCCCAGTATTCTTGCCTGGAGGATCCCATGGACAGAGGAGCCTGGTGGGCTACAGTCCATGGGGTCGCAGAGTTGGACACAACTGAAGCGACTTAGCACACATTGTGTTATAATTTACCTACTTACCTCCCGGCCTCCCCTCCTGGCCTGGGAGCACCTACAGAGGCCAATCTAACTGGCCTCTGTAGCTCAGCTGCTGACCAATATTAGGCGCTTGGTGAATATCTGCAGCAGCTCTGGATTCCTGACAGTGAAGGCAGGGCCAGGCCTGAAGCTGGAGCTTCTGTGGTCCTTCTGCTGCCACTGCTGTCACCAGTTGGGGCCCCCAAACCAAGGGACGCCCCACCTCTGTCAAATTAGAGGAGAGCAGAGACAAAGGGGCAGGCAACTCAGAGGGATCACCCAGGTCGCATGACCCGTTGGTGGCAAAGCTGGCCAGGACTTAGGTTCCCAGACCCCCAGCCCAGAGGTTTCTCCACTGGCCACTTCTCCACCGGCCTTCTTGCCCCTGCCTCTGCTCACCATTCCTTTAGGAATGTCTCGGTCTGTGTGCTGAAGCCGCACAGAGCCAAGAGCACCCAGAACAGAGGAGCCCGCCTGTCTCCTGGGAAGAAGCAGCCAGCCAGGTGCCCCAGGGGTGGGGCCCCCTTGCTCACTATCACGGGCCATTCGGTTTTGAGGTCGTGCTAACATGATGGTTAAGCATGTAGGTTCAAAGCACGGTCCTGCAACTTCCCAGCTCTGTGGTCCTGGGCAGGTGACTTCAACTCTCTCTGCCAAGTCTCTTCACTACAGAATGGAGATGACAGTGACAACAGTAATCCTATGTCCTAGGTGGGATTAGATGAGTTAGCAGGTGTAAAATGCTTAGAATGGTTCCTGGCAGGAAGTGCTTAATCAGTAAAATGTGTCCAATAAATGTGAGTGAGAATTTCCCAGGACAGGCTCAAGAGACTCAGGTCCCTAGGTGAGCCTGAGCTATTTACCAACCCACTGTATGGGGAGTCATTCATCTCTACGAGTGGCTGGAGGACAACCATGAAGTGCCAAGAATCCTGAAAAGAGTTTAGAGGTTAAAAAGGAAAGAACCTTAGAAGTGGGAGGCCAGATGGGCAGGTGACCCTGTGGCAGAGGCAGGGCCCCATAATTCACCTTCAACCCAGCAGGCTGCCTGGGTTTTTATGGGCCCTGGGGGCCAGGGTACTTTCCTGAACATCATTCAGAATTTATAGACTCTTGTCACTGTCCTTCCCAACTCTTTTTATGTCGTTGCCTTAGAAGGAAGCCTGGCGTCAACCGAGCCTCTGCTGCCCTCCCAGGAAAATGCAGCCCACCCTGCCTTCAGTCCCCAGCTGGTGGGAGGAGAGGAGCTGAGAGGCCAGCAGGCATGTCCACTGCAGCCAAGTGCCCCTCTACCTGCCGAGGCCGGAGCACAGGAGGGGAACCTGGAGCCCGAGTCTAGGAACCAGCCTTCTGCATAAGGGACCCCGTGATGACCGAGACTGCAGGCCTCAGACCTCCAGGAATTTGAACAGGACTGGGCCGGGCTGGGCTGGGGGCCTCCTCTGAGTTACAGAACGCGGAAAGCACAGGGGGACGCACCAGCTGGGAACGCCTGACACAAGCGCTCCGGCTTGTGTCACTTACAGGCCGTGTCATCGGCTAAGTACCTAGGCCTCTCTGCGTTCCCATTTTCCGACCTGTACACTGGCTAAAAGTGCCTGGCCTGTCCACTCCACAAGCTACCAGGATGAGGAAAGAAGACCATGAGGGTGGAGAGGACTGGGAAGAGATACAACAGGAGCTGCAGCAGAGTGCCAAACCCCCACCTCCTGACTGGGGGACCTGAGCGAGTTACCTTCCCCTCTCTGCCTCCTCTCCAGGAAACTCTGAACGTCTAGTTCCCAAGGTTGCACAAGGATGAAATAGCTTAGCATGCCTAAAGCCAGCCAGGGCTCAGCAAACACGGGCAGCTATAGAAGAGGCACCACCCCCGAGGGAATCGAGAGCAGTGGGTAAGGGCACAGAGCAGGAGTCAGACACGGCGGGGCTCAAGGCCTGCTCAGTGTCCGTGTGACCTGGGACGCCTCCCGGTTGGCCTGGGACATCTCTGGTTTCATAACAGAAAGTCTTGCATTCCAGAATCCCCTGGGTCCCAAATAGGGCCAGTTGGTCACCTTAGACCCAAAGAAAATCCCATTGCTGTTCTGAGCTCCCGCTTCCCCATCAGCACAAAGGGAGGTAACGCCTACTTTGTGAAGGTTGTAGGGGAACGAAACGAGAGAACACGTGTCAATTACGCCAGACACAGCGGCTCTTTCATAGCTGTCCACTCACTTCATCCTCACCAGGACCCGGGGGCGGGGAGGCAGTGCTCAGCAGGGGTTCCCCAGGGAGGGAAGGGGCTACGCCCAGCATAACCTGTAGGACCCCAGGCACTTTCAGCTCCTCCTTTGATGCCCACTGGCCTGCCAGGGCCCCTGGGAGCCAGTCCAGCCCTAAGCAGCTCTGCCTGTGATCAGAGCCGAAACTCCCCTCCGGAGGCACATCTAGCCACCACTAGGTTCCCCAGGCCTTCCTCTTGGGTGCAGAAGAACCATTTCAGACGCTGAAGGTGTGCAAGAATAAGAAAGTCTCTCTAAGGGAGAGGAGATATATATGTGTGTATATATATATATACACACATATATAGTTATGACTGATTCATGGTGTTGTACGTCAGAAACCAAAACAATATTGTAAAGCAATTGCCTTCCAGTTAAAAAAGAGAAAAGAAAAAAGAAAGCCTCTCATACACCAGGAAGCTCCACCTCTATTCCCATCTCTCACCCTTACACATATCACAACATGTGACAGCTTGAATCACAGATAAGAGTGTGGGCTCAGGAGCCGGCTGCCTGGGGTTCACATCCAAGCTCTGCCCTCTGACTAGCTGTGTGACCTCAGGCAAGTGACTTAACTTCTCTGGGCCTGTTTCCTCACCTGCAAAAATGAACTAATCAGCACCCATCCCGCAGAACTAATGTGAGGATAAAATCAGTATATAAATCTTACATTAGAACAGCACCGGGCCCACTGTAAGCAGGCAATACCCAGGAGCCATTATTCTGATGATTTAATATAATGTAATTCAATCCAAGCCTGACCTGGTCATTACATTAGCCTCTTTGAACTCATTTCCTTACCTTTAAATGGAGATGACTCCGCTCGCCCCTACTTCCTCACTGTGACGGGATCCAAAGGAGATAAACGTGGTTGCGAGTTACGCTTTAAAAACCATCAAGAGCCGTATATGTGGAAGGGCTGAAAATAACGCATCCTCTAATAAACATAAGGTAATAGAAACATAGTACTACAGGGTAACATGAGCCGACATAAGATAATACTCCGCGTTAAAAACTGAACTGTGAGAGAGAGAAGACAGATGGAGAAAGAGGAGGAGAGGCGGAGAAAGGCCAAGCGAGACAGGGACGGAGAGTGAGGGCTGAACTTGGAGAGCAGGGAATCAATGCCGTACTGTAATTTAAAAACC
The DNA here is from genome assembly GCA_006410675.1 of Oreotragus oreotragus. Taxonomy (NCBI): domain Eukaryota; kingdom Metazoa; phylum Chordata; class Mammalia; order Artiodactyla; family Bovidae; genus Oreotragus; species Oreotragus oreotragus. The sequence goes on along the minus strand of SJYX01021308.1, from coordinate 130,416 downwards.
AATATACAGTAAATATCAGCCTGGTGCAGAGAGCAGCAGCATGGCAGGGTGGCCCTGCCAGAGATAACTCACAGCCCCAGCTGGGCCAGCCCCCGGCTCCCCGCCGGCCTCCCCTGTAACTCACAGGCCGCTGCTCTCTCCTTGCATCTGGGTGCCACCCTAGAGCCGCAGGACCTGCAGGGCCTCCTAGTATGTACAATATTCACACGGCCCAAGATCTATGGAACCGGCTAATCATGAAGTCCTGGAAATGGGCTTGGGGCCTGGACTTCTCCCCTTGAGAGAGGAGGCCTGGGGTGGGGCTTGGGTTCCCAGCAGCCTGGCTTTGTGCTGGGGGCAGGTAATCTGGAGGCTCAAGCCCCAGGGAGTGCCTATGGCAGCTCTTCTCTTGTGTCCTCACTGCCAGAATTCTGTCCCCTCCCCACAGTTACACCCCCATCCCCCCATCATCACCCCATGTCACACCCAAGACACAGATCCTGTAATGCATCCCTACACCTGACCCTCCCAGTTCCTGAAACCCCGCCCCCATCAGCATGCCTCTAAATCTGGTTTCTCCTGCTGGGGAACTCATGCCCTCTTCTGCATCCTGCTCCAAGGCCTATTTTCTTGACCCCCAGAGGCTTTTCCAGCTTCTTCCAATCGAAATCCCCAGGAAGTCCCTCTTCCCACCAGCTGGCTCAGCCCTGGGGAACAGGTTCTGGGGGCGGGGGTGGGGGCAGGAATCACGGCCCAGGGAGATGTTGCTCTCTGGCCTTCTCTCCACGTAAGAGACCAGGCTGAACCAGATGCCTCCTTCCTTGATAGAAAGTTCCTCTATCCAGGTTCCACATCCCCATTAGACCCCTCAGTACCGTCCCACCCCCATCCAGAGCATGCACAGTGGTTTTGAAAGGACCCAGAGCAGCATGTTCTGTGGCCCCGCCACTAACTCCCATCCCCTGAGAGTCTGCGTTGTGCTTTCCCATGAGGCATGTCCTATAGACACTGCCTGAGCCTCTAGACTGTAACATCCCTCCACAATGTGGCTTGGTTGCCCTGTAATCTGACCCCCAAACAAAGAAGGCCCACGTGTGAAGTCCAATTCTGAATCCACTAGCCATCTTCAGACAAACCTCTCCTGCACAAAATTCCCCAGCCGCTAAGCTGAACACAGTATGGTTACAAGGTATAATAAGAACCCAACTGCATCAGGAACTACTCAGTGACCTCTGCCTCAGTGTCCTCTCCTGTATAATGGGTGTAATCACAGCATCTGTCCTTCCTGCTCGCCTGGTAGGAACTTCTGTAGAATCAAATGAGATCACGTGGAGAGTATTATGAAATTCCCCCAAGGTGCTGGATGATTTAGTGGGTGGTTGCTGGAGAGGAGCCTCCATTAAGATGATCCACAGTTGCTCCCCTCCACGCTTAGGAACAATGCCGCTAGTCTATCTACCATGAATAACAGTAATGTATACTATACAGAGGGCTTCCCTGGTGGCTCAAACAATAAAGAATCCACCTGCAGGATCTGGATCAGGAAGATCCCCTGGAGAAGGGATGGCAATCCACTCCAATATTCTTGCCTGGAGAAGCCCATGGACAAGAGGAGCCTTGCGAGCTATATAGTCCATGGGGTCGCAGAGAGTTGGACATGACTGAGCGACTTAGCATGCGCACGTACGTACGCACACACACACACACACACACACGCACTACACAGCATTCGGCACATGCCCGGCACTGCTCCAGCCCCTCACATACAACAATTCATCAAGTTCTCCTAACAGCCCTATGCTGTGGGTACTATTATTGTCTCCATTTTGCAGATGAGGAAACTGAGGCCCAGAGCGAGTAACCTGCCCAAGCCCACATGATCAGGAAAAGAGAACACAGTGTAAGCCCTCGGAATGGGGGCCCCAGTGCACCCAGGCTCCCTACATAAGAAGGAACTGTGTCCACATATTATAGTACCTAAGCATTCCGGGATAATGTATATGTTTCCCTGCTCCACCCTCCCCTTAGACCTAAACTTCCCGAGGACAAGAAGTGGGCCTTTCCCCACCCAAGGACGGCTTGTCAAGAGTAAGGAACCTGCCTTGCCCACTTGCAACCTCTCTTTGCTCACCCTCCCCCTGCCAGCAGCTCTCTGCCCAGATTGTTGTCCGTTTAAGGACTAGAAAATCGTCCTGTCCCCAGTGCGATGGCCTGCATTTCTCATGTGCTTAGAAGCTGTGACCAGACAGAGGGGCCGGGATTTATGTCTATTCTAGGGTCTCCCCTCAGTTCCCCTTCTCCCAGCTCAGCCTCCGTGACGTACATGCCCAGGCTGGGAGGAAGATTAAGTGGTTCCTTTAGGGTCAGCTGCCCCTAAACAGGGACCACAGCCCCCACATCTCTTCATCCAGTCAGTTCACATTTGGGTGAGAGGGTGAGAAGCCAGTTAAGCAGCGGGGCAGGGAGGGATCAGGGAAAGCAGCTTGAGAGCGCATTTCTCAAGTGGTCCACATCACCCCTCCACCTCCAGCATTGCCACAACTCTTGTCAGCATTACATCATGTGGTTAATCGTGCACGACCTTCAGCTGAGTCCTGAGCACATGCACACACACACACACACACACACTCGTGAGTGCACGGGAACACAGGTGAGGGAAGGCGGTAGAAACAAGCCAGAGCTGGGCACCCCCACCGCCATCCCAACCCCAGCCCCCCGCAAGTCCTGGCGTCCACATGCAGGGCTGGAAAAAATACAGGAGGGGAAATCAAACAATAGGGGTGGCGGAGCGCTGCGCGCAGTGTCTAATCTGGGGGTGGTGCACAGTAGGTGCTCGACAACTGCGTGCTGAATTACACTGCATCAGTGAGGGCTGCTGACCAGTCAGTCACGATAGGGAAGGTCTAGGGAGCATGAGCCTGATCACCAGATCCTGAGCGCTCAGGCTCTCCTAACTTGAAAGCCTGATGGGCTGGAGGGCTTTCCGGGTGGCCCGATTGGTAAAGAACCCATCTGCAATGCAGGAGATGTAACAGACGTGAGATCGACCCCTGAGTTGGCAAGATCCCCTGGAGGAGGAAATGGCAACCCACTCCAGGATTCTTGCCTGGAGAATCCCATGGACAGAGGNTTGGTAAAGAACCCATCTGCAATGCAGGAGATGTAACAGACGTGAGATCGACCCCTGAGTTGGCAAGATCCCCTGGAGGAGGAAATGGCAACCCACTCCAGGATTCTTGCCTGGAGAATCCCATGGACAGAGGAACCCAGCAGGCTACAGTCCATGGGGTCACCAAGAGTCAGACACTACTGAGGTGACTTAGCATGCACGGGGTGGAGGGGACACTTCAGAACAAATCAAAGGAGACCTCACTCTCATACTGGCAGCAAAATACAGAACTTTGCTCAAGAGGTGGGGTGGACTGAGACCACGAAAGTGTCTTTAGCAAATCACGACACCCATACCTTGACCCTTAAGCATAATGAGAAATGGCCAGGAGAAGGCTTCCTCCACGGTGTGAGCACAGAAATCGCCCAGTCCTCTCCCACACTCCATCTCGGTGGAAATGAGGCAGAACTGGGAAAGGATTCACAGGAGACTGACCTAGCAGGGGATTTCTCAATTGTGGGAGGTGTGATATGAATCAAAGCTCCTGAGAGCAGACTGACAGTCAGGAACAATCACCAAACAGCCACACAGGGGCAGATGTAGAGCACACAGGTGTCCTGGCAGAGAGAGGGCTCCAGTGTGGCTCCATCACCCAGGCTGAATCTTTGATAAGTTCCTGACCAAGCTCCCCAGCACCCCAGAGAGTCCTCTACTACTTGGTGCCTTGTGCTGTACAAGGACCTCTAACCTCTAACCTTTGATTTCCATGTCTCCAGGTCATCCATGTTCCTCCCTTCTGCCCTAAGAGGACTTATCTGGGTATTACAGAGGCTCCATTGGGGCAGGGGAAGGGAAATTGAATCAAAGGATAAACTTGCCCACCCAGGAGTCCTCAATACCTTTTTAGAATGACTAGGCCTCATCTTATGGCCCTTGTTGGGCATTTCCAGGGCTTTCCAGGAGCTCAGGTCAAGCATGCCTACACCTCCATTGTTGTCCTCCAGGGGGCCCCAACATCTCTTTTTCATCAGCTACTGAGATGCAAGCTGGAGCCTCAACCTGGCTTCCCACCCAATCTCCTCCAGGTCCTGCAGGCTGAGTGACCATATGTCACTCATTTGGGGGACCGGAGGGAGTCATGTAACAGCAAGACCTAGTTTACAACCTGTCTGAAGTAGAAGTCTACACAGACTCCCAACATTAGTTGGGGATAATAGTAAATCCCCACCCCACCCCCCACCCCCAGCTATTTTGACTAAAGCTGCCTTAATAGCGGAACAGATCAGGAAGGGTAACTAGGAAAGATGGTGCTAGCTTTGGGGAAAAGGAGTAGAAAGTGAGTCTTAGGGAGGGAAGGTGGAAGGAGCAGACAGATTTTTGCATTTCTGTGAAGCTTATTAGAGACCTGAGTTAAGANTAGAAACATCTAGATGTGTATAAGAGACAGGCCTTAATAGCGGAACAGATCAGGAAGGGTAACTAGGAAAGATGGTGCTAGCTTTGGGGAAAAGGAGTAGAAAGTGAGTCTTAGGGAGGGAAGGTGGAAGGAGCAGACAGATTTTTGCATTTCTGTGAAGCTTGTTAGAGACCTGAGTTAAGACGAAAGGGAAGACCTTCCTGTGTTGGCCTTAGACCAAAGAAGAGGGTGTTAAGCGGGGATGGCCCAGGAGGGAAATACAGAGGAAAACGGGGTTAAGACAGACCCAGCATCTCACTTTCCTTGCTGTGTCTGCTGTGAATGAGTTAACGCAGGGTATGCCCACAATACCGTTGTTCTAGTATCCAGGACTCCCACAGATGCTAAAATCCAGAGGCTCTAATCTCTTTATAAAATGGCACAGTATTTGCACATAACCTGTACACATCTTCCCATATACTTTACCTTTTTAACTTTTTTATTTTGTACTGGGATATGGCCGATTAACAATGTTGTGATAGTTTCAGGTGAATAGAGAAGGGACTCAGCCATACATATACACTTATCCATTCTCCTCCAAACTCCCCTCCCATCCAGGCTGCCACATAACACTGAGCAGAACTCCATATGCTATGCAGCGGGTCCTTGTTGGTTATCCATTTTAAATATAGTTGTGTGAACATGTCCATCCCAAACTCCGTAACTACCCTTTCCCCCCATCCTTCCTCCCCGCTCCCCCCCACAACCATAAGTTCATTCTCTAAATCTGTGCCTCCCACATACTTTAAAATCTTCCCTAGATTACTTATAAAACCAACTACAATGTAAATGCTATGTAAATCAATGTAAATGCTACGTAAATAGTTGCCAGTACATGGCAAATTCAAGTGTTGCTTTTTAGAACTTTCTGGGATTTGTCTTTTTCTGAAAATTTTTGATTGCATCCATGGATAAAGAGCCCACAGATAAGGAGGGTCGATTGTAAATGCATTGAGTTCTAAAGAGTCCAAGTTTGGGATTTTGCAGTCTCTCATGTTCCGGGATTACCCTGTATATATAGGACTGTGACAAGGAGTCCCAGGCTCTATGCAGACAACTCCAAGCAGACTGATAAATTACAAGAGCTCAGTTTTGCTCTTTAATCCAGTTTGAACCTGTTTAACACCTAAGTCTTGTGCCTACAGTTCTGGTCTGTCTCTTGCATTGGTCTGGTGCCCATTAACCTTGACCCTTGGGGATATTCAAGAGAGCAGACCTAGATCTGTCCAAATCAGACGCCTGGCCTTCTGTGGCTCAGGAGCGAAGCTACCCACTGCCCTGCGTCTCTTACACGGGACCCCCACACCTTCTACACAGCGTGCAACTACAATGTAAGGAATCGTGGAGAAAAAAACCAAGAGTGATGGATCACAACACAGGCAGACAGTGTCATTGCTTAAACGTGCTCGGCCCATCAGGACTCAGCTTAACAAGCCGTTTGACCCAGCACATACTTGTCTCTGGCTTCTCACCCCTTTTCCTTTGAACTTCTGTTCACAGACTAGCTTTGTTTTCCAGGATCACGCATCCAACCCTGCCCTTACCCCCCATTTCAATAAAATGGAGATGCCTATTCAGGAGGTTTGGGATTTTGCATCCATCCAGCCTGCTTCTGGGTGACGGTGATGCTCCTGGTCCATGGACCACACTCCAGGCAGTGACATGCCAGTATGGATCTGTCCTTACCATCTCCTGGATTCTCCTTGCCTTAAATCTACCTCGTTTTCTAATCCTAGTTGAAAAGTGAAGTCGCTCAGTCATGTCCAACTCTTTGTGATCCTATGGACTGTAGCCTACCGGGCTCCTCAGTCCATGGGATTTTCCTGGCAACAGTACTGGAATGGGTTGCCATTTCCTCCTCCAGGGGATCTTCCCGACCCAGGGATGGAACCCAGGTCTCCTGCGCTGCAGGCAGACGCTTTACCGTCTGAGCCACCAGTTGGTTCGTCCTAAAACATGAATTCTCATTGGTGGCAACAGCGCCCCCAAGGGGGTAAAAAATTGTTATTGGGAGCAGCTTACTCTTTGTATACAAAGCACAGGGATACCTAATACAGTACATAAACAGAAATACAGTATATATTAAAATTTTATGGGAATGAAATGATAAGAAATAGTGTCTTAAAAGTTTTCATCAAGAGGGCAATAACTAAAGAACGGTTGAGCTACATGGGCTGAAGGCTAACTCCCTGCACCCTCTCTGGTGCCAAAGCTTCAATAATGGCAACTAGTTGCAAACGTAAATGAGGTGACATGATGTGAAATGACATCAGGGTGTCCCTTCCCTGCTGCCTGCCACTGATCCCACCCAACCGTCTGGACCCAAGGCCCTTCTTCTGCAGGCTCTGCATCCCTCTTCCCAGAAGGCACAGTGTCCACCTGCCTCCCCTACTATATTATTGGGGAACTCCAGTCCACACAAACGCCACACGAAACGGGTACATTAAAGCCTTCGTGCGTGCATGTGTGATAAGTCTCTTCAGTTATGTCCGACTCTCTGAGACCCCATGGACTGTAGCCCACCAGGCTCCTCTGTCCACGAGGATTCTCCAGGCAAGAATACTGGAGTGGGTTGCCATGCCCTCCTCCAGGGGATCTTCCCCACCCAGGGATCGAACCCGCATCTCTTAAGTCTCCTGCATTGGTGGGTGGGCTCTTTACCACTAGCACCACTTGGGAAGCCCCAGTGCCCTCGTACCTGGGCAGCACTGCCTTTGACAGTTTAATTACTTGATCTAAAATTAGGAAGGTCACAAATATAATCCTACGTGTTAAAGGGCTTGCTCAAGGCTGAAGCACATTCACATGGGCCTGACCTTACATCCACCTTAGGAAGTCAACATCAGCATCCTGACGGATCAGTAAAGGAACAAGGCCTCGGGGGTGTCCCACCCAAGTCACACACATGGTAGAGTCGAGACCCCTAACTAGCAGCCCAGTTCAGCCTACCATCTTCCATCCTGTCCAGAAGGACAATGCTGACTATCTGATGGGAATTTTTAAACAGATGTGTATGAGCCAGAATGGCAGGCAGGGAGCCCATGAGAAGACTGAGCCCCCAAGGGCTCTGTGATGAAGGCTCTGAAGTCACCTCACCAGCCAGGCCAGGAGGCCGGCAGAGCACACACAGGGACCAATCCACGCTGATCCTACTGATCCTCCCCTGTGGGAATTTTTAAACAGATGTGTATGAGCCAGAATGGCAGGCAGGGAGCCCATGAGAAGACTGAGCCCCCAAGGGCTCTGTGATGAAGGCTCTGAAGTCACCTCACCAGCCAGGCCAGGAGGCCGGCAGAGCACACACAGGGACCAATCCACGCTGATCCTACTGATCCTCCCCTGGGGACAGAGGCAGTACAGAGGGGCTAAGAGTGTGTGGGTTGGTCCAGACAGATGTGAGAACTCAGTGACAGCTCTGCCACTTACCGACTAATTGGCAGGCACCCAGCTTCTCTGAACCTCTGTTTCCCCATCTGTAAAGTGGGGTACCAACAGTGACCATTTCACAGGATTGGGAGAATTCAATGAGAAAAAAATGTGAAGCTCTTAGCACTGTGCCTGGTACATAATAAACAAACAAGAAATTGTTCGAAGGAGCTGGTCTTGATAGCCTAAGAAATTTTCAGAATATCCATTCTACTTTCCACACCTGCAACTCCCCAATTCCCAGTGATCTCTGAGAATTTATAAGACAAAATCTAACTTCTATGGAGTTTTGTGGGCTTTTGCTGTTCCTAAAATCTTCATCTCCTCCAAGAAGCCCTCTTGATTGCCCTCACCCTGAGCATACCGAACATGGCTCTTTCCCTTGGTCCCCGTCTCCAGACCTGACTTCCTGCTCCCTGAATATACCTTTCCTTAGGCCCACCCATGATGGTTAGACTAGTCCTCCAACCCTATTCTAGTAACTCATTAGTCAGATCCCACTAAATACATGTCTGGGCCCAAGCCTGTCTTCCTGATTCGGTAGGTCATCCAGGTCCAATCACAGGCCCTGTAGGGGTCCCAGGCTGGCCCTGACACCAGCCTTGTGAGGCCACTCTTGGGGCAGCAAGAGGCAGAGCCAGGGAAGGAAGGGCAGGGGCTGAATTCTGGGAGAGATTTCACACTCAGGCTTGAGACAGGAAAGCGTGACAGATGATACTTGTAAAACACAGAGTCGGAGCATCCTGAGCAAATGTGCATGGCTGTAAAAACCCACAGCAAACAAGAGGCAGGGAGAGAAGCAGGTGCCACAGCCCCAGAGGTGAAATCTGCTCCTCGAATATCAATTCTCCAAGTTTTCTTGGAGGGTTTCCTGGAGTCTTTTAAGGACCCGCTTATGTAGGATGGCACCAAACCCTCCTGGCAGTTGTGTGCAGGGGAGGCTGGGGACACTCTACTCCAGCTCTCTGAGGGCCCCTCTCCCTTTCTGAAACTTCCCCCTCCAACCAAACACTCCTGCAGATCTGTAAGGGGTTTGGGGGGCACTGGGGACAAATATGGGGCCATACACATCTGCAAGGCACGTGCTATTATTTCCTGTCACCAGATGAGAGTACAGAGGCTCCAGTGGTTAACACAGATGTGGCAGAGCTAGAATTCCAACCCAGGCCTTCCAGGTGCAGGTTCCATTCCACTCCAGGCACATCTTGCTTTACTGTGCTTCATTTGATTGCCTTTCATAGATATTGTGTTTCTTTACAAATTGAAGGTTTGCGGCAACAACCTTGCATCGAACGAGTATATTGGGGCCATTTTACCAAAGTCTCTGTGTCACCCTTTAGTAATTCTTGCAGTATTTCAAGCATTTTCATTTTTATTGTGTTTTCTATGGTGACTAGTGATCTGTGATCAGTGATCTGTAGTCGGTGATCTTTGATGTTATTACTAGGACTTTCTGAAGGCTTACAAGATGGTTAGAGTTTTTAGCAATAAAGTCTTTTTTAATTAAGGTATTACATTGGTTTGCTTTTTTTTAGATATAATGCTCTTATGCACTTCATAGACTACAGTAAATATAACTTTGATATGCACTGGGAAGCCAAAAATTCATGACTCACTTTATTACGATATTTGCTTTATTATAGCAGTTTGGAACAGAACTGCAATATCTCTGAGGTATGCCTGTGTATGACAACTATCCCTTCAAATAAACTGTGCTCAAAAACTACGACTAAACTTCAAATAAACCGTGCTAAGACTCCAACTCTGCTCAAAATAAAATTGCAAAACACCCCAATAGTTCTTGCTTCTGTCCAGGGTCCTGTTACATTCGGCTGTCTCCGGTTGGTTTCTGCTCTCAGTCTAGAAGCCTCCCCCATCAGAATGGGAAGCCAGGCCCCAGATGCCAATACTGTGCTCACCTCCAGCCTGGGACAGGGGACTTTCTGAAGGAGAACTGCTCCATCTCACAGGCTGGACAGGTTTGATGTACGTATCTGACACTGGAGGCCAGAACCCCCTGGATCTTTGATTTTATTTCAAGACTGCAGGCAAGACACAAAGGCGATTTTCACTATAGCCAACTCAGGGCCTGGGTGCCCAAAAGGCTGCCTGCTTCTCCCAGTGGCCCCACCCACCTCATCTGCATTTCCCACCCCTTCCACCCTCCCTCTCCTCGGTCTTGCCTCCTGAAAGCTCTCTGCTCACCCTCTCTCAGGCCAGGACTCCCTAGCGTCTCAGATTTCAGGGCCTGGGAAAGGAACTGGCACCTCAGAGAAGGCAGCGGGCGCCCAGTCCAACCCGACAGGGAATGGAGCTGGGAGCCGACCTCCCAAAGACGCATCGCCAGAGGCTGAAACCGAAATGCCAAGTTAGCTGTTTGTATCCCCCAGGGCCAGGGTAGGAAGATACGTAATTACATTCCTGAACAGGAATTAGACTAGAAACTCTAAATTGAGGACTGGGCAGAGGGCTTGAAGCGGAAGCAGGGGAGGGGCTGGAGGACAGAGATGGAACTCGGCACCCCAAGCCCGAGTCAGAAGAGAGAGACGACATCCCAGCATCAGCAGATGGACCGGGGCAGCTGGCGTGGCTTGCGGAGGCTGCCGGCAGGTCCTCTGGAGCTTCTCCGTCCTCCCCTGCAGGACCCTGACCCCCTGCAGCCTCCATAGTACCGCGCAAGCAAGGCCACAGCTGGCTGGACTCTGCTGTAGGTGGCTGTGCACAGCTCTTCGCAGAGGACAGTGATCAGCCCAGGACACAACCCCAAAACTCGGGATCTGAGCTCCCAGTCTCCCCACAATCCCCCCATCTGTGCTCCCAGTCTCCCCACAAGCCGTGAATTCCAAGACAGCCCCCACCCTTGTACAACAGCCCAACAAGAACCTCTCTGCCTGCTCCCAGGGAACTTCACACAGCTCAGAGACGGGCAGTTTCCTGCCTAGCTCTGCTCCTCCCCAGTCATGGGGGGTCAATTTCCTGAAGCCTCCCGCCTCCCACGGCCCCTCAAGGCCAATAAGCCCTTTGCAGCCACAGAGGACCCCCTCCCTGACACACGCATGCACACACACACACACGCACGCACGCACACACACACACACACTTCACTGTCGTGAGTGCAGAGGGTCATCATCCACAGCCATGCCTATAACACCAGCTCTGGGTGCGGGCTCCACCAAGCTCTCACTCCCCGCAGATATCTGCCTGTCTGTCTGTGGCATCTCAGCAGGCACTTGACGCTGGCCTGGATCAGTCCCCCTTCAGTCCCCACTCAGGCTCCCTTCTCTTTCTCTTTCAGGTTCTCGTTTTCAAGATCTCTGTCTCCCTGGAACTCACTGCCTATGTCCTTTGTACTGGGATGATGTAAAGATGGGTAGGACACCTCCCTGTCGTCCCCTTGGGTCTGTGCAGAGCGAGGCACTGCTGGCACTGACTGCCCACTGCTCTCCCTCCTTCCTGCCCAGGCCAACCTTAGAATCCTAGAACCAGGGCAGGGCTGGTAGGAGACAGACCTATCAACCAGGCGCAGCTAATACCAGTTTCCATATTGCTTCATCATGCCATTCTGATGCCTCAAGCTGCACACACACCATCTCCCCAATCTCCCTGCCTTCTACCTGAAGACAGGAGAGGGTCCCTGAGGTTGCCCTACATGCCTGTCTCCCTGAACTGCAGTGAAGCCTTCCTTCCCTCCATCAGAACTGAGTCAACTCCTCCACACCCGGCTCTACCCACCCCACCCAGCCCCTGGCGTCCGACCCAGCCCCCAGCAACCGCTCCAGCCAGGCTTCGCCTGTGGGGAGATGCAACAGAGTGGTCTGGCGGCAAAGTTCCGCTGTTTCAACGTTTCTGTCTGCCTGCAGCTCCCGTCTCTTCCTCCTGCTCGCTGGCCTCAAACGGAACTCGCTCTCCCCACTCCTCGCCAGAGTTTCACTCCCACCATCAAAAAAGAAAGAAATGGAAAGGAAACCTCCCGCGATAACGATGGGCGAAAAGAGAAGAGTATCTGCAGGGCTGCTCCGGTTAGAGCCCTCAAGTGAAAAAAGAAAGGGATGCAAAGTTCCCAGCTCCCCCGGGCGCGTTCAGCCCCGCGCCGAGCTCCCGCAGACACCCGATCGCTGAGACGCGGCGGCGAAGGCGGCGACCACTCACCTGGGCGAGGCAGCATCTACCCGCGGCTGGGAGGCGCCGAGGCCGGTTCCGCGGGGCGCCCGGGCTCCCCGGCTCGGCCACGCATCCTTCCCCGCCCGAGACTGGCTCGAGCTAAGCCCTGGCGAATACAGGCAGATGGTGGCCTCGGATGTCCACGCGGGGAGAGCCCTGAGCGGCTTATTCAGTTATATCCACGGCATTTAGCCCGAAGAAAGAAAGAAAAAGCACAACTTGTTTTCTCTTCCAGATTAAAAACAAAACAAAACATAATCTCTCCCTAGGAGGACGGTGGTAGGATTTTCCAAATCGAAGAAACCCGGGCATCCCCAGGAACCTCGGGCATCTTGGAATGTGGGGCGTCTTCAAGTTCAGACGAGCCAGCCGGTTGTGCGTGAGTGTGTGTGTGTGTGTGTGTGTGTGTCTCAGAGAGAACGAGCCAGGCACTCACACCCACACGCACACAAACACACTCCCCCGCACGCCCCGCATGTACACTGCGCCCCCCCCCCCGCACGCGCGCGCACACACACGCGCGCCCCCCGTCACACAAACACACACACGCACGGCGATCGCAGGCATGGAGCTAGGAGGGCGCCGGGCGGGCTGCGGCGGCCGCCGAGAGCCGGCGGGGGAGAGATCCCAGCGGCCGGAGGCGCCCGGTACCCGGGGCCGTGCGCGCCGTCCCCGCCGAGCCCCACGGCGAGGCCGCCCCCAGTGGAGGCCGGCGGAGCTGCAGGAGCCGGTGAGCCGGCGAGCCGGCCTCGGGCCCGCCGCGCGGCGCACCCCCTTCCTTCCCGCACGGCCGCAGGAACTGGAGAGCTCGCGGTCCCCGCCGGGGTGGCGCGAGGGCAGCCGCCGGCTAGCCGGGCTCGCATGGAGCGGCGGCGGGGGTCCGGGGAGGGCGACGGGCGGACCTCGGGCCCAGGAGCCTGCAGGGCGGGCTGAGCCGCCCGGCGGCACGGGCAGCTCCTGCGCCAAGCGAGCCGGGCGGCCTGGGCTGCGCGCTGCGGCCGGAGCCGGTGCTGCCGCCTCACGTGCAGAGCGCGCCGTGCAGCCTTCAGCCCGCCGCCTGCCAGAGGAGAACCCCGCCGCGCCGGCCCTGGGCTGAAGGTGGGGGCTGGGACGATTGCGCCCACCCAGCCCTGGCCGGGTTCGGATCCCCACACCCTAGCGGGGCGACCCAGGACAAATGAGAGCCCGGTACAGGCTGGCCTGGAGAATTCCATGGACTGTATAGTCCATGGGGTCGCAAAGAGTTCGACACGCACCTTTAGATTTCGAAATATCGTCAGAATCTGTAAAGTGTGCAGTGGCGCCAACTGTTTGCACAGCGCCTTCTCTTGTTTGATCCTCCCACCAACCCTCATTTGACATTGGAGGAAAATGAGGCCCGGAACACTAAAGCGACTTGTCCGAGGCCCGTGGTGTGTCATTAAATCCCTGTGGGCTTAACAACAGAAGGTCTGGGTCTGGCTGGGGTCTCATTTAACTTTGGTTATTTATCCTCTCTGTCCACTAGGATCAGCAACCAGTTTCCAGAAAGGTAGGACCAGGCTCTGCCTTACTGGTCTTTCCAAGAGGTTCAGGTACCCCACAGAAAGAACTGAAAATTTGAGATTCCTGCCTGTACTCCAGCTGCTAAATCCAAGGAGAATGTCTCAATCGCTCTCTGCTCTCCTAGCTAACACCTCCCGTGCACCTGTCCCAGATACCCACAGGGAGGCACATGTGGCATGTGGATGTGTCTCTGCAGCCCAGGATTGGCTCAGCTGCTTAAATCTGTAATCTGAAACCCTGCCTCCTCTCTGACTGTGCACTGTGAAGTGGACGAAAATCTGCCCAAATCCAGGCACCTAGACTCCCCGTGTGCGGCACTCCCATGGGCACTCAGGGAAATTGCCAAATTAGAGTTCTGCAGACCCTGAAAGACAGGCACTTCCTTGGGGGGATTCTAGAAAGCCTAAGGGGAAAAGGGCATGATCAGGATGAAACTCAAGGTACATCAGAGTGGGCAAGAAAAGAGAGGTAGAAACGGGGTGGGAATAGAGATGTGTGCTGTGCTTAGTTGTTAAGTGTCTGACTCTGTGACCCCATGGACTGTAGCCTGCCAGGGTCCTCTGTCCACGGGGATTCTCCAGGCAAGAATTACTGGAATGGGTTGCTATGCCTTCCTCCAGAGGGTCTTCCCAACCCAGGAATCGAACCCAAGTCTCCCGCCTTGCAGGCGGATTCTTTACTGTCTGGGCCACCAGGGAAGGGAAGATAATTGAGGAAAGCAAGGAGGAAGGAAACTTTGAGTAGAAGAAGTGGGGGCAGAAACAGGAGGACTCCCCAAGGGAACAGGTGGGGGAAGGGATGAAAGGGGATCAGCAGGGAGGTTTTTTCCTTGTTTACCTTTGGTTTTGCATTCCATAGGTGGGAATTCCAAAAGGAGGAGTCAGGAGTGGAAGGAGGAGGTTTAGCTTAGATTCTCGTCTCTGAATTCCCCTCCAAGGGTCAAGGCATCAGGCTAGATTATCTCTTTACACCAGAGTCACCCAGGAGAGGACCGGAATCTAGCGGCAGGGATAAGATGAGACTGGGGCCAGAGCAGAAATGAAGCTGCACTCAGAAACCAATAAGACATTAGGATGGCATGAAGACCGGGGATGCTGGGGGTTGCCCAATGCCTGCTCCGAAGGGAACCTAATACGCCATCAGGAAGTTGTCCCAGGACTTCCCTGATGGTTCAGTGGCTAAGAAGGACTTCCTTGGTTGCTCAGATGGTAAAGAATCTGCCTGCAGTAAGGAACACCTGGGTTTGACCCCTGGGTCAGGAAGATCCCCTGGAGAAGGGAATGGCTACCCACTCCAGTATTCTTGCCTGGAGAATTCCATGGACAGAGGAGCCTCGCGGGCTACAATCCACGGGATCACAAAGGGTCGGACATGACTGAACGACAAACACACATACAGTGGATAAGAATCTGCCTGCCAACGCAGGGGACACGGGTTCGACCCCTGCTCCGAGAAAATCCCACATGCCTCGGAGCAACTAAGCCTGCAGCTACTGAAGCCCAAGCTCCTTGAGCCTACGCTCTGTGACAAGAGAAGCCACCGCAACGAAGAGGAGGCCCTGCTCACAGCAGCTAGAGAAAGCCTGTGCACAGCTACGAAGACCAGTGCAACCAAAAAGAAAGAAGGAAAAAAGTTCCCCCAGCTCAGAGAAGGGAATGGCTATCCCACAAAGAGCCAGGGCCTGGGTCATTTCTCATACTTTGGATAATTCTGAGGACAACTGGCTTATTTTTTGAATAATATTCGCCTCACCTGAGCACTCAGCACTGGGCTAAGAGTCAGGCGGCCCGGATATTCAACATGCCTCTGTACTAACACGCGATGTTGACAATCCCCATCCCCTCAAAGGGGCTAGACTGTGTGCTTTCTAACGGCCTGCCCAGCTCTAGGAACCCACGAGCAACCTTGGCAGATGGAGCAGGGTGGGGACCCAGACGCTCCTCAGGAGGCCAAGAAAAAAACAGTCTGCCGTCATCGTTCATGGTGGAGAGTCCCCAGCAGATAGTTTACATGTCAGTAACGGAAAGAGAGGCATGGTGGGTTTCTTGTTTCCTTGAGCAAGCCCAGAAGGGTTGGGTAGGGGCACCGATGTGCTAGCTACCTGGCTGCTTTTACTGGCTGCTGACCACGGAGCTGGACCAAAGCTTCCCAAAGGGGTGCTACTGCCATCCTGTGAAAGAGAGGTGGGAGTCAGGGCGGAGGGAGAGAGAGGTCCAGGGAGGAGATGACAGCTCGCACACCATCCAGTCCAAGTGACTCCTCTACACTTTTCACTTTTCTAAATAACCCTCTGGTGAACATCTTTGTCCCTAAGTCTTTGTGCACCTTCTCGCTTCTCTGCTTGCATTAGATTCCCTGCAGAAGGATCACTGGGCAGAAGGGTACGAGCGTTTGCAGGGCTCTTCGTATAATGCATCCCTCTTTGTTTCAGTTTTAAAGCTAAGGCACTGAAGTGCAGGGCAGATAAATGATTTCACAGAGCGCTCCCAGCAGGTGTTTAAGAATGTTTTCATACACCTTTTCATGTCTCTGTGCGGCAGAGAGTGATGGCGCCTTGTGCTTCCCACTGCACATCAGGGCAGCGCCGCCTCCGCAATGGTAACTCTATGTCCCAACATGGAGAGCGCTCAGGCTCCCTTGGCCCGCCATCATGAACTCTCCTCCTGCTCTCTTGGGCACCCCTGACAGCTTCACCTTGTTGTCTGCCTGCCCTGGCTTCCCGGTTGAGCTGTAGATGCTGATCCCCACTACACACTTCGGGGCTTGTGGTGACTCCCAATATTGCTTGCTCAATGGGGTCTCAGTGCATAAGGAGAGGAGTTCTTGGGAGGGGCTGGAGGTTGAGAGGCATTCAGTCTGAGGAGGAGAGGGTCAAGCTGGCCTGGGCCCTCATAACCAGCAGAAGGACTCCTGTGCAAAAGACAAGGAGGAACCTCTCTATATATACCCAGTATGGAGAAGAGAGGGAATTGGCCTAAAGAGCAGTGAGGGGGGCTTCCCTGGTGGCCCGCTGGTGAAGAATCTGCCTGCCAGTGCAGGGGACATTGGTTTGACTCCTGCTCTGAAAAGATCCGACATGAAACTAAGCCTGCGCTCCACCACTGCTGAAGCCTGCATGCCACCACTGCTGAAGCCTGCACGCCCGAGAGCCCACGCTCGGTAGCAATGAGAAGCCAGCACCAGCAACTAGAGAGTAGCCCCTGATTGCTGCAACTCGAGAAAGCCCTTACCCAGCAACCAAGACCCAGCACAGCCAAAAATAAATAATCAATAAAAATTATTAAAAAACAAACAAACAGTGAGGGATTCGGGTAGATGACAGGACACAGCCAGGTGCCTGAACATATGGGATCACAGAGTGAGGACTGTTGAGTCTGCTCCATAAAGAAGAGCATCTGTAATCCCAGGAATTCGCTAGATGCTTCTTAGTGTCCCTCTTGGCACATCGTGGACTGATGACAAATTTTGTGGGCCAGAGCAATCAGAGAGATCCTGGGACACAGTCTCATGAGGCCATGGGACCTTCCTCCACTGAGTTGATTGCATGGCTAGAAGCTAGGAGTCATTCCTAAATTCCCAGGCCCATTCTCTGCTTCTACCAGGACCAACAGCCAGCCTGATCCGAGTTTATCCCACATGCCTTGTAGGTCTTGCCATGTTTCCTCTGGAGCCAAGGCCTAGCCCTGGAGCGAACTTGATAGAGATTCAAGTCCCATGTCTTTTAATCCTGCAGTGCCCTCTACCCCTCCTCCCTTCCCAAATGCTGGAGTAAGAAGCAGCCAAAATAAATTCCTATTAGTATGCATATGTATTCCCAAATTCCTTAACAGAATGACTAACACCACCTACAGCCATTAGCTGGAGTTTGTTTTCTAAATCCAGTTTACTTTTCATCATCAAGCCCTCTGTTTATCTCTCCCCCTCCCCCAGGCCTCAGGGGGCTCCCTTCACAGCCTCACTATCTTGCCATAATACCAGGTCTGGGATTGGGTTCCTGATTCATCAAAGGGTCAGACAATCCTGAAAGATCACATTCAATCAACACGGAAGTCTTGACTGTGTGCCTTTTATACACTGCCTAGCACTCTGCCCCATACCACAGGGGAGAAGACGGGGAGGAAGAAGCCAGAGTCTCTTTCTTCAGAGAAAAGACGCAAATCGACACGGGCACAGCGTCCTGCAGTCTGTAAAGGGCATTCGTAAATGCTGTCTCACTAGTTCGCAATACCAGTCACAGGCAATCGATCATTACCCCATTTTATAAACAAAGAGACTCAGTCCTATACAGGTAACATGGCAGCTCCAAGAGTCTGGAGCTCTTGGATGGCACTGGATTTCAATCTTCTGACTCCACATCCCAAGACTCCTTCCTGTGTACAAGGCAGCTTCTCTCATACTAGCCAGGGTGCCAGCAAGTGGTAAATTACCACGTGCGCCTGAAGCGCAGTAGACATCCAGCAAAGAGAAGGCCGGGGCACCTAGGGCCAGCTTGGTGGGTGTTTTGCAGCCCAAGAGAACCCCCCTGGCAAGTGCACAGTGCTAGGAGACCCTGGGATTTGAGGTGGGGCGCTTGAAAGAACACCAGAGGGGAAGACAGGAGATCCAGGTTCTGGTTCTTTAATGTGACCTGGGCAGCTCTTCCTCTCTCTGGACCTTTGCTTCTCCATCTCTAAAATGGAAGTGTTGGAGCAAAATGGTCTCTAGGATCCAGAGAAGAGCAATAAAGGAAACAGTCATCGGGGCAGGACTTGAGGCAACAGATGTCATTGACTCCCCTGGCTTTTGCTTCCTGCCAGGGTGGCTCAGTCCGGAAAGAACCTGCCTGCAAGGCGGGAGACCTGGGTTCAACTCCTGGATCAGGAAGACCCCCTGGAGAAGGAAATGGCAACTCCCTCCAGTATTCTTCTCCATGGAAACTCCATGGACAGAGGAGCCTGGAGGGCTACAGTCCATGGGGTCGCAAGACATGGGCATGACATAGCACCTAAACCACCATTGCCACCACCGGGCCTCTCCAAACCTTCAGGATGGTATTGAAACAGAAAGCGCTGAGCTCTGAGGCCAGTGCCCAGGGAGATCTGGGAAGGCCTGCAGCTCTTAGCTCCGCCCCAGCACCACCAGTGCTTCCCCAGATCTCCCTGCCAGTCCCAGGCTCTTCTCTTGCCATCAGATATATACCAGCAAGGGTGCTAGGCTGCATTTAGGGCACACATGCACCAGCCACTCTTTCGCACACTGCTCAAAGGTCATTTTACTTAATTCCCACAAAAGCCTCTGAGGCAGGTATTATTACCGCCCTCACTTTACAGATATGGAAACTGATGTGAAGAGAGGCTGAGTGGCTTCCTAGGTCAGAGAGTTGGTGAGTAGCAGAGCTAGAATTCTCACCGTGGCACTCGAAGTCCAGAGCTGGAGTGCTCAGAGTGACTGGTTGTGGCGTCACCTTGTTTAAGGAGAATCAAGGTAAGGATTCATTTTGCCATTCATTCATTTTGTCACTCTCAGAATGGACAGGCTGATTCCCTCTCTCACACCAGCTCCCAGTGCCTCCCTTTGCCTCTCCCTGCTTTCTGTTATGTATTGTTTGGAACATACAGTCATAAGTATGTGGTTTGTTTTATAATCCAACCGACTCGGGGAGCAGAGCTATCGTCATTTATGTCCCTGCCTTACCATCCTTCACCCCAGAGATTTATTGTGGCAGGAATTGACTGACTACAAAATTCTTTCCATTCCTTAATCAAGCCCTTGGCTTTTCTTTCAGAGGGACTTGGAGAGCAGAGCAGAACCCATTCTAGATACCAAGCAGGACAATAATTCAGCTTCATCTCATAAAACTGCTTTTGTAAGCTTCATGTGAAAAATACAGAAAAGGATTAAGGGGGAAATCAGCTGCGGCCCCATCTCACATGCTGGTCGAGCAAATGATTGTCATATAAAGAAACAAGGTCAAAATTAAAAGTTTGGGAATGTTGTATTTACAGAATAGAATCACTTCCAAGAAAGGAAATCAGACAAGACTTCAAGGAGGCATTAAAATGTGAATGACACTTGAAGGATGAATAGCTTCTGGAAGAGGGTGAAGAGATGAGAGAACCCGGCAGGCCAGGTGGGGGAAGGAGTGTGGGAGAGGGTGGGGG